>CM042851.1:52695780-53049265 GCA_023653725.1 Bungarus multicinctus | reverse complement strand
GGTTCGCCTTTCAGGAAAGGGGTACACTTTGGAAAAAGTGCAGAGAAGAGCCACAAAGATGGCTAAAACAGATGAAGAATGGTTGCCGGAAATGGGTAGGTCTAGTTTAATGAAAATAGGACAGGGTGACATGATAGCAGTCTTCCAATATCTCAGGGGCTACCCCAAAGAAGAGGGAGTCAAGCTATTCTCCAAAGCACCTGAAGGAAGCAAGAAGCAACGGGTAGAAACTCATCAAGGAGAGAAGCAACCTAGAACTAAGGAGAACTTTCCTGACAGTGAGAACAATTAACCAGTGAAACAACTTGCCAGAAGTTGTGAATGCTCCAACATTGGAAGTTTTTAAGAAGATGTTGGATAACCATTTGTCAGAAGAGGTGTAGGGTTTCCTGCCTAAGCAGGGGGTTGGATTAGAAGACCTCCAAGGTCCCTTTGAACTCTGTAAAACATCTGCAAGGAAACCACCAAGCTCAAAGGGTCCCAAAGACCCCACAGTTCAACCCTGAGTTACAAACATTCTCTTCCTTAGATACACCCTTGTCCCATCTATACACAATCAAGCATGTTGGGTGAGTAGAGACTTATAAATATGAGAACTGACTGAGCATCATATCATCAATCATATCATAAAAAATATCATATCCTATTGATGTTATAAATCGTATCATAACATAACATGGATGGAAGCTAATCAAGAATGAAATGAGCACTGCTGTTCTGACCCAAACCCTTTTCCAATAAGACAAACAATAACTAAAGGGAACAGAAACCTTTTAATGAGTCTTATGAATCCCCAGTTAAAAGGCTGCTGCAAACTAATTAACCTGGATAAGCACAAACCATGCCAAAACTGTGCAAGACTGCCAAGAATCACAGGTAAGAAATATTTCACAACACAAGAGTCTTCAATTACCAACTGTAATGTCCATGAGGCTCAGTTTCAAAACGTCTTTGCTTCCTGCAAAGAACGTTTGCTTCACAGCTGCCTTTTATCTTCTTGAAGGAGGGGCCATTACCTTGCAGCCTGACTCCCGAGTCTCCTGTGCTGTTGCAGCTGCTCTTTCCTGCAAGCAATCCTTCGTGCACGCGAACTTGGCACAGGCTCCTCGGGAACCTCCTCCTCATCGCTGCTGCCAGCCCCCACAATCTCTGAAGGCAGTAGCTCACTCCCTCATGGTCCTGGCCCCTCATCTGAGTCCTCACTCTCCTCAGCCGTCCGCATCTGCTTCCAGCTAACCACAACAACTGCAAAGTCAGGCCATGAGGACTTTGCCTTATCTTGCAACATCCCAGCATAAGTAGGACAAGAAGCAACAGGTGGAAACTCATCAAGGAGAGATCCAACCTAGAACTAAGGAGAAATTTCCTAACAGTGAGGGCAATTCATCGGTTGAACAACTTGCCTCCAGGAGTTGTGAATGCTCCAACACTGGAAGGTTTTAAGAAGCGATCAGACAACCATTTGTCTGAAATGGTATAGGGTTTCCTGCCTAACCAGGGGGCTGGACTAGAAGACCTCCAAGGTCCCTTCCGACTCTGTTATCCTATTCTATTCTAAAAGCCACCTGCCGGCTGAAGATTTTGCCGCCATATGCATGTACAACCCAGGGAAGGCTGGTGTGAAACTGCAAGCCGTTGGAAGGAATTAAAGGGGAGGATGTGTGTTCTTCCTTCCAATAAAAGTTGTTTACAGACAAAATATCGCCAGCCAGCCTCCTCCTTCGCTGCCGCAGATGGGATTTTTACAGCCCGCCTCCTCCCGGCCTGGTTTTTCCCACACTGATATTTTGCACAGGGGGAAAAAAAAAATGTTGCCAAGGAAACAAGTTGGTACTCCTCATTCACTCCAGACGTGGGAGGAAAAGGACACGGATGCCAAGGAAGGGTTGAAGAAGTGGAAATTAGGATGCCCAGCTGCAGATCTAACACAGGAGCGTTGCAAAAATGACCGCGGAGGACAAGCCGACGTGTTATGATTCTTGCAGAATAAAGAGCCTTTCTTCCAAGAAAGGAAAAAAAAAAATCTCTATTTTTCCCTCCCCCCCCTCTCTCAGCTTTCATGAAAAAGGTTACCATTTGTAGGGAGGGGAAACAAAAGGACATCTTGACGTTTTTTGTTTTTTTTTCCCATTCTGGAAAGCAAAATAAAATAGAATAGAATTAGAATTCTTTATGGGCCAAGCGTGATTGGACACACAAGGAATTTTCTTCTCTTTGGTAGAGAAGCTCTCCATGCTCATAAGGAAAAAAAAATATATATATTTGTCAAGAATCATAAGATGCAACACTTAGTGATAGTCATAGGTTACTAAGAAGCAATCAGGTCATACCTAGGTTGCTAATAAGCAATCAAAACATACCAGGAAAACCAATGAAACAATATAAATTGTAAAGATACAAGCAACACGGTTATACTCATAAGTAGGGAGGATGAGAAGAAGAAGAATGCTGTGGTTCGCCAGCAGAATGTGCAGACGGCTGAGGAGAATGAGGACTCGGATGGGGGGCCTACGTGGGATGCAGGGATGGGGCCAGGACCATCAGGGAGTGGGATACAGGGATTGCGTTAGCTTTGGGGGCTGCTGCCACACACAGCTGGCTCATGGTTCACTAGGTTAAGAAAAATGTAAGTAAATCAATAGAAGAATGGATAAGGTGAATGAACAAAGGGCTAACTCATTCTCCACGGCAGGAAGAGGTTATTTTGCTTCCTTTCCACAGTGAAAAAGCTAAATTTCACTGCTTGGAGGAACATGTAAATTCTCCCTGGTAAGATTGCCTGCTGCGATCTTCATGGGCTTTTACTCAAGTTGTTGGCTGTTTTGAGTTCCCAGTCTGATCTACAACTAGAATTTCCCATCCAAATAGCAATAGCACTTAGACTTATATACCACTTCACAGGGCTTTTCCAGCCCTCTCTAAGCAGTTTACAGAGTCAGCCTCTTGCCCCCCCAAAATCTGGGTCTTCATTTTACCCACCTCGGAAGGATGGAAGGCTGAGTCAACCTTGAGCCTGGTGGGATTCGAACTGCCAAACTGCAGGCAGCTGGCACTCAGCAGAAGTAGCCTGAAGTACTGCACTCTAACCACTGCGCCACAGATGCTAAGCATCTTCTCAGCTTTCTGCAATAACCATTGCAGTTAGTTAAAATGCTTGTAGTCAGACTTGGGTGGAACCCACATTACGTATCTGATATTAGCACTGTTGAGAAAGTCCAGAAATATTTCACAAGAAGAGTTCTCCACTCCTCTACTCATTGAAGAATACCTTATGCCACCAGACTTGAAATTCTAGACCTAGAAAACCTTGAATTACGCTGCCTTCAGTCCGATCTAAGTATAGTATATAAAATCATACATTGCAATGTCCTACCTGTCAATGAATACTTCAGCTTCAACCATAACAACACAAGAGCACACAATAGATACAAACTCAAGGCAAACCGCACCAAACTTGATTGCAGGAAATACGACTTCAGCAACAGAGTGATCAATGTCTGGAATACTCTACCTGACTCCGTGGTTTCTTCCCCAAACCCCAAAAACTTTAACCTGTCTACTATTGACCTCACCCCTTTCCTAAGAAGTCTGTAGGGGGCGTGCATAATGGACAAACGTGCCAACCATCCCTGTCCTATTGTTTCTTTTATTTTTCTTATATGTATCCGTCTATTCATAACTATGTCTTTACTTATACCTATTAACTTGTAAGCAATTGACAAACCAAATAAAAATAAAATAAACACAATGAAAAGGGGATATTGCAGCCATGTTGCTTACACATCTAAAAACATTCAGTTCTACTGAAAGAAATTGTGCTATATGGGAGAAGGAGGCATTTGCAGTCCGTTGGGCTTTGGCAGTCTGGAAATATACCATTCTGGGCAAAAGGTTATCCTGTCCCTTCGTAAAAACCTCCAGTGGTTTGAAGGTCTGAAAATACAACTCTATCAACATCAGAAGACATGTCTATCTGATTTCTGCACAAAACATAAAAAGGATGGAAAAAAAAACAAGTTATAATTTGAACAGTCCCCTGCAGAACGATGGCGTCGATTAAAGCTAGAAAACCCAAGCCAGTCACAAAAACAAATCCATCCTTCCGAAGGACACGAGATTTCAGGGCGTAGGTCATCAAAGCAGCACAAGATGCAGCACGAGAAATTATTCTTCTTGTCAGCACCCTGGGCACCGATGCGCACAGAAAGCTGGCAGGTAGAAGAATTAAAAAAAAAAAAATTAAAAGAAAAACATGCCTTTTCTGACATCAAGCTGTATAAACAATCAACCTGATCAAGACTATCGGTGGTAGTCTGGGGGGGAAAAAAAATGTCATAGCAAAACTTACAGCCATAATAAGCATGCTCAACAAGATTCAAATTGCAGCTCTGTCCTGACCAAGTTACAATCACAAAATGGGTGTTCTGGTTAAAGGGATGGGTGGGTGGAGAAGAGAGAGATTTAAAAGGTGGAAATCAAGCAAGTATATATATATAAAAGTGAAATACCGCTCATGCATCATCACAAAATCTCCAGAAGCGGAAAGCCTACAAACTTGAAATTTGGCACCTATGTTCCTCTTGCCTTCTAGGGGCTCACTAAGAAAGGATTCTTCGAAATGACCATCAGAGCATTTAGTGTATTTCCTATATTATTATTATTAACACGCTCTGATGCTAAGGAGTTCTACTCCCCCTCCCCACCTGAAAAGAAATCTCTTCCAAATGCAAAGCACAAGCAGAGGAGAGGAGTTTCGGTTTCAGTTTCACAGCACCAAGCAGCTTTAGTACAGAACAGTTGAGCTAAGCCATGCCCAGGCTCCTTGCTGTCTCTTTCTTGCTCACACAACAAATACTCTTTCAGTTTCCATGTTTCAGTTTCCAAACAGCCCTCAACTCTCTCACACACTGACAGGATGCTAGCCAGATGAAGACCGATGGATGTTGGTAGGCAGAGGCAGAATTTTTTCCCCCTTATTTTTCTCCCCAAAAACTAAGCCCGACCACATAGTTTCGTAGTGAAGCAGGGGTATAGAGCTAGTAGCAAATAAATAAATAAAAGTTGGTAAATAAATAGAGGCAAGGGAAGGCAACCAACTAGCCAAGATGAGAGTCTGGCCTCCTATCAAAATACAGGTAGTCCTTGACTTACGACTACAACTGACCCCCAAATTTCTGTTGCTAAGTGAAACAGTTGTTCAGTGAATTTTGCCCCGTGTTGCCACCTTTCCTGCCACTATTGTTAAATGAATCACTGTAGTTGATAAGTGAGTAACCTGGTTGTTAAGTGAATCTGGCTTCCTCCCGCTGAGTTTGCTTGTCAGAAGATCGCCAAAGGGGATCCCACGATCCCAAGGAACCCTGCAACCGTCATAAGTACATGCGAGTTGCCAAGCCTCTTTTTGATCATGTGGCCCTGCGTATGCTGCAAAGGACGTCGCTGAGAAAAACGGCCTTGAATCTCGTTGTAACTTCGGTCACTAAATGAACTGTTGCAAGTCGAGGAACTGCCTAAATAATCCAATTATCTCTTTCTAGCATCCCAGCTGCAGAATAGGAATGTGTGCCACAGGAAAGAGACTGTTTTTTTAAAAAAACAACACTAAAGATGGTGATTGGAAGTGTGTGCTCAAAAGCCCCCCCTTTTTGTGGGCGGGGCAACCCACATTTAAGAAGGTGGCGGCCCTTCATTCATAGGACTGAGGCAGCCATCTTTTTTCTCTCTCTCTCTCTAACCCCCCCTCATCCAATAATCATCTCCTTTTAATGATCCCATAATCCCTTGCAGGGTGGAGTCTGGGCAACTGAATGGAGCTTAGTGTTTACTGGCCGGATGCCCTTCCTGATGCCAAGGAGGAGTTTTGTTCAGCAGATCTATCTATCTATCTATCTATCTATCATCTATCTATCATCATCTCTATCTATCTACCTATCATATCTATCTATCTATCTATTATCATCTCTATTTATCTATCTATCTATCTATCTATCTATCTATCTATCTATCATCATCATTATCTATCTATCTATCATCTATCTATCTATCTATCTATCTTTCTATCATTATCTATCTATCATCATCATCATCATCTCTATCTATCATCATATCTATCTATCTATCATCATCTTTATCTATCTATCTATCTATCTATCTATCTATCTATCTATCTATCTATCTATCTATCATCATCATTATCTATCTATCTATCATCTATCTATCTATCTATCTATCTATCTTTCTATCATTATCTATCTATCATCATCATCATCATCTCTATCTATCATCATATCTATCTATCTATCATCATCTTTATCTATCTATCTATCTATCTATCTATCTATCTATCTATCTATCTATCTATCTATCTATCTATCTATTTCTTTTAATGACCCCATAATCCCTTGTGGGGTGGAGTCTGGGCAGCTGAATGGAGCTGAGTGTTTACTGGCCAGATGCCCTTCCTGTTGCCAATGCGGAGTTATATTCAGCAAGATGAATATATCTGCTGAATATAACTCCGCATTGGCAACAGGAAGGGCAGATATATTCATCCATCTATCTATCTATCTATCTATCTATCTATCTATCTATCTATCTATCTATCTATCTATCTATCTATCTATCTATTTCTTTTAATGACTCCATAATCCCTTGTGGGGTGGAGTCTGGGCAACTGAATGGAGCTGAGTGTTTACTGGCCGGATGCCCTTCCTGTTGCCAGGGCAGAGTTTTGTTCAACAGATATATTCTCAGTATGCCCAGTGAGAGAAATATCTGCCTTTATCCAGGATCAAACTCAGAGTCTTTTGATTGTGAGGCGAGAGCTCCATCTCTGTACTCCCCCCCCCCATTCAATAATGCAGTACTACAATAGATTACAATCCTAACTGCGGTCGTAAGACAAGGACTACCTGTCCTGGAGATTATTTCTGATGCTTGATTTTTGTTGGTGACGTCGGTGTACGATGTGCCGCGAAAAGAGAAAGACCGAGAAAGGGGATGACGCCCTTCTTACTCTCAGAGTCACTGATGCTGGCGCTGCTCCGTCTCTTCATCTTCTCCAGATGTTCCTCATACTGGAAGTGCCTCTCCTTTATGGGCGAAGAGAAGTCCTCTATCACCGCATCGAACTCGCACAGGACGTCCGCCAGTTCTCCACCGTCTTCTAACAGATCTGCCAAACCAGAACGCAGAAGTATTTCAATCCTATCGCTGGCCTACTAGCTGAGATAAGGACAGAATAACGGAAAGGGACCTTGGAGGTCACCTAGTCCAACCCTTGCTCAAGCAGGAGACCCTATGCTACTGTTCTGACCCAAACCTAGTTCCAAGGAAACGAACATGAAACAAAGATAATAGCAAAGCCTTTTAATGATTCTTTACGAATCCTGTTCCTTCCCGGTTAAAAGGTTGTTTCAAACGAATTGTCTCTGATAAGAAGAAGCCTTATAAAGGTGGCGCAAGGCTGCCAAGAGCACTAGATAAAGTTACTAAGGAAAGATTTCAAACACAAAGAGTCTCCAAACACCAACCAAAATATTGTGAACGTCCACAAGGCTCGAGTGCAAGAACTTCTTTGCTTCCTGCAAAGTACTCCGGTTTCTCAGCTGGCTTTTATCTCTGAAGGGAGGGGCCATGACCTTGCAGCTTTACTCCTGAGTCACCCATGCTGCTGCAACTGCTCTTTCCTTCAAGCAGCCATGCGTGCACATGCGCGCTGGGCACAGGCTCCTCAGGGGCCTCTTCATCATTGCTGCCAGCCTCCACAAGCTCCAAAGGCAGCCCTCCACTCCCTGATGGTCCTGGCCCCATCCCTGCATCCCATGCTCTCTGAGACCTCAGCCATCCACACCTGTTGCCAGCAAACCACAACAACTATTTCCGACAAATGGTTCTCCAATCACTTCTTAAAAGCCTCCACAACGTCCGGAGCACCCACAACGTCCGGAGGCAAGTCGTTCCATCGATTAGGGTGACATTTCTCCTTAGTTCTAGGTTGGTTCTTCTCCTCTCCTTGATTAGCTTCCATCCATTGCTTCTGGTCTCCTTTGGAGAATAGGTGAGTCCCAAATTGAACATCTCTATCTCCTCTTAGGACTTACAGGACTAAAAGAAACAGGCTCCAGAGCCAAAAAAAAATCAAACACCTTCCTTGTTCAACATAGGAGGAAAGACCTCCATGTATGGTGGCCAAGAGTCAGGCTGGACCAGGGGTGGGATTCAAAGATCCCAGCCACCGGTTTACTGCCCAGCTGCTGGGTGGACGTGGCCATGGTGAGGATGGCTTACCGAACCTTCTGGGACCGCCGTTTTTCACCTTCCCCAGAGTCTGGAGGCTTCCCTTGGGTCTCTGGGAGGGTGAAAACAGACTCCCCCAGAAACAGAAACAGGCCCGTTTCATGACTTCTGGGACTTCCAGTAGGGCTGTTTTTGGCCCTCCCAAGGGTCTAGAGGCTTCCCTCGGACCTCCGGGAGGGCGAAAACGGTCTCTGGAGGCCCTCTGGAAGCCAGAAATAGGCCCGTTTTGTGACTTCCGGTACTTCCAAGAGGGCTGGTTTTGGCCTTCCCAAGCAGGGGTGGGATTCAAAATTTTTAACAACTGGTTCTGTGGGCGTGGCTTGTGGTCATATTACTGGCTGGGTGTGGCCAACTCAATATCACTCACATCGAGACACGCATCTCCTCGGCTGGCCTCTCACGACTGTGGGGATGCTGCAACGGTCATAGGTGTGAAAAAGGGTCATAAGTCACTTTTTTCAGTGCCATTGTAACTTTGAATGGCCCCTCCACACAAGCAAAGTACCAGCAAAGGAAGAGGAAAAAATCAAGAGAAGTTCCTGAGACAGGAAGCCTAGTCCTGCCAAGAATGTAATAAGAGTTAATGGAGAGGTAGTTTCTGTAAGCAACACCAGAATGTTTCCTTCCTGCCTTCCTTACAGGATTAGGCCAGGAATTTCTTCTAACAACTGGTTCTCCGAACTGCTTAGAAGGTTAACAACCGGTTCTAGCGAATAGGTGCGAACTGGTAGAATCCCATCCCTGTTCCTAAGGGTCCAGAGGTTTCCCTCAGGCCTCTGGGAGGGCAAAACTGCCTCCCTGGAATCTAAAGGCCCTCTGCAAGCCAGAAACCGGCCCGTTCCCCAACTTCCAGAAGGCCCATTTTTCCCCCTCCCAGAATCTCTGCATGGACCCTGAACTTAACTTGCTTCAAAAATGGGCTGTGTGGAGAGTCCTGGAAGGGGAGGGGCAGGATGGACGGGGCCAGCTGGTTGGTTCAAATACCAGGTGTTAAATTTGCATCTGGTTCACCAAACTGGTATTTGAACTGACCAGCTGGCCCCTCCACTCCCAGGAGTCTCCACGTGGCCCATTTTCGAATCAGGTAAGTGCAGAGTTCATACGGAGGCTCTCCGAGGAGGGGGGGAAACGGGCCTTCCGGAAGTACCGGAAATGGGCCTGTTTCCAGCTTCCAGAGGGCCTCCAGAGCCTGGGAGAGACCATTTTAAACCTACCATTAGGAAACAGATAACAAATAATCAGAGTTGGAAGGGACCTTGTAGGTCATCTAGTCCAAGCAGGAGACCCTACACCATTTCTGACAAATGGCAGTCCAATCTCTTCTTGAAAATCTCAAGTGAATCAAGCTCCCACAGCTTCCAAAGGCAACTTCTGTTCCATGGGTTGATTATTCTCACTGTCAGAAAGTTTCTCCTTATTTCCAGGTTGAATCTCTCCTTGTTCAGTTTCCATCCATTGTTCCTTGTCTGGCCTTTGAGTGCTTTAGAAAATAGCTTGATCCCCTTCCTCCTCTCTGTGGCAGCCCCTCAAATATTGGAAGATGCTCTCATGTCTCCCCTGGTCCTTCTCTGCACTAGACTAGCCATGCCCAGTTCCTGCAACTGTTCTTTGTATGTTTTAGCCTCCAGTCCCCTAAAGAGGGAAGTCTCCAGACTCTGGGGAACGCGAAAAATGCGCCCCCCCCACAGAAGTTGCAGTAGGCCACGCCCACCCAGCAATCGGGCAGCGAACTGGTGGTTGGGATTTTTGAATCCCACCCCTGGTTGGAAGGGACCTTGGAGGTCTTCTAGTCCAACCCCCTGCTCAGGAAATCTACTGCTCAAGAGACCCTGTGTCATTCCGGGCAAATGGTTGTCCAATCTCTTCTTTAAAAACTTCCAGGGTTGGAGTTCCCACCACTTCTAGAGGCAAGTTGTTCCCACCGAGCGCTCAAGTGTTCAGCGTGGAAACACAACCATGGAGAACAAAGCCAAGAGCTAATGCACCTTTTGAGTCTCAAAAGGAAGACTTGGGAGGACAGGCAAAGAGAGTCAACCCTTTGACTTTCAAGGAGGTGGTTGAAAGCCGTTGAGTGAACCCCAAAAGAAGAACCTCTTAGAGCTAAAAATTATAGCCAAAAAAGCCAACACAACCCTAAATTGCATTAACAGAGGAATACAATCAAGATCAAGGGAAGGACTAATACCACTCTATAAAGCCTTAGTAAGGACCACACCTAGAGTACTGCATCCAGTTTTGGTCACCAAACTTATGAAAAAGATGTTGAGACTCTAGAAAAAGTGCAGAGAAGAGCAACCAGGATGATGAGGGGACTGGAGACTAAAACATACCATGAAGAACGGTTACAGGAACTGGGCTAGTCTAGTGAAGAGAAGGGCCAGGGGAGATATGATAGTGGTCTTCCAATATTTGAGGGGCTGCCCCAGAGATGAGGAGGGGGTCAAGCTATTTTCTAAAGCACCTGTAGGCCAGACAAGGAACAATGGATGGAAACTGAACAAGGAGAGATTCAGCCTGAAAATCAGGAGAAACTTTCTGATAGTGAAAACAATCAACCAATGGAACAGAAGTTGCCCTCGGAAGTTGTAAGGGCTTCATCGCTTGAGACTTTCAAGAAGAGATTGGACTGCCTTCTGTCAGAAATGGTGTAGGTAGGGTCTCCTGCTTGGGTGGGGGGGAGGGGGGGTTGGACTAGATGACCTACAAGGTCCCTTCCAACTCAGGTGTTCTATATTCAATGGAACAGAAGTTGCCTTTAGAAGCGGTGGGAGCTTCATCCCTGGAGGCTTTTTAGAAGAGACTGGACTGCCACCTGTCAGAAATGGTGTAGGGATCTCCTGCATGGGCTGGGGTGGGGTTGGACTAGATGACCTACAAGATCCCTTCAAACGTTATTCTGTTGAACCTCTCCAGTCTCCAAAGGAAGCTCCTTGGGCCAAAGCGTCCGTTCACACCACCCACTGAGCTTTTAACGTGCTTCTCCGCAGCTCCCAACGTGGGTCTGCCAAGGACCTGCATTGTTCACGTGTCGAGTCTGCAGCCCCCTCGGCTCAGTGTCTCGTGCGAATGCAGCCTAAAGGCAGGCTTAGAGGCGAGGGGTCTCCTGCCCTGCCTCCCAGGTCTTCCTCCCCCGGCCATTCCTTTGTCTCCGGCCAGGGGACGGAGGCAAGCAAAGAGGGGAGAAGTCCGGGGGTCCCGACCCGCCTCGCTCCGGACCTCAGCAAGCGGGGGCGCGCGGAGGGCGCGGCGCCCGTCCTCGACAGAGAGAAGCGACTGGCCGGAGTCGCCAACCCCGCGGCCCCCCGAGCGCCCTGGGCTCTTCCCCTCCTAGCCGCCGCGGGCATCATCGCCCCCCGACTCACCTTGGCCTCCGGGGGGCTTCTGCGCGTTGAAAGGCTTCATGGCACCGGCGGCCGAGCTGGGGAGCCGGGCAGGAGGCGGAGAGCGAGGCGCCACCGTCCGGGTGCCAGCAGCCGCCGCTGCCTTTGGCTGCTGTCACCGCCTAGAAAGCGGGGAGGAGGAGGAGGAGGGGGAGGAAGGAAAAGAAAGGAGGAGCAGGAGGAGAAAGAAAGAAAGAGGAGAGGGAGGGGGGAGGAAAAAGGAGGAGGAGGAGGAAGAAGGAAAAGAAAGGAGACGGGAGAAAGAAAGAGAGAGAGAGAGAAAGAAAGAGAAAGAAAGGAAGAAAGAAAGGAAGGAAGGAAGGAAGAAAGAAAGAAAGAAAGAAAGAAAGAAAGAAAAAGAAAGAAAGAAAGAAAGAAAGAAAGAAAGAAAGAAAGAGGAGGAAGAAAAAGAGAGGAAAAAGAGAGGAGGAGGAGGAGGAAAAGAAAGGAGGAAAAAGAAGGAGGAGGAAGAAGGAAAAGAGGGGGAAAGGAAGGAGGAAGAAAGAAAAGAAAGGAGGAGGGGGAAATGAAAGAAAAGAGAAGAAAGGAAAAGAAAGGAGGAAAAAGAAGGAGGAGGAAGAAAGGAGGAGGAGGAAGAAAAAGAAAAGAGGAAGAAGGAAAAGAAGGAGAAGGAAGGAAAAGAAAGGAGGAAAAAGGAGGAGGAAGAAGGAAAAGAAAGGAGGGGGAAAGGAAGAAGAAAGAAAGGAAAGAGGAGGAAGAGGAGGAAGAGGAAAGAAAGGTGAAGGGGGGATGAGGAGGAAAAAGAGAGGAGGGGGAGAAGGAAGGAAACCCAAGGAGGAGGAAGAAGGCGGCTGGCGTGTCCTCCCACCCTTCCTTTCCTCCAGCTAAGCGAGCCTTTCCCAGGGCACCTGCCACACTCAGTGTGCACCTCCACAACCTGCAGGGCTTGTAGGAAATGGGGGGGGGGGGCGTGGAGAGGAAGAGCTTGGAGGGCTCAGCCTTTTGTGTGAACCCCAAAAACATATCCTGGCAATGCGTCCTTCCCCCCCCCCGCCCCCCAAAAGAGAAACTGGCTCCCTTCATTGAGAAGCGCACCCAGCAAGAAACGCTGGAGGGTTTTGTCCATTCGGAGGAGCTGATGGGTCAGCAGAAGCAGGTAAAATATTCTGGGTCAACTTCTCCTACCTATCATGTCCATCTTCCATCATCCAACCAGGGCGTGGTTGTCCCAAAGGTGCCTCTTCCAAAAGGCAACTGGACTTCCTGGTGGTTTTTTCCCCTTGTGAAGCTTTCCCTTCTCCTCCGAGGAGCTGCTTCAGTTCTTCACTACTTCCCTAGAACTGAAGAAGCTTCTCGGATGAGAAGCGAAACCTTTTCAAGGGAAAAAAAGAAAAAGAAACCCCAAGAAAATCCAGTTGCCTTTTTTTTGGGGGGGGGGGGGGGGGAGGAAAGCACCTTTGGGACTCCTCCTATATCCAAGGTCTCCAAACTTGGCCACTTGTGGACTTCAACTCCCAGAATTCTCCAGCCAGCATAACTTACTCTCTTCTAGTCCCTTCCCCTGCAATCTCTCCACTTTAGGAGATTAAGAGAGAAGAAAAAAAAGCAGGCCTAGCTGGCTGAGGAATTCTGGGAGTTGAAGTCCACATGTCTTAAAAGTGGCCAAGTCTGGGGACTCCTGTCCTATAAGATCCCTTGCAGCACTGCTCAGGAATCCTGCCAGTTTAATGAAGTGGGGCTGCATGAGAAACCCAGTGGGTCCTTCAGCTCAGCAGGATTTGTCCTTTTGAGGATGGCACTCAGAACAAAACACTTCCCTATGGGTTTACTCATAGCAGCCATGTGCCCCCCATGTGCTCAAGAGTCCTTCTGTGCCCTGTGGCATCCGGTTCGGATCAAAACCGATAAAAGTCCAGCTTCGGGAGCCACGGAGGAGTGGAGAAATCTCTCCGAGTATTTATTTGTTGAAGTGTCTCTTTATCTAACCCAATTGCTAAAAAAAGAAAAAGAGACAGACAAGGCAAGGCAAAGAGTCTCAACAAGAGGCATCTGACTTGATCCCTAGCCTGGAGCATCCACAAAGCAACTGAAGGGGAAGCTACAGAATTCATGGAGTAATTGCAGGAAGGTCAAGTCGTAATTTATTGTCAACGTTAATTTATTTTCTAGTTTTTTTCTTCTCTCCTTCCTTTCTCCTCTTTCTTTCTTTCTCCTTCTTTCTCCTTTTCTTCCCCTCCTCTTCCTCTTCTCCTCTTTCTCTCATCTTCCTCCTCCTCTCATCTTCCTCCTCCAGTTCCTTTCTCTTCTTCTTCTTTTCCTCCTCTTCTTCTCTTCTTCCCCTCCTCCTCCTTCCTCCTCTTCTCCTCCTCTTCTCCTCCTCCTCCTCTCATCTTCCTCCTGTTCCTTTCTCATCTTCTTCTCCTTCCCCTCCTCCTCCTCCTTTTTCTTCTCCTTTCTCTTTTCCTTCTCCTCCTCCTCCTCTCCTCTTCCTCCTCCTGTTCCTTTCTCATTCTTCTTCTCCTTCTCCTCCCCCTCTTCCTCCTTCTCCTCCTCCTCCTTTCTACCCCTTCTCTTCTTCTCCTCTCTCTCTTCTCCTCTCCTCCTCCTCCTCTCATCTTCTTCCTCCTGTTCCTTTCTCCTCCTTCTCTTCCTCTTCCTTTCTCCTCCTCCTTCCTCTTTCTTGTTTTCAAGTCAGGATTTTAGTTAATGCTCCATTCAGATGCAAAGCTGTAATCGGGGTCTCCCAAAAACCAGAGTCTCCCCCCTCAACCCCCCCCCCAAGAAAAGTTGCTTCCATTCAAAGAAGCAATTGCAGCCAACTGCAAGTCAAGCCATTTATTCTGGATTTCAAAGAAAGGGAGAGGCTTCCTGTCCACCTATTTCTCCTTGCACAAACTTAACAACTCCCTGGGCCTGAGCAGGTAGGTGGGGAAAGCTCAGGTAAACAAAATCTGTTGCAAAAAATGTGCAATTCTCCTCCCTCCCTCCCCCCGCCCCGCCCAGCTTGGAGGTGACACATCCGTCCTTGAGTGGAATGAAACGAGGCAGTGATAACATTTTCGCTGCCACCTTATCTTGGTATTGCGGTCTGCGGGAACGGCCTTGGGAGGCTGAAGGCAGAGCCTGTAACGGAGGGTAGAACGTCCTGTGCAAGATAGATCTCAGCCCAAGAATGGGGGAGAGTGGGGAGGGGTGGCTGTCAGAGAAGATACTCCCTAGTCCTCCGTAGAGTAAGGAAAGAAAAATTGAGGAGAAAAGCTGGAAGTTTCCCAAGGTTCTGTCAATGCAACCTTGCAAACAAAGGTGGAGTGAGTTTTCTGGTTGGGCTTCTTGAGTTGACAACTTTGGAGGGTGACCACTTGATGGACGGATGTTGCCCCTCCCTCTACTTTTTTACAATGCACAGGGAGCATTAAAAAGGGCGATGGATGGATTCTCCAGTTTTCCTTCCCTACTCGAATACAGCCCATCAGTCTGGAACCCACATTACATATCTGATATTAACACAGTTGAGGAAGTCCAGAAATATTTCACAAGAAGACTCCTCTACTCGTTGCAGAATACCTTATGCCACCAGACTCCAAATTCTAGACCTAGCAAACCTAGAACTACGCCGCCTTCGATCTGATCTAAGTATGGTATATAAAATCATACATTGCAATGACTTACCTGTCAATGAATCCTTCAGCTTCAACCATAACAACACAAGAGCACACAATAGATACGAACTCAAGGTAAACCTCACCCAACTTGATTGCAGGAAATACGACTTCAGCCACAGAGTGGTCAATGTCTGGAATACTCTGACTCTGTGGTTTCTTCCCCAAACCCCAAAAACTTTAACCTTAGACTGTCTACTATTGACCTCACCCCTTTCCTAAGAGGTCTGTAGGGGGCCTGCATAAGCGCACCAATGTGCCTACCGTCCCTGTCCTATTGCTTCTTTTATTCTTCTTATATGTATCCATGTATTCATAACTATGTTTTACTTATGCTATTACCTTGTAAGCAATTGACAAATCAAATAAATTCTAAATTCTCTTCCTTTCCTTTTTGCCTTCTCTTCTCTTCCCCTCCTTCTCTTTCTCCTTCCCGTCCCTCTTTTCTCTTCCCTTCTCTCCCGTTCCTTTCCGTTTCTCCTTCCCCTCCCCTTTCTCCTTCCCTTCCCTTTCCATCCCTTCTCTCCTTCTCTTCCCTCTTCCTTTCTCATTTTCCTTTTCTTCCCATTTCCTTTCCTTTTCTCCATCCTTTCCCTCTTCCTTTCCCATTCCTTTTATTCTTCTCTTCTCTTCTCTTCTCCCTTTCTCCTTCCTTCTCTTCCCTCTTCCTTTCTCTTTCTCCTTCCCACCCTTTTCTCATTTTCCTTCTTCCCTTCCCTCCTTTCCTCTTCCTTTTTCTTTTTCCTCTTCTTTCCTTGTCTTACTTCCTCCTTTTCCTTCTCATTTTCATTATCTCTTCCTTTTCTCCTTTTCATCTTCTCCTTCCTTTCCCCTCTTCCTTCTTCCTTCCCCTTTCTCCTTCCCATCTCTTCCTTTTCCTTCTCTTCTTTCCTCCTCTTCTCTTACTTCTTCCCTTTTCTCCTTCCCATTTATCTTCCTTTCTCCTTCTCTTTTCCCTTTCCCCTTCCCCTCTTCTTTCTTCCTTTCCCTTCTCCTTCCCATCCCTCTTCCTTTTGCCTTCTCCCTTCCCTTCTTCCTTTTCCCTTACTTTAGAAGGCTTTTAAGATCCAGCCCCATGTTCTAACTATGTTCTCTCCGAGTACTTGAGTAAGGTGGACTCTATGTACCTATGTTTTTCACATCAAAAGTTCATAATTTTCACACACAAGTTCATCTACCAGGTACCGGTCTACTTTTTCATGTAGAGCTTCACACCTAGAACTTCATGTAACGTGTCCCATTCTACTTTTCCACAGAGAACGATATATCCATGTTGTTAGAACGATCTCATAGGTACCTTTACTGAAGACGGAGGTAGAATAATGGTTATTTTGCACATTTTCCTCCCCCTACTACATAGTCATTTTGAAGATCTCGTTATGCTTGATGGGGTTACAAATTATATTTTTAGCTGAGGGGTCCTTGGTGCTGTCAGCTGGCTTGTTTTCTTGCAGACGTTTCATTATCCAAAGCAGGTAACATATATTTTTAGCATTTTGGAGATACTTTCCACCGAAGAAGTCATGTTCCCTCTGGTGGAGAAATGAAGCATGTAAACACATCTGCAGAAGGCGGCTTTTAACCTTCAGTATTCCTTATCTTTCAGCCCTGGACAATTCTTTCTTTCCAACTTTTGAGGCATCTCTGACATTTAAAAGGTCTCCAGTTATGAGTGGGCCTCCTTTAAATGTCCCAGTGGAAGTGAGGCATTAGTTAGTAATCTACCAAATCTTTATTATGGGTCATAGAACCAGCATTTTTATATATTTTATATATATATGAGCAAAGAGACAGCAAAGAGCCTTAGCTCAACTGTTCTGGACTAAAGCTGCTTGGTGCTGTGAAACTGAAATTCCTCTGCTTGTGTTTTGCACTTGGAACAGATTTATTTTCAGGTGGGGAGGAGGAGTAGAACTCTTTAGCATCAGAGCATGTTAATAATAATATAGGAAATACTAATGCTCTGATGGTCATTTCGAAAAATCCTTTCTTAGTGAGCACCTAGAAGCCAAGAGGAACATAGGTGCCAAATTTCAAGTTTGTAGGCTTTACGGTTCTGGAGATTTTGTGATGATGTGTGAGTGGTATTTTGCTTTTATATATATATAGATATATATATATAGGTTGTAAAATGGGGCTAACTTCACTTAGCAACTGTCTTGCTTAGCAATGGAAATGCTGGGCTCATAAGTTGAGCAGCACCTGTATATTAAAACAGATTAAATTGGTTACTCTTATTCTGAGTACTTTGACTGTAATGCAGTGGTAGACTTTAAAATACGATCTGTCTTATATTCGGCTGGTATAAACATCCAACGCCAGCAGCAAGTGTACAAAATAATTTATTACAGCATTACATTGTTGAACTTTTTACAGTAAAGTTTTCATTCAACTATCGCTCCTAAGTGAATGACAAAGGAGATCTGTCTTCATGACCTCTTGGTAAAACTTCTCTTTTTAAATTTTGCATAGGACTATCTTAAATATTTACATTATTCAAAAAAAGTTGAAAACAAACTGGTTCCATTGTGGTATTTTTTTTTTAAACAAAGTTTCTTTTTTATACAAGCCACAGTGAATTTTCTTTTTACATTTTCAGGAATAGTTATTTATGTCCTGAAGGAGGGGGAAAAAACATTTAAAACTGAATCAAAACGTTGCTATGTTATACGTGAAGTGCAGGTACGTCAACTTATAAAAATTAAACGGGAATAAAAGATGAAATGCAATGTATAATTAAATGAAGTTGTGCTTTTTAAAAAAATAACCTTATTTAACGTTAACAGCTTCACAGCATGTGATAGAACAATATTTCCCCCCCTCCCCTGACTATTGATTTTCTGATTCATTTCTCGAACATTTTAATGTAGCTCATCATCATCATTATTATTATTATTATTATGACTGCATTCTCCATTAATTTCCTCCCTTCTGTTTTGGAAGTGAAATGTTTTTAAAATTCCTAAGTAATAAAAAAGGTAACTTAATCGTCATAATGGCAACTTAATGGTATTAAGGGTTTAATGGATCGTTGAAAAGAATCATTACGAACCAAAATAATTTACAAGTTTTAAAAAAACCACATTCTCCATTTTATAAATCCAAACGCATCTTTCCGATGAATCAGAATTTCCATACAATGCTAGGAAACTGACAAAACTAGGCCGGAACCCATCAGGAGCCGTGCTTTGAAAAAAATGCAAAAATAATATTTGTAGCTCAGGGTTGTAATGAGGGAATCCTTGGTGCTGAGTTTGGTGGTTTTCTTGCAGACCAGTGGTGGTATTCAAAAACGTTTACTACCGGTTCTGTGGGCGTGGCTTGGTGGGCGTGGCCATGTGACTGGGTGGGCGTGGCTTTTCTTTTTTGGGGAGCTTCTTAGCCACGGAGGAGCCTCTGGGGGGGCGTTTTTGCTCCCTTAAAGCTTTTCTGAGGCTCAGGAAGGAAAAAAACAGAGCATGGGAGGAGCATGCAAAATTTCCTTCAAGCTCCGTTTTGGGAGCTTCCTAGCCTCGGAGAAGCCTTTGGGGGGCCGTTTTTGCACCCCCCGAGGCTCCTCTGGGACTCTGGAAGGCAAAAAAATGGAGGGGGGGGGGGCTGAGCCCCTCCCTCCATTTTTTGCCTTCCTGGGCCTCAGCAAGAGGAATCCCGGAACAGCTGGTCTTATCTATAGCTGATTGTCGGGAGGGAAAAAAAAGAAATACCTTAGGCGAATGTCAGGCAGGCGGGCGGGGTGAGCGAGCATCGGGCGGGAGAGCGAGGCCAGCCAGAACTTACTACTGGTTCGACGACCCACGCCAAATTCTTGTTACCGGTTTGCCCGATCCGTTGCAAACCGGCTGAATACCACCACTGTTGCAGACGTTTCATGACCCAATTAGGTAACATCATGAGTGCCAGAAGGGAGAGGGGCTTGTGGAGAGGAGGAGGAGGAGGAGGGAAGGAGGAGGAGGAGGAGGAGGAAAACGATTGTGGGGTCCTCAGTACTCTCTGAGCTTAGTGCTTTTCTTGCAGATGTTTCGTGACCCAACTAGATAACGTCATCAGTGCCAGAAAGGAGTGGGGGTCTTGCCCTTTGTTTGTTATCTAGTTGGGCAATGAAATGTCTGCAAGAAAACAACCCAGCTCAGGGAGCACCAAGGACCCCCACAAAAACATAAAACCGATGAAAAACACGTGTGGAGGATATATTTATCCTGGTTTATTAACGTTCACAGGCAGGACTCTCCGTGGATGGCGACACAGTCAAGATGGCGGCTTCCTCTCGGTTTCTCCCATCCAACACGTTTTGGAAGAAATGGTCGTATTTATTGGCATATCCAATGGAATTTATGGGTCGTCGATTCGGAATAGAAAGATTTATAGCTGTACAAAGTATAAACAGGGCCAGTATTATTCAAAAATAAAAAGGCTGTTTATCTTAATATTGGCAGCTCTTCCTGAGGGGAAAAAAGGAGCAGATTTGCTTCCAGTTTCCCGGGTGGGATAGCTGAGTGGGTTCCGAAGAGATCCAGCCGGAAGATCCCAAATGATCCCTGGGAGGAGCTAGCCTCGCCTTCTGCTTCAAATCTCATTGGTCAGCACTTCATGATTGATGGCCATGTGGTTCATGGGGGCGAAGCAACCGTCCTCGTCGCTGCTGGGAGACACGAAGGCCGTCGCTAAAGGGAACATTTTGTGGCACGCGGTCCGATACGCCTCGCTCTGGCTGTGGCATTCGCCGAAGGTGCCGTCGCGCAAGAAATCCAACACCGTCATTAAAATCTGCAGAGTGAACACACGAGCCGACGTATCAGAAGCAGATTTAGGACGGGTTAAGTCCTTGACTTACAACGGTACATTTAATGACCATTGGCACTGAAAGAAGTGACTCAGGACCGTTTTTCACACTTAACAACTGTGGTGGTGCCCCCGTGCTCAGGTGATAAAAATTCAGAAGCTTGGCAACTTGACTTGTATTTATGACGGTTGCCATGACCCAACGTCAGATGACAAGGAAAGACATGGGGGAAGCCAGATTCGCTTAACAACCATTACTAATTTGACAAGTTAGTAACGATTCACTTAACAACCGTGACAAGAAAGGTTGCAAAATGGGGAGGGGAGGGGAACTCACTCAACAAATGACTCGCTTAGTAACCCAAATTTCAGGCTCCGTTGCGGTTGTTAAGTTGAGGAACGACCTGTAACTACGAAGGGAATTGTAAGATCCAACGTGGAAACCGTCTAAACGGAGATAGAAGATTATTTGTCAAGCGTTTTTCCTTTCTTCAGCTCTGTGAGAAGAAAACGCCGAGGGACAAATACGATGAAAATAGGCATGGTCGTAAGTTGAGGACTATCTTGTAGAGGAGATGACCAGGCTGAGAGAGGGGTCAAATACGTCATAAGTTACGAATCTCTGTGCGGCCACAAGAGCCCACCTTGAATTCTTTTCTTATCTCCTGCTTATTTTCCTTTGACTGTTAGTTGGCCAGATTCTTGTAGAGAACTTAAGCTTGCAATCGATCTTTATACCCATACTAAGCAGGGTACCCATGCTTCGCTACGAAACTACGTGATTTTGGGGAGGAAAATAAGGGGGGGGAATGTGCCTCTGCCTACCAGCATCCATCGGTATTCATCTGGCTAGCGTCCTGAGAGAGAGGACGGCTATTTGGAAACTGAAATAGTATTTGCTGTGTGAACAAGAAGGAGACAACAAGGAGCCGAGGCATGGCTTAGCTCAACTGTTCTGTACTAAAGCTGTGAAAGTAAAACTGAAACTCATCTCCTCTGCTCGTGTTTTGCATTTGGAACAGATTTCTTTTCAGGTGGAGGGTGAGAGTTGAGGGCTGTTTGGAAACTGAAACAGTATTTGCTGTGTAAACAAGGAGACAGCAAGGAGACTGGGCACGGCTTAGCTCAACTGTTCTGTACTAAAACTGCTTGGTGCTATGAAACTAAAACGGAAACGGAAACTCCCTCCTCTGCTTGTGTTTTGCATTTGGAAGAGATTTCTTCCCAAGTGGGGAGGGAGAGTAGAACTCCTTAGCATCAGAGCGTGTTAATAATAATAATAATAATATAGGAAATACTCAAAAAATCCTTTCTTAGTGATCATCTAGAAGCCAAGAGGAACATCTGTGCCAAATTTCAAGTTTGTAGACTTTACAGTTCTGGAGATTTTGTGATGATGCGTGATCCAAGCAGATCAAATCTATATATATATAGAGAGAGAGATTTGATCTGCTTGGATCTCATTTTCCTCAGCCCTACCACCCGAGAGACCCTTCCTCCAAGCAATCATCAAACATGCATTAAAAGGATGTGCTATTTGGGATCTCCAAACAACGAAAAAAAAAGTTATTTTTACCTTCACGTTTCTGTCCCTCATGGCTTCATCGAGCCTAGTAGCAATAGCGATTGCTTTCTCTTGCCTTGAATTATCCAGGAAATACATCATTTTGGCACCTCCAAGAGGAGAAATAAAAGCAGCTTATTAAAAGAAAAAGATGTTAAGTTTTACATGAAGAAAAACCCAGATTTTTTAGCTGCTGCCGATGCCCATTATACGTTATATTAATCCATTTGA
This sequence comes from Bungarus multicinctus, assembly GCA_023653725.1. Classification (NCBI taxonomy): domain Eukaryota; kingdom Metazoa; phylum Chordata; class Lepidosauria; order Squamata; family Elapidae; genus Bungarus; species Bungarus multicinctus. Next base: position 53,027,393 of record CM042851.1, on the reverse strand, counting down.
AACAATCACACAGAGGAGTATATTAAGATTTTAAAAAATGGAAGATGTTCGATCTTATCTATTATGCATTAGAGTAGGGGTCGCCAACCTTTTGGACCACGGGGACCACCAAACTCATAATTTTAAATCCCAGGGACCACTAACCAGTTCTGTGGGCATGACCTAATTTGTGGGTGTGGCTTGCTGGTCATGTGACTGGCTGGGCATGGCTTGTATGTAAATATTATAAATATTTATATAAATATTGAATTTTTTTATAAAAAAGAGCAACTTTTACCCAAAATCAGGCAAAGCAGGCAGGCAGGCAGATTGAGTTGCTCACAGAATCACAGATTCATTCAGCTATCTATCTGCCATTGGCTAGCTCAGTCTGTCACATAAAATTTGCTTGCAAGCAAACTCACAAAATTTGCTAGCAAGCAAACTCACAAAATTAACTCACAACACACCAGGTATGTAAAGATTGAATTTTTTATTTAAGAAAGAGCAACTTTTACCCAAAATCAGGCAAAGCAGGCAGGCGGGATTGAGTTGCTCACAGAATCATTCAGTGATCTATCTATCTGCTATCGGCTAGCTCAGTCTCTCAAATTTGCTTGCCGTGAGTCTGCACTGAATAATAGAACTTTCAGTCCTAAGGGAGGTTCAGCTGTGCTTAAAAGCAGAGCCGAAGATCTAAAGACTAGCTAGAAAGCAAGAAACCCAACCATTTTCTGCTTCCTAGCTATTCTAAATCTCCCGGCACAGCAGAACAGATGATGGTCGAAAAATAGTAATTTAGCAGGCAAGTTTTATCGGGTAAGGGGTGAGAGGGCTGAGGGTTCCCACGAGCCATGTGTACAGCGCAGCCTTGTGTTTCTGCGCAGCCTGGATTAATTGCTTTGGGGGGGGTGCTCTGGGGGTGAGATTTCTCAAGGCCCACCAAAATTTTCTCAAGGTTGGCGACCACTGCTTTAGGCCACTGCACCATTCATATTATTGACCGAACTTTTTTTTTTGTAATTTTTTTTAACAACAAAACATAAACAAACATAAACATAAAACAACAAATAAAACCTTCTTTCAATTGTACAGTATGTCGAGTTGGTGTATGTTTCTTGTGCATAACATCTATAGTCTTTTCCCCTTAGATTTAAGTTTACATTCAAATTATATTAATCAACTTTCCAAGTCATGTTATATTATTATTACATCATCATTAAACTTTAATTTCAAATCCGTATTGAGCAAATCTCAATTCTTACTGATTTTAATTCATATTATAATCCATTTCATAATAATCCATTATAACATACCATTGCTATTGTATTATACTTCAATTTCCTACTTTTCTATCTAGCCACTGATAAAATAAATCCCATATTTTATAATATTCTTTTTCTTCTTGCTTTCTAATTGCTAAAGCTAATCTATTCATCTCTGCACATTTCATTATTTTCTTGATCACCTGGTTCCTCTATCAGAATTTTCTCATTTTTCCAACTTTTTTATTGACTGAACTCTTGAGGTTACTAAATTAAAAGGCAGTCATAAAAACACAAAAACATATTTTTCCTTTTCTCTCTCTCTCTCTTTGAACCCATCCAGAAATCATGTAATTTATCAAAAGATAATCTAACTTCTTTATAACTCAATCTAGGCTTGTGACCCTGAATTTTACCATACAGATAGTCCTCGACTTATGTTTTGTTTAATGACTGTTTAAAGTTTTTTAAAAATGACTTATGACCGTTTTTCACACTTACGACCATTGCAGCATAAAATAGGGCAAAATTCACTTAACAAATGTCTCTTAGCAACATAAATTTTGGGGTCAATTGTGGCCGTAAGTCAAAGGCTGCCTGCACAATTAAATGGAAATGAATTTGCAAAACTTTGCCTCATAATTTGAGCATGTAAGTTTGTGTTGTTGTGCCTGTTTTCTTGCACACCATTTATGAAATGTAGGTTTGTGAGCACATCGGTGTTTAGACACACCTGCCCATAAGTACATACCTGACAGCAGGTGCCGTATGGAGGTAGAGTTACGTTTGAGAAATTCTTCGTTGAAACTTTCCAAATCCTTGCTAATAAAAATCTTCTCCATTTCTTGCGTAAGAACCTTGTTCACGATTTCCGGCAAATTACTGTGATTTGACACTAGGAATATAAAGGACACCTTGAATCAGGTGTGCTTCTTGATTTTAGTTTTGGGAAACTGAGCGGAATTTTACGGCAAGGGGATGATTTTATTTTGCACTCACCACACTTGGAAAATTTAATCAAACATTCATGTAGCCAGGGGTTGTTATCATCAATAGCAAAAGCCCTTTTAACGGACTGCAGCATTAGCAGGAACTTTCCTGGATGAAACAGGAAAAAAGTAATATTATTTTAAATAAGGCTAGGCAATTGGTATCGATCCCCCACGGGAAGGGGCTTACAACAGAAAAGCAGATCCAGGTTGGTCCATACAGGTAATTGTCAATGTATAATAGTTCTCTAGAGACAATAGTCAAAGTTACAACGGAACTGAAAAAAAAGTGATTTATGGCCATTTTTCACACTTACCACCATTGTAGCACCCCCAAGGTCACATGATGAAAATTCAGATAATTGGCTAATTAGAAAAATGAAGGAGGTTTTTTTTTTGAATCCTTAAAAAAATACTATGATCTATGTAATTTATATAGTCCAGTTCAACAAGCAGATACATAGGTAGGTAGGTAGGTAGGTAGGTGGGTAGGTAGAAGATGGATAGATGATAAGTAGATAAAGATATAGATGGATGATAGAGGTAGATAATAGATATAGAATATAGATAGATAGAAGATATAGAATATAGACATAGTAAATGATAGAATATAAATAGAAAATAGACTATAGATAGATAAAATATAGATAGAAGATATAGAATACAGATAGAAGATAGATATAGAATATATAGATATAGAATATAGATAGAATATATAGAATATAGATATAGTAGATAGATAGCTAGCTAGCTAGCTAGCTAGCTAGATAGATAGATAGATAGATAGACAGACAGACAGAAGACAGAAAATAGATGGAAGATAGACAGATTATAATAGAAGATGGATAGATAGATGATAGATATAAAGATATATGATAGATGATAAATAGAAGATATATATAGAATATAGATAGATAAGAATATAAATAGAAGGTAGGTAGGTAGGTAGGTAGGCAGATAGATATGGAGGCCTGCTTGTTGAACGAGACTATATAAATTACATAAGATTATAGAAATACTGCACATTACATGACAACCAAGCATCTTTCTTCAGGATTAATACACTTATGCAGGAAACGAAACACATCTATTATAGTGCTATCTAAAATAGATGTCATTAAACTGATCTAGAACTTCCACCTGTATTCTGTACAGATAATTTCAGTTGCTAAAAAATTAAATGCACAATTGGGAAGTGCATATATCCGCTTTACAAAATCATCTCCCAGTCATATGTTACAACTGCACGTATTTTACCTTTCCTGAAATATATTTCAAAGGCTAGCAGATGGGTGTCTATGTTGTCGGCTGCGAGATTCTTCAGTGGTATTAGGAACTTAATTGCCTCTTCTAATGGATTTTCCACCTGTCCCAACAACAGAAAACCGAGAAGGTTACAAACCAGAGCACATGAGAAGAATTTCAAGGGGTACGCTTGTCATAATTTGCTGCGAGAGTATTTGCACTTTTCCCCTTTTTTGTAACGTCTGAGTAGCATTACTCCTAGGGTAGAGAGAGGTCAAAGAGGATAGAAAGGTTGAAGTGCTCCATCACTTCAGAAGACATCCAACTTGATGATGATTAATAATAAGAATGATAGGGATTTCACATGAAGGGGTATTTTAGTAGTAGTAGTAGTGTGTGTGTATGTGTGTGTATACATATATATAGTGAGGAACTTGGAATTAATAACATTATAGAAATATTAAAGATATATAAAATAACAATTAGAATAAGAATAAGGATCAACAATCTAATTGGAACAGATATGAAAATAAGATCTTAAGAGGATTATTAATCAAGATATATAAGTGTCTATGGAAGATATAAGAAATTAATATGTAATATGGAGAAGAAAATATCAAGTGGAATCTGGTAAGAGAATGTGTGTGTGTGTTTATAGTAAATGATAATACTCTTAATGGATTACATAATTTGTTACTTATTTGTAGAAGGTAATGAAGTATGTGAATATAGCAAAAACGTTTATAGTTATTTGTTTATATAATTGGCTAAATGAAAATAAGATGGAAAATATAATTTGTGTAAATGTGATGAAATTAAAGGGAAGGGTATGCATGAAATATATAGATATACATGAAAGTGGCTAAAGCAATACTATAAAGGGGATAAAATAATGCAGAATTAAGATGAATTTATGAATAACTAATGGAATGATATGATTTGATAAATTTTACAAATATGATGAAAATAAGAAATATAGTAAATGAATATAGAGAATGATTACGAATAAAGAGAATGATATGAAGTAAAGTATGAGAATATAAAAAGGAAAATTGGTAACATAATAGGTAATTATGTGAAATTAGGCAATAAAGTTGCCTAATAACATAAACATGATTATGGTCATGTTTGATTTATAATACAAAAAGCCTGGAACCACACTGCCCACTTAAATATGTATTTAAAGAAATAAAAATAAAAAACTATTTGCAAAAAAAAACCAAAAAAAAATGACATCCAACTTCTTGGTTCTAATCTACACGTAGGCCTCGACTTACAAAAGTTCATTTAGTGTCCGTTCGAAGTTACAATGGCACTGAAAAAAGAGAGAAAAATATCTGCCTCTCCCTAGGATCGAACTCACAGCCTCCCTAGGATCGAACTCACAACCTCCAGGCTGCCGCATCACTCAACTTCAGTCACTAAATGAACATTGAGAACTGCCTCTAATGAGTTTTTACGGATTGAGATTGATCTCCTGCCTCACCTCCAGGAGAGAAGGCGCAGGACAAACAATCTCAGCGGCTTAGACTTAGGCAAAAGTGGAAGCTTTTTTTTACCCTTTCCAGTTTCTCAGGAACTAATTCTTCCTTCGGGCCGCTGGTCTCCTCTTCTTCTTCGTCTCGTTTCTTCTTCTGACTCTTCTGCTGCCGCTCTCGTTCCGCGTGTTTCTTCTCCTCCTCCAGCTTCGCTTTCTTCTGCGCCCGCCGTTGCTTGCTGAGCATTTTCTTCAGTTCTTTGGCGGAAAGATTTTCTGTAAAAAACAATTATTATTTTTTTTTAAAAAAAAAATGGTTTATCGTTTTGACACAGACTGGTACGTATGTACGACGTACGATCACAACTGAGCCCTTGGCGTACGACAACAATGAAGCCCAACCTTTCTGTTGTTAATCGAGACATTTGTTCAGTGAGTTTTACCTTGTTTTACGACCATTCTGCCCACGGGTGTTAAGTGAATCATGTCAACTTGTAAAACAGGGCCTGTCATGACCCTGTCAGAGTCTGAATCTGAGGAGGAAGACGAACAGATGACAGGGAGCGGAAGTGTGGCTCCGTTGGCTGTGGAGGAAACTGGGGAAGGGCAAAGTCCAGCTGGGCAGAGCAGGGGAGAGGTAGAGCAAGGGAGAGGGAATTCAGAGGAAGACTCAGGCCCACCCCTCTTCATCCTAGGGCACGCAGGGAGGAACGGAGAAGGGAGCAACGTAGGTTGCCTGGCTTATGGGGGAGGAAAGGGCCCTGATTCCCTTCATTAGGCACACCTGGGAATGAGAGTTTAAAAGAGATGCAGGCTGAGTACGGCAGCTTCTGAGGGCAAATGTGAGTTTATCTTGTGTTGACTTTATGTTCCTGGCGTCCTCCCAACCGTGTTGAGTTATTGCTGTGCCTTCAGGTCTGGAATTCTTGCTCCTGCCCTGCAGAACTAATTACTTCAGTTTGGCTTGTTTGCACTTTAAGTTACTGTTTGTGTTTACCCTGTTTTGAACTTGATTCTCTGCAGCCAAAGGCTGTTCCTGGGAGAGTTTTTCTCCAGCTCCGAAGGTAACTAGGACACTGGGGGCAAAGTTGGAGATAATAAAGGGACTCCTACGGATTATCTGACTGTGTTGCCTTTGTGCCACACCCCTTTGGGTCATCACAATGCCTGTCTCCAAGTTGCCATAAGAAAGGTGGGGAGGAAATCGTGAAGGAGAATACAGCAAATGAACTTAGAATTAGTACATTCCAAGCTTATCTCACAAAGATTGTAACTCAGGCAAACCAGGTATTCTGGGCGGGAAAATCTTCTATTGGAGAATGTGACTGATGACACCCAGGCCATGAACGTGCTTAGTTGAACCATCTGAATTATGATACACCCAGAGGGGTGGGAGAGAAACAGGGTCATAGGTGATCATAAATTACGTATCTCGGAGTCGGCTTCATACAGATCATGCCAGCACGTTGCTCCTAATAAATCTTTTCAAGTTTTTTGAAGTTTGACTCGAGGCTTACGATTTAATTTAGGGCGACCGCTGGAACCCTAACAAATCATTGCAGTGGCTAAGTTAGCAGCACCATTGTGGTTCTGGCTTCCCTATTTATCCTGCTGGTCAGAAGGTCACAAAAGGGGATTGTGTGACCCTGGGAAAACACTGCAACCGTCATAAAGTACATGCCAGTTGCCAAGCGGCTGAATTTGGATCACGTGAGCACGGGGGACGCCGCGAGGGTCGTTAAGTGTGAAAAGCGGTCACAAGCCACTTTTCTCAGTGCTGCTGTTAATTTCGAACAATCATGAAATGATCTACTGCAGTATGCCATATGGTAGGCTTATCTCTGCCACCTGCCAGCTGTTCGATCCTGACCGGCTCAAAGTTGACTCCTCAGCCTTCCGTCTTTCTGAGGTTGGTAAAATGAGGACTCAAGATTGTTGAGGGCAAATATGCTGACTTTAAAGAGGGCTGTAAAAGCACCATGAAGCGCTCGATAAGTCTAAGTGCTACTGCTATTGCAAGTGAAGGGCTACCTGTACTCTAATTACTGATAAAGGAGAATATTTGTAACTCTGGGTTGAACTGTGGGGTCCTGGGTGCTCTCTTGAGCTTGCTTGTTTTCTTGCAGACCTTTCATTACCCAACTAGGTAACATTCTCAGTGCTAGAAGGGAGTTGGGTTTATGGAGAGGAGGAGGAGGAAGGAGGAGGGGGGGGAGGAGGAGGAAGACTATGGGGTCCTCTGTGAGCTTGTTTTCTTGCAGAGTTTTCATTACCCAACTAGGTAACCTCAATGCTTGAAGGGAATGGGGTTTGTGGAAAGGAGGAGGAGGAGGAGGAGGAGGAGGAGGAGGAGGAGGAGGAGGAGGAGGAGGAGGAGGAGGAGGAGGAGGAGGACGAAGACGACTATGGAGTCCTTGGTGCTCTCTGAGCTTGGTATTTTCCTTGTAGATGTTTCATTACCCAACTAAGTAACACATTCAAGTGGAGTGGAGTTTTGGTGAAGAGGAGGAGGTAGAAGAGGAGGAGGAGGCTGGGAGCAGGAGGTGAGGGGAAACTGTGGGGTCTTTGGTGCTCTCTGAGCTTGGTATTTTCCTTGCAGACGTTTCATTACCAAACTAGGTAATACCATCAGTGCACTGATAAGGTTACCTAGTTGAAACGTCTGCAAGAAACCAGCCAAGCTCAAGAGATGCTCTGTTTATTCCCAGGAAGCTCTTTGCCCTCTGAAAGACCCAACCTAAAAGCACAATGATCTATTCCTGCACCAAGCTGAAACCCTTTTAAATTCAAAACAAAGCGAACGATGACTTTGAAATTCTTAAGAGCAATCCCCCCACTTTGGGAAGTGAATTCAAATCCTGTTTGGCGGAAGCTCAAATACCTGAGTTCACTTCTTGCTCTTTGTTCTCGCTGGCCAGGGGACTGTCGTGCAGCTTCAAGTAAATTTCAATGGCTGATCGCGCCGCCTTGAAATAAAAAGCGTGTTTTCTCAGCACGTCTTCCAACCTCAGGAGGTCGACGTAGGCACGCAAGGTCATCTTCCTCATGCAATAGGTATGGAAGTCAAACTGGTCATCGGTGATCTCAAAAAAGTGCTGAAATAGAGGAGAGAACACAGGATAACCGAGTGGGAAGGGGCCTTGGAGGTCTTCTAGTCCAACCCCCTGCTAAGAATAGAATAGAATTAAATAGAACAGAACAGGATATAATAGAATAGAATATTGGAATGAAGAATAGAATATTGGAGTAGAGTAGAATAGAATAGTACAGAACAGAACAGAATATTGGAATGAAGAATAGAACAGAATAGAATATTAGAATAGAATATAGAATAGAACAGAACAGAATATTGGAATGAAGAATAGAATAGAATAAGAACAGAATATTGGAATGAAGAATAGAATAGAATAAGAACAGAATATTGGAATGAAGAATAGAATAGAATAAGAATAGAATATTGGAATGAAGAATAGAATAAGAATAGAATATTGGAACGAAGAATAGAACAGAGTAAGAACAGAATATTGGAATGAAGAATAGAATAGAACAGAACAGAATATTGGAATGAAGAATAGAATAGAATAAGAACAGAATATTGGAATGAAGAATAGAATAGAATAAGAACAGAATATTGGAATGAAGAATAGAATAGAATAAGAATAGAATATTGGAATGAAGAATAGAATAGAATAATAGAATAGGAATAAGAGTAGAATGTTAGAATGAAGAATAGAATGGAATGGAATGGAATAGAATGAAAATAGAATATTGGAATGAAGAATAGAACAGAATAAAATATTGGAATGAAGAATAGAATAAGAATAGAATAGAACAGAACAGAATAGAGCTGGAAGGGACCTTGGAGATCTTCTAGTCCAACCCCCTACTAATAATAGATGAGCTGACCACACAGTGATAGTGTCTGATTCTTTTTTCCTTTTTATTCAGGTTTTGTTTTTGTGGCGGGGATCCTTATAAATTCAGGATCCTTTTCTTGTAGATCCTCTTCGGGTGGTGAGTAATTGAACACACGTCCATTAGGGTAAGTGGTCTAATCGGGGGGGGGGGGGGTTGGGAATCCATCCATTGATCAACTTACCCTCTCAATTTCGTGACACTGTTTCAATGCTTCTCCGTATTTTCCTAATCTTTGAAAAGCGAGGGCACATTCCGTCTGAAACCACATACATTGCATTTCATTGAGATTCTCCGTCGCAGAAGTCCCTTCCTGGAAAATGAGAAAAGTATTTTAGAAATAAGTCTTAATTCTATTTATCATCTTCTTTTAATGACCCCCGTAATCCCTTGCGGGGTGGAGTCTGGGCATCTGAATGGAGCTAGGAGAGTGTTTGAATGGCCGGATGCCCTTCCTGTCACCAGGGCTGAGTTTTATTCAGCAGATTTATTCTCATCGTGCCCAGGGAGAGAAATATTTGCCTCTACCTAGGATTGAACTCACAGCCTCCTGATTGTGAGGCGAGAGCTTCACCTCTAGGCCACCACACCATTCTTAATTCCATTTAAGATATCCTGTAAAAAATACTTCCGTCATCTTGTGCTCCAATCACGTTGTGATCATCCTTATAGATACAACTAGGTGTGGGATGCTACCAGTTCTGACCGGTTCTATAGAGCCGGTAGCGCTGAAGAGCAGCAGACACCAAACCAGTTCTGTGTTTGCTGCTGTTTGGCCCACCCGCCTGCCCGGGATCTTACCTGTCCTTTATTTCCTGCTTTTTCAACCTCAGCTGCTTTGCACGGCACAGCTGAGGTTGAAAAAGCAGGAAAAAAGAGGCTTTTCAAACGCTGTGCACACATGCGTAACGCTTTTCAGCTGTCCAGGCGGCACAGTTTAAGGTTTTTTACATGTGTGCACAGTGTGTGTTAGGTGTGCGAAGCGCGCATGCTCACACAAAACGTAGTCACCGGACTGGTAGTAACACCAGTTGAATCCCACCCCTGGTTACAACTCTGTCCGTTTTCTAACTTAACGATTGCAGTGATCCACTTAACAACCGTGGCAAGAAAGGTCGTAAAATGGAGCAAAAGTAATTTAACAACGGTCTCGCTTAACAGCAGAAATTTTAGGCTCAATTGTGATCGTAAGGCGAGGACTCTCTGTATTTACAACGCTGTCCATTTTCTTACGGGAGATTCTTGGAGATACTTAACATTCTGCAAATTACAATAATACATTTTTTTGCTTTTTACAAACCACACAGATTATACATCTCACTAGATATTGATCCATCTACGCCAGAGGTGGAATTCAGCAGGTTCTGTCCAGTTCTGGAGAACCGGTAGCGGAAATTTTGAGTAGTTCGGAGAACTGGTAGTGGAAATTTTGAGTAGTTCGGAGAATCGGTAGTGGAAATTTTGAGTAGTTCGGAGAATCGGTAGTGGAAATTTTGAGTAGTTCAGAGAACCCGTAGTGGAAATTTTGAGTGATTCAGAATACCATCTCTGACTGGCCCTGCCCCCATCTATTCTCACCTCCCGAGTCCCAGCTGATTGGCTGAGTCTTCTTTGGTTGTCCTGCACAGGAGAACAGAGCTGGAAAGCAGGTTAGTGGGATGGGGAGGGAACTGAAATTTTACAGTATCCTTCCCCTACCAAGCCCACCAAACCACGCCCACAGAACCAGTAGTAAAAAAATTTGAATCCCACCACTGTTCTACGCCGCAAATGGGAGGTTTCCAGCTAAGAAAACCAAAGACAACCGATTCCTTTCACAAGGAATTGAACAAGGCTGTAATAAGGGATGAACTTGTACCTTCCAAAAGCCGCTTGATAACGGAAGAAATATTGATCTTCCTAAAACAGAAAAGCATCAGTGCAAAATGCAATGTGAACATAATTGCGTGAACTGGATGAACAATATTATGACTTGAATTGGAGGTGATGTAAAAGAAGTAGAATGCAGACTTTAAACAAAAAATCAGCAGGGCTGCCAGGCAAGAATCGTTTGCTTAGGCAAACACCAATGGAAATAGAAATTGCTTGCATTATACTGTTCAAGTTCATGAATGATGTAACAGGTTATGTTTGCAACAGAGTTATTTATAATGAACTACACCATGTTACAGTCCCACGTTTTAAACTCTACAAGGAAGCGTGTTCTTCCTAAATATGTATCGCTACTTCTATTTAGATTCAATTTAAAAAAAAAAACAATGCCACTTTATGCTTAATAGGCAACTGTAAATACAGTTTCCCCGAAAATACGACCTACCCCAAAGTAAGCCCTAGCTTGATTTTTACAGGTGCCCAAAATAAGCCCTACCCCCCAAAATAAGCCCTAATTAAGATCCCGCCCACTCCAGAGTAGACGGGTAAAAATTAAGATAGGGTGGAGATGGGTGTGTGTGTGGGTGGGTGGGTGGAACTGCCCTACTACTTCGCTTTGGACAGTTGTAGCCAGGCCTCGCACACCCAGTCACCTGGTTTGCTGGCCCATTTCTTCTGCAGCTGGCCAGGCTGGCAAGGCTTTCCTGAAACATCAAAAACCATCAAAAAAGCACAGCAAAGAATGTTCTTTCTGCGGCAACTCAGAAAGCTCAAACTGCCCAAGGAGCTGCTGATCCAGTTCTACAGAGGAATGATTGAGTCTAGTCATCTGCACCTCTATAACTGTCTGGTTTGGTTCTGCAACCCAACAGGACAGACACAGACTTCAGAGGATAATTAGGACTGCAGAAAAAACAATGGCTACCAACCTGCCTTCAATCGAGGACCTGTATACTGCACGAGTCAAAAAGAGGGCTATGAAAATATTTACAGACCCCTCACATCCTGGACATAAACTGTTTCAACTCCTTCCCTCAAAATGACACATAGAGCACTGTATACCAGAACAACTAGACACAAGAACAGTTTTTTCCCGAAAGCCATCACTCTGCTAAACAAATAATTCCCTCAACACTGTTCAACTATTACAAAGTCTGCACTATTATTACTGCTAATCTTCTCTCACTCCTTATCACCCATCCCCTCCCACTTGTGACTGTAACTTTGTTGCTTATATCCTGTTTCCTAGTATGATTTGATGTTGATTGTACCCTATGACTATCATTAAATGTTGTACATTATGATTCTTGATTCTTAACAAACGTTCCTTCTTTATGTATAGAGTATTTACACCAAGACTAATTCCTTGTGTGCCCAATCACACTTGGCCAATAAAATATTCTATTCTATTCTATTCTGAAGGCCTCTGGAGCTGAGAACAAAGCTCTGGATCGATCCTGAGTTCCATTATTGGCTGCAGAGGCCTTCAGGAAAACCTAGCTGGCCGCAGAAGAAGTTCCTGAAGGCCTCTGGTGGCGAAAAGAAGGCCAGGGGCGATGCACGCAAGTGAGGTTAATCACTGGGTGACATGCCCCGAAAATAAGCCCTTGGTGGCAAAAAAAAGTATAAGATAGGGTCTTATTTTGGGGGAAACAGAAGTGAATTTGAGAGGAAAACTCGGTGAAAAAGATTATAGTAACAAATGCATTCTTTAAAAAAAAGAAAGAAAATCAAGCGTTACTTCTATTAACCTTTTATGATAACATAATTATTTTTCTCTTACCCGTGTAAACTTGGAGCACATTTCCTCGGCTTCCTTGACCAGATTGGCTCTCAGCATATATTTTGCACACTTGGAATTGATGAATCTGTCTGCCGTATCCAAGGACTGGGCCTCGTCCATCCATCTGGCCGCTTCCTTGAGGTTGCCCACATGCTATATTGGGGCAAGAGAAATCCATTTTCAATTTCATTCCATGCAATAAGGAAGGCGCTACGCAGAGTCTGAAACGGTAGCGTTTTAAAAATCTCCTTCGCTCGAAACGTTAGGAGGGTAACATTACAGCCCTCTCTATCCTGGGTCATTAAGGGAACAATAAACTTGGACTATACTGATTTTTTTTTTTTAAAAAAGGATCATAATTAGAAAACTGTCACGGCTGACAAATCCCATGCGTTAATTGCAGAGCATTAGTGTGTAGAACAAAACCTAGGCTTTTCTCAAGAACAAAAAATAGTAGACAAGCTAAATCCTAATTCTTCCTGATATTAGAGGTTCAGAGGTTACTGCCACTCTAACATCGTGTTCTGTTCTGAATTGACATTTGTCTGTTGGATGTCAATCCACAGGTATTTTCTACAAGTTCAAATGATTTAATCAATAAACATTCTATTCTGTTCTGTCCTATTCTCATCCTATCCTAATTCTATTCTCTATTCTATTCTGTTCTGTTCTACTCTACTCTACTCTGTTCTCTGATTCTATTCTATCCTATCTTATCCTCTATCCTCATTCTATTCTATTCTGTTCTCTATTCTCATCCTATCCAATTCTATTCTTTATTCTATTCTGTTCTGTCCTATCCTATATTCTCATCCTATCCTATCCTATTTAATTCTATTCTCTCCTCTTCGCCTATCTTTTCTCCTATCTTCTCTTCTCCTATCCTATGTTCTATTCTATTCTATTATCCTATCCTATCTTCTATCCTATCTTATTCTCTATTCTATCCTATCCTAATTCTATTCTCTATTCTATTGTTCTACTCTATTCTCTTATTCTATTCTACCCATCTTATCCTCTATCCTCATTCTATTCTATTCTGTTCTCTATTCTCATCCTATCCAACTCTATTCTTTATTCTATTCTATTCTGTTCTACTCTATTCTCTTATTCTATTCTATCCTATCTTATCCTCTATCCTCATTCTATTCTGTTCTCTATTCTCATCCTATCCTATCAGATTTTGTTCTTTATTCTATTCTGTTCTATTCTATCCTCTATTCTCATCCTGTCCTATCCTATCCTATTTAATTCTATTCTCTCCTCTCCTCTTCTCCTCTCCTATCTTCTCTTCTCCTATCCTATGTTCTACTCTATTCTATTCTCCTATCCTATTCTCTTATCCTATCCTATCCTCTATTCTAACCTACCCTACCCTACCCTACTCTACACTAGACAATTCTATTCTACAAGTCAAATCATCCTCTTCACTATCTACCTTTGTCTTTAGGTGCATTATCAAGTTACATGAAATATACACACAGCAATATTCACGTATTCCAAATATGGGATATTAAAGGAAGGGCCATTAACCTTATAAATTTTGGCTTTCAAATAGAACAGCTCTATTAATGTTGGAGTACTTGTCACAGCAGAGTTGATGTAATCCAATGCCAAGGAAAATTGGCCAAGCTTGTCAAAATGCTGGGCAAGGAAATATCGAACCCAGAGCAGCGTCGTTGGTGGTTCGAGCTCTCCATTTTCTGCAACACACACACAGAACAAATTTGCAACACTTAACCTAGAAGTACATATTATCAAAAGGCTAGAAAACAGGTTCCCCTGTGAAGATATTACCAGTGCAGATTACACTCATTAAACTTTGCATTTTAGCTCCATTCCTCAGCACCAAATCTTACCGTCTCGATTAAACAGGTGACAGGTTTTCAAAGAAGCTTCATAACTAATTACCAGCTCTTGAATTGTTGAAATCTGCAAAAAGAGAGTAAAGAAATTTGTATTTTATTACTCCCGGGGTTACTGTCTTAATTAACATTCATTCATTCTCTCTATAAAGCGCATCACTCAATGAACAACGAACATTGCAATTTCTTAACTTAACTGAACGTTAAGGTACTTTCTGTACAACTCACTGTTCTATATTCTTGAAAACACCTCCTTGGAAAACCACGAGAGGGCGATAAAGAATGTTTGCCTGCCTCTCTTTGCTGCCATCTAGTGTCCTTTTTTGTAGCAGTTATTTTGCCAAATAAAATGTTGGGAAATGTTCTTTTTAATTATTATTATTAAATGTATCAAAAAATTATAAAATAAGGGAAAATAAAGATAATGTGAAAATTGGAGAAGGAGAAGTGGGAAAAAGAGAAGTATGGGGTTAAAAAAAAAAGCATCAACTTTCAAATATTTTCAGCACTGTAGAACAAAGATATTAACATTACAGTCTTTTTTTTAAAAAACTTTTGAATATTTAATATGAAGTAACCATTTCTGCAATAACAAATTTATCTAATCATTAAACCCCAAAGTCAGAATTTCATTGTTTTTCTATCTCAAACACAGAATCTAGAAGCGTTCCACATTAAAATAAAATGGAAAGTACTCTTTTCTTTTATTAAAACAGTTAATTTGAGCATCTCTGCTAGCTCCATCAATTCTTCCACTGTGAGAATTAATGCATCCTTACTTTTTCTTGAAAAAGTTACAATGAGTGGTACAATTTGACTTTTTTTTTTAAACAAGAATCTACTTTCCCACTGGTTCTATCCAACAGATATTATCAGAAAATAATTACTGTTGAATGATTTGTGAAATATACAAATGCTGTTCTATATCTATCTATACTAGCTGGATACCTGTGCTTTGCTACGAAACTATGTGGTCGGGCTTGGTTTTTGGGGATGAAAATGGGGGGGGATTCTGCCTCTGCCTACCAGCATCCATCGGTGTTCATCTGGCTAGCATTCTGTCAGTGTGTGAGAGAGTTGAGGGCTGTTTGGAAACTGAAACAGTATTTGCTATGTGAGCGAGGAGATAGCAAGGGGCCTGGGCGTGGCTTAGCTCAACTGTTCTGTACTAACGCTGTGAAACTGAAACTCCTCTCCTCTGCTTGTGTTTTGCATTTGGGAGAGATTTCTTTTCAGGTGGAGAGGAGGAATAGAACTCCTTAGCATCAGAGCGTGTTAATAGTAATAATATAGGAAATAGTAATGCTCTGATGGTCATTTCAAAAAATCCTTTCTTAGTGAGCCCCTAGAAGCCAAGAGGAACCTACGTGCCAAATTTCAAGTTTATAGGCTTTACGGTTCTGGAGATTTTGTGATGATGCTTGAGGAGTATTTCACTTATATATATATATATATAGAAGATACAAATATGTGTATTCAGACCGGGATTGGGAGAAAACTGACCTTTTCTGTACTGTAGTACAAAGATTTCAAAGTTGTAAACAAGGGTGGGCAACCTTTGCTGAAGTTAACCCTTAGGAATTTATCCAACAATTCTCTAAATTTTTCACCTGGAAGCCAAAAACATATAGATCACATTACAATAACTCGGTGTTCATTTTGCATAAAGTGTGAAAAATCTCAAAGATAACAATATTAAAAAAAGAACCTATTTCGAGAAGTTCATACTATAACTTGCATTCTTTTAGAAAAATTGTGGAAATTGGCTCGATTTGCATAATATATGTAGATTGCTGTTAAGCAACCTGATTATTTTTAAGATTGCTGGGGACAAATTTGTTCTCACAACCTATAATGTACAATATATGATGGTTTGCTACTGCTGTTTTTAACATCTCTGGATGGAATTAACAACAATCACAAGGTGTTCAGTCACTACCTAATGGTAGTTGTTAAAGAGATCCCGGCCTGGTGGCTAATATTAGATGCTGGAATACACCAAATGCAAAATTGATTGCGATTACCATAGAATAATCCTGAGAATATCCAAAGAGATATAAGAATTAGATACTGGTTTTTTGTGGCTGATTCACATGCAAGCTGTTCAGGTTTTGAGAAATAATCTTACTTTGCAATCTTCAATTTAGAAGGGGATGTAGTCAATGATTGTATAATAAACATCTAATTTTAAGCACATACATCAGCCTTTTACACTAACTCCAATCCCTGGGCTCTTGAGAAGTCTCATCGAAACTTTACATGTTCTCACAAACAGGTTCTTTCTCTCTATATAAATGCTTTGCTTGTACTGATGTAGAAGATTAAGCAAAGAAAAGGGGCAGAGTTAAGCAAGTCATCAGCCTAGAATCATTACATTCTCATAAACAGTATAAGCCCAGCACCTCTTGAATTCCATTGATCTTCATCTGGTGCCAATTTAGTATCAATGTTAGAAGGAAACGGGGTTTGCAAACCTCACTCACTGATTATGTTAACCTGGTCAGATAATGAAATGAAAACACTCTACCAAGGACCCCACAATTCAACCCTAAGCTACAATATTCTCTTCTATTGGTACTTTATCACTCCCAAATATTTTGATCACATTCCTTGCACTCTTACAAGTAACCGACCGTCAATGGTATTGATGGGGAGATTCAATTATCTTCTCCATCAAGAACATTTATAGGTGTGCTCAGGTGCTGAAGTTGGAATCAGTTGCCCAGGTACCTTTGGAGAGTCAGTATGGGCTAGTGGTTAAGGTTCCAGACTAGAAACCAGGAGACAGTGAGTTCCAGTCCTGTCTTATGTCATGAAAGCTGACCTGGTGACTTTGGACTAATCATTAGAAGACAGTGAGTTCTAGTCCTGCCTTAGGCATGAAAGCCAGTTGGGTGACTTTGGACCAATTGCGATGAGACTGGAAGTTCTAGTCCCACTTTAGACATGAAAGCCAGTTGGGTGATTTTGGACCAATCACTAGGAGACAGTGAGTTCTAGTTCTGCCTTAGGCATGAAAGCCAGTTGGGTGATTTTGGACCAATCAATCACTAGGAGACTGTGAATTCTAGTCCTACCTTAAGCATGAAAGCCAGCTGGGTGACTTTGAGATAATTACCAGGAGACTGGGAATTCTAATCCTTTTTACATGAAAACCAGCTAGGTGACTTTGAGCCAGACACTTTCTCTCTCAACCCACTAAACCTCACAGGGTGGTTGTTGTGGGGAAAATAGAAGGAGGAAGTTATGTTGGATATGTCTGCTGCCTTGGGTTGTTTGTAAAAATACTATCGGTGGGATACAAATACATTTTTTTAAAAAAAAATTAAATACTTCCAGTATATTTCTAGGAGGTTGGCAGTAGCATTCCCACTAATCATTTATATTGGTTCAAAGAGATAGCTGAGTGTTTCCTATCAAAGATCAATATTCCCAGATTCCCAGAAAACTGCTTTTAGCCAGAGCAATAACAGTTACAAATTATTGGATCTGAATAAAACCCAGCTACGCATAACTTTTCTTAAAAGCCCTTAAGGTTTTCTGGATGCTTTGTGTCTGAAAATTGCTTTTCGGTTCATGGCGGTATCCAAACAAAATAAAATATATATTTTGAAAGAAAATCAAAGACAAATCTTCCACTGCAGATGAAATGCAAATGGGGAGAAAATAATACTTTTAAAGTATCGTGGAGCTGTATGATATAAAGACGGCAACGTGTTACCTGTGACAAAGTTTAAAGGTAGCCTTCGAGGGGAAACAGCCCGTGGATGTCGCTTGCTTATTTCTTCATACAATTCTAGCCTCTCTTCTAAAGAGTCTGTTGATAAATGACAAATGTAAAATTCGAGTTGTTATGCCTTAAAGTTACACGGTTCAGGAACAAGCAGCAGTGTAGAACACTGAGCTAAATCCAATTCTTCGGTTTCACTTGCCAGAAGTTTTCCTGAGAGCAGAAAACCTGAATCCGTATTTGTGCAAGGATTAAATCTAGTATTTTTACTTTATTTTAACAAGTCATTTTACAATTCACAACCCACCTCCGAAAACTAGAATTGGGTGAATTGTTCATCCTAGCAATTAGCATCCCACTCCATTTTCCCTTCATTTAAATTTGGATACAGCCCAACGTATCCTTTATAATTTGAGTTATAATTATAGTTATAAAACCATAGAAATGGTGGTAGACTTTAGAAGAAACCCTCCCATACTACCACCTCTTACAATACTAGACAACACAGTATCAACAGTAGAGACCTTCAAATTTCTAGATTCTATCATATCACAAGACCTAAATTGGACGCTTAACATAAAAAAACGTCATTAAAAAAGCACATCAAGGAATGTTCTTTCTGCGCTAACTCAGGAAGCTCAAACTGCCCAAAGAGCTGCTGATCCAGTTCTACAGAGGAATTATTGAGTCTATCATCTGCACCTCTATAACCGTCTGGTTTGGTTCTGCAACCCAACAAGGACAGACACAGACTTCAGAGGGTAATTAGGACTGCAGAAAAAACAATTACTACCAACCTGCTTTCAATCGAGGACCTGTATCCTGCACGAGTCAAAAAGAGGGCTGTGAAAATATTTATGGACCCCTTACATCCCGGACATAAACTGTTTCAACTCCTGCCCTCAAGACGATGCTATAGAGCACTGCACAGCAGAACAACTAGACACAAGAACAGTTTTTCCTGAAAGCCATCATTCTGCTAAACAAATAATTCCCTCAACACTGTCCAACTATTTACAAAGTGTGCATTACTGTTACAGTTAATCTTCTCATTACGCCTTATCACCCATCCCCTCCCACCTGTGACTGTATGACTGTAACTTTGTTGCTTGTATCCTTATGGTTTATATTGACTGTTTCCTAGTATGATTTGATTGCTTATTGTACCCTATAACTATCATTAAGTATGATTCTTGACAAAGGTATCTTTTCTTTTATGAACACTGAGAGCATTTGCACAAAAGACAAATTCCTTGTGTGTCCAATCACACTTGGCCAATAAAGGATTCTGTTCTCTCGTATTCTCTTCTTTTCTCTTCTTCATTCCAATATTCTATTCTATTCTATTCTATTCCTAATTTAGTATGTTTTTTATTTCATTTCCAAATAAACGCAGAGCATGAAATTCCTTCCAATAGAGCAGCTCACAATTACAAGAAGTAATAAAGAATTGGACAGGCCTTTTTTTTCATGAATAACAAAGAACTGGAATAGTTCAATATCCGTGTTCAAACAAGGAGACGTTATTTTCAAGTTTACTTCTTGTAGAGGAGTTGCAATCCAACATTACAATGCAGCACGAAGTTTAAAGCTTAGAGACACTGCAGTGAATATTTAAAGCTAGCCCTGCACTTACAACTGTTTGTTTTGCAACCGTTCAGTTACAATGGCATTGAAAAAAAGTGACTTATGACCGTTTTTCATGCTTACGACCGCAGTCACATGATCAAAATTCAAACACTTGGCAACTGGTATGTACTTATGTCAGTTGCACTGTCTTTTTTGCGACAAGCAAAGTCAACGGAGAAACCAGATTCACTGAACGACCGGGTTACAAATTTAAGAACCACAGGGGTTTCACTTAATAACGGTGGCAAGAAAGGTCGTAAGATGGGACAAATCTCACTTAACCATTGCTCAGCCACATAAATCTTGGGCTCAATTGAGGTTATGAATTGAGGATTATCTATATTTCCCTAAACGCATTAGCTCCCCTGACACCATGTTTGTTTTCAGTCCCCTTAAAATGCTCGAAGCAAAATATACAATCCCGCCGCTTACGTGGCCGCAGAGTTTTTTCCAGGCCCTCATAGTAACTCCAACATTCTGCATTGCGATCGATAAGCTCCCGATAGATTTCAGCCGCTTCTTCCAGACGCCCCAAATTCAGCAGCATTTCCCCTGCGGCAAGAATATAATCCCACCGGACTTTTAAAAAAAATATAGAAAAGCTTCGGACGCTGAAAAGATTCGATTCATACAGTTGCAATATAAAGGAGAATCAAGGGTAGTGTCATGCCCTTGTTGGAGTCTGATTCTGAGGTGGAAATTGAGCAGCTGACAGGGAGTGGGAGTGGGGCTCCGGTGGCTGTGGAAGAAACTCGAGAAGGGCCCAGTCCGGCTGGGCATTCAGAGGAAGACCCAGGGCCATCCTAGGGCAGGGAGGAATGGAGAAGGGAGCAACCGGGCTTACAAGAGAGAAAAAGGCCCTGATCCCTTTTATTAGTTGCAGCTGGGGGAACAGGATATAAGTGGGGTGTTTGCACACAGCACCTTGCTGGAAGCAAAGCATGTATTATCTTTGTTAAAGCTAGCTGAGGGGAAAAAAAATAACCCCAAATTTCTCATTTAAAGTTCCATAAGGAAGGAAGGAAGGAAGGAAGGAAGGAAGGAAGGAAGGAAGGAAGGAAGGAAGGAAGGAAGGAAAAGAAAGGGAGGGAGGGAGGGAGGGAGAGAAAGGAAGGAAGAGGGAGAGAGGATTAGGAAGGAAGGAAGACAGAAAGAGAAAGAAAGAAAGAAAGGAAGGAAGGAAGGAAGGAAGGAAGGAAGGAAGGAAGGAAGGAAGGAAGGAAGGAAGAAAGAAAGAAAGAAAGAAAGAAAGAAAGAAAGAAAGAAAGAAAGAAAGAAAGAAAGAAAGAAAGAAAGAAAGAAAGAAACAGTTGTGAAAAATTAAGGATAATTAAGGGCTTATAAAAAGAATCTACCTTTAATCTCGTCTATCATGAGTTTATCGCAGATTTGCCTTTCGTAAGTTTCTATATGATCCAAAGATTCTTGAAAGAAATCTGCTTCTCTCATCACTTGATTCTGGTACAATATTAATTCACTATATTCGTAGTCGATTTTGTTAGGGGGGACCTGAAAAATAACCCAAGAGATTGATAAATCGGTTGGGAAGCTATAATACAACAAAAAGGGTTTGTTTTTTGTTTTTGTAAATGAATAAAAAGACCAGAAGACATTAAGATTAGGAAAAGTCTGCACTTGAAACAGTTCAGAGTAGAAACTCATTAGCTGTAGCTAAATTTCACTGGACTTGGTTGCTTTTGACATGGATAAATTCTGCATCAGAAAAGGTTGTTCCAACTGACAATGTCCCAAAGGTGCTTTTTCAAGAGGCAACTGGACTTTCTTGTTTTTTAGGTAACAGATTATCAGAGTTGGGACCTTGTAGGTCATCTAGTCCACCCCCACCCCCACTCTTTAAACAACGGGGACTATTTCCATTTGTTTTTAAAGTCCTTCCTTACAAAAAGGATCAATATATGGTATTTTAAACACAAGCCATTTTATATTTTGACATTACCACGTTTTGTCAGTTTTGAATTTCACCTAAAATTCATATAAAGGTCAAATGGCTCATTCCCAAACGAATAATAAATAATATAAATCCTTCCATTCCCTACTATCCAGTCAGAGTTGAAGAAACTTCTTGGACGAGAAGCGAAACGTCTTCAAAACAAAACAAGAGAGTCTAATTGCCTCCTGAAAAACCATCTTTGGGACAACCATGACCTGGATGACGGAGGATCTCTACAGACTTTCAACTGACAATGGTTATGCCAGCATTATAATCAAGGGTGGGATTCTACTGGTTCAGACCGGTTCTATAGAACTGGTTGTTACGATTCTGTACAGTTCGGAGAACCGGCAAATCGTGCCCCTGGCTGGCCCCGCCTCTCTCCACCCACCCCTCCACTCCACACCCAGTCAGTCCTTATCGGGCATGCCCGACATCGCTGACTGCATTCTCCTGGGCCCAGTCACTCCTTAAGGTATTTCTTTTCCCCCCCACCCGATGATCAGCTGTTTCCCTTCCGACGATCGGCTGTTTGCAGCACCTCCCTACTCTTCATTATTTTGCCTTCCTGGGCTCCAGGGAAGCCTTCTGGGAGCAAAAATACCCCCCCAGGAGGCTTCTCTGAGGCCCAAAAACAGGGAGGGGAGATGCTGCAAAAAAAAAGAAGCCACACCCACCCAGTCACATGGCCATGGCTACCTACCCATGCCTGTTAAGTTTCTTTAAGAAACTTCACTATATTAGTTTACCATATATGGCTGCAAGTCAGAATGACTCAACACTATCTTGTAGCCAAGATGCTGATTGGCTACAGGAAGTAGGAGTGCTATATAGTAAGAAGCCAGAGAGCACATGGCTAGTGTCTGTTAAGTGTCTGTGTTTGTGCTACAGGAATGCTGCTACTGGTTTTGCTACTATGCTACTCGGCAAGTATCTTATCTTCAGCACTGTAACTATATTTCTCCATTGATGCATGGATGTATTGAAGATGATGTATTGCTGTTATATCTACTGAACAAGAAAGGTTAGTAAGCTAATCTATTGATAGATAAACTGTGTGTGATATTGGACTGAAACTTGGACTGTGCTTATACCACTGTATATAAAGACTTTGCACTTCAACTGCTGTGCTTTTGTGGTTCTATACTCACTGCTACAATGTGAACACTATTTCCGTCTGCTGTATTAATCCTTGATACCAAGGATACTCTGATAAATACTTAACAATGCCCACAGAACCTGATTATAATATATTTCTGCTCATATTAACCTACATTCTATACTGTGGTTGGGACAAACTTTTGATTTGTCCCTTTGATAAAACTCTTTAGGTATCTGAAAACTTACTAAAAGAGAGGGTAAAAAGTCAAAGGAACAGAATAACAGAAGAATGGAATAGAGTTGAAAAGGATCTTGGAGGTCTTCTAGTCCAACCCCTGTTCAAGCAGGAGACCTTATACTATTTCAGACAAATGGGTTGTCTAGTCTCTCTTTGAAAACCTCCAGTGATGAAGCACCCACAATTTTTGGAGGCAAGTTGTTGCACTGATAAATTGTTCTTACTATCAGGAAATTTCTCCTTAGTTCTTAGGTTGTTTCTCTCTTTGATTAGTTTCCATCCATTGGTTCTTGCCCTACCTTCAGGTGCTTTGGAGAATAGCTTGACCCCACTCTCCCTTATAGTTGCTCCCCAAATATTGGAAGACTGCTATCATGTCACCCCTGGTCCTTCTTTTCACTAGACTAGATTCACCCAATTCCAGTTCCTCATAAGTTTTAGCCTCCAGTCCCCTAATCATCTTTGTAGCTCTTCTCTGCACTTTTTCCAGTTTCTAGAATCCCTTTGAAATTAATGAACGTGTAATTAACTTCAAATGAAAATTCACTGAACTCAAGGGGAGGAGGGAATATACAAGAAATACGCCCTGTAAATTATACAACGTAAGGAATCCATTCCAAGTAAATTCATTAGTGTGCTCTGTACCAAGGTAACAATTCGCTTTCGAAGAACAAAATCGTTTTATGTGGGGGGGAAATCTGGTTTTGTTTTTGTTTTAATATGATGTGCAGTCAATTTCTACTAGCTGAAGCAAAAATTATTAATTAAAGCAGTGTTTCAGTTTAAAAGCTGCACTTCATATTTATATAAATATTCATATTTAACTTATAATATTTATGTAGTTATACTTAGCTATTTTTATAGCTAAAATGTATATCTTATCTCCTCTTATGGCTATGGAATATAGTGCACAGCACATAGACTATAATTATATAGCTTTATCTCTGATCTTTTTTAGATATATATGTATGTACTTAGTGTTAATATATTGTTTTTCTTCTTTGAACCATCGACCTATATACATGAATTACTTTTGTATTAATATTATTAAGGCACTGTGAATTAGTATTACTAATACTATGGACAACTGTCAAGGATTAATTTTATGCACTGTACTTATTGTATTGTCAAGAAAATGATGTTGAAAGGTATTGACACATTTTCTATTATAGGAATTTTTTAATGTTTTGAATTTTTGTAAACTTTTTAATATTTTGAATTTCATTAAAGTATTTTTTAAATTAAAAATAAAATAAAGACTTCTTCCAAATTAAAAAAAAAAGCTGCATTTCATTTCCCTTCAAGCTTTGGAGATGTCATTTTTAAATATAATAGAAGAGGGAGGCACTCTCACGGAGAAATTCAGCTACTCAAATTTTTATCCACGGATATTAGGATGGGCCTCCTTCGGAATAAAATCTTACCTGTTGGGTTTTCCTAAATTCTTCTAATAATTTTAAGGCCATGTCGTAATCTTTTAACAAATGATACGCGATTGCATAGCCAATCCAGGACGCTCTTTGAGTAGGCCGGAGCTGAAGTAATTGGTATCTGGTTTCCTTTAAAGAAAACAACAAACACAAGTAAAAGCGGTATTCCAAATAATGTGCGTTTCCTAATAAAAGATTTAAAATCAACGATACGAAGGATCGAAGCCCTCAGAAATGCAAAACCACTAGAAAATCCAAAGAAATAAACTTGGGAGTTTTAAATGATTAGTTTTAACAATCTTCATTTAAAATTTGGTGTCTAGATAGTGGTTAAAATGGATGCTAGTTCATCCCTCTTGGCAGAAATAACAGAGTTGGAAGGGACCTTAGAGGTCCTCTAGTCCAACCCCCTGCTCAAGCAGGAGACCAAATGGCTGATAGTCTCTTCTTAAAAGCCTCCAATGATGGAGCACCCACAACTTGTGGGTGGCAACCTGTTCCATTGGTTAATTGTCCTCACTGTTAGAAAGTTCCTCCTTAGTTCTAGGTTGCTTCTCTCCTTGATTATTTTCCACCTGTTGCTTCTTGTCCTGCCTTCCAGGGCTTTGGAGAATAGCTTGACTCCCTCTTCTTTGGGGCAGCCTCTCATTATTGAAATACTACCATCATGTCTTCCCCTACTCCTTCTTTTCATCCATTCATCCATTCATCCACTCATCCATCCATCTTTCCATTGTTAGGTTAACTCTATGTACTATTTATAGAGCAGATGGAAAAGTCATCTAGAATGTTAAAAGGAAAGAGGGATTTTAAGGAAATGGAGGAAGGAGTAAACCAGGTTGCCTCACTGTCAAACTAGACAATTAACAAGAGGCCTAGCATTACCAGTAAAAGAAAATTAGCTAAATTGATTAGAATAGAATAGAATAGAATAGGGAACAGAATAGAACAGAACAGAATAATAGAAGTGATTAGAATTGAATAGAATAGAATAGAATAAGAAACAGAATAGAACAGAACAGAATAATAGAATAGAATAGAATAAGGAACAAAATAGAACAGAACAGAACAGAATAAGGAACAGAACAGAACTAATTACAATAGAATAGAATAAGGAACAAAATAGAACAGAACAGAATAAGGAATAGAATAGGAGAGTTGGCAGGGACCTAGGAGGTCTTGTAGTCCAACCCCATTTTGGCTAGCTTTTGCTAAGAATCTCCCAAATCAACCTCTTTCTCTAAGGGGTGGGAGGAATTTGGATTCAGCATAGTGTCAAGTCGTATTAATATCTATCCTGCCCGAACCATCTTAACAGAATAACAGAGTCGGAAGGGATCTTGGAGGTCATCTAGTCCAACCCCACCCAAGCAGGATCCTACGTCATCTTAAGCAGTAACACCTGATCCTAACCAAACTGAACTAAGGAAAATAAATGGGCAATTTATTGTTAAAACAGTCCCTCTGACCTTAAAGAACACAATGGACAAACATGAAAGTTGGAACATGCAAATGTTCTATTCGGAAGATCTTTTTGCATTATTATTTGTTTGCTAAAATTGTGTACGTACAAGTGGCCCGTAGATCCAAGACTTAAGATACTATGAAAATTAAACTAATATGTAATTTTGCATTTCATCAATGTAATTCAAATGCCTCCCTCTCCCCCCTTCCCTCCCTTTCTCTCTCTCCCTGTCTGTCTCTGTCTGTCTCTCCCCCCTCCCTTTCTCTCCCTGTCTTTCTCTCTTCCTTCCTCTGCCTTTTGTCTTTCTCTCCCTCCTTCCCTTTGTCTGTCTCTCTCCCCTCCTTTCCTCCCTTTCTGTCTCTCCCTTTCTCTTTCTCTCCGTCTTTCTCTCTCCCTCCATCTGTCTCTCTCTCTCTCCCTCCTTCCGTCTTTCTTTCTGTCTCTTTACCTCTCTTCCTCCCTCAGTCTGTCTCTCCCTCCCTCCCCTTCTCTCTCCGTCTCTCCCTCCCTCGTCTGTCTCTCCCCCCTCCTTCCCTCCCTTTCTGTTTCTCCCTTTCTCTCTCTCTCTCTCCGTCTCTCCCTCCCTCTGTCTCTTTCTCTCTATCTTCCTCCCTCCATCTTTCTCTGTCTGTCTGTCTGTCTGTCTCTCCCTCCCTCCCTCCCTCCTTCCCTCTTTCTCTCTCTCCGCTACAAATCCATGTAGAATTTCTAAAACGTGTTTAAGTCCTGCGGCACAAACAGATTGAAAGGCGACAGCGGCTGATGGATTAAACGTAAGCACTTACTCTATACCCTTCGAGGTCTCTCATCTGGATCTGCAGCAGGGAAAGGTCCCTGAGGATCTGCAGATTGTCTTTATCCAGCTTCAGAGCATTTCGATAGCACTTAATCGCTTCGTCGTATTTTTTATCGGAGCGCTGCAAGAGTCCGTAAACATGCCAACCTAACGAAGAGTTCAGGAAAACAGGCAGACCCTGATGGCCGAAGACGACTTAGGCCCGTGATGGCGAACCTATGGCACGCGTGCTACAAGGTGGCACGCAGAGCCATTTGTGCCAGCACACGAACTGCAGGCAAACTTACCTCACTGTGCATGTGCGTGCCTCACAGCTATTTTCGGTGGTTTTGAGGCCTTTTTCGGCCTCCCAAAGGCTTGAGGAAGGCTTCTGCAGGCTTTGCAGGCTGAAAACTAGGCCCGTTTCGTTACTTCCTATTTTTCCAAAAATACCAGAAGTGACGAAACGGGCCTAGTTTTCGGCCTGCAAAGCCTGCTTCCTCAAGCCTCAGGGAGACCAAAAAGGCCTCAAACCAGCCGAAAATCAACTGTGAGGTGCAGTGCAAGTAAGGGGATGGCAGGAGTAGGTGGTTGGGTAGGTATTACATGTACATGCATAGGGGGCGTAGGGGGGGCCGCATTGCCTTCTGGGTTCTGGCATGGAAGTGTGGGTGCGCAAGCACGCACACAATTTTTGGCATAGGAGCCTAAAAAGATTAGTCACCACTGGCTTAGGCTGACATTAGTGTAACTCGGGGATTACAGCGTTGGGGTCTGCTTTAGGAGGTCGTCCAGACAAGAAACACAGCCCTAACTTCACTGCAGCAGCTTTAATTGAACTGTGTAAGGATAAATAAGCGTCTGACATTATACAGATAGTCCTCAACTTACAACAATTTGTTTAGTGATGGTTCAAAGTTACAATGGCACTGAAAAAAGGGACTTTCACACGTCCGTTGCGGCATCATTATCATCTTCCAATGACCCCATAATCCCTTACGGGATGGAATCCGGGCAACTGAATGGAACTAGCAGAGTGTTTTAATGGCCGGATGCCCTTCCTGTTGCCAATGTGGAGTTTTGCTCAGCAGATGTAATCTCAGTGTGCCCAGAGAGAGAAATATCAGTCTCTACTTAGCATCCCCACGGTGACGTGAACCAAATTCAGACACTAGGCAACTGACTCATCTTTACGACGGTTGCAGTGTCCCGGGGTCACGCGATCCCCCTTCGGGGACCTTCTGACCAGCAAAGTCAACAGGGAAGCCACTCAACAACCGGGTTACTAACTTAACAGGCTGCAGGGATTCACTTAAGATCTGTAATGAGCAAGTGTCAACTCATAAAATATTTCTCTTGTCTTTTAGAGTTGCCAACAGAGGGGAGGGGGGAGCAGTGTGGCAGCTTGGAAATCGAAAGTGCATTCCATAAATGTTTTCATAGATAGTTTCTAGGCAACCAAAGTTTCTGCTGCACAAAATTCTAATTGGAGAACGTGATTGATGACTCTTGGCTATGGAGGTGTCCCATTGGAGCATATGAATTATGATACACCCAGCGCGCGGGGGAAAACCAGGGTCAAGGGTGACAATGAATGATGTTTCTCGGAGCTGGCTACACCCAGGTAGCACCGGCATGTTTATTCCTAATAAATCTTCTTTAAGTTTTGAAAATCCGGCTAGAAACTTATGACTTAAATGGTGGTAACTATCAGAGTCCTGACAGAAAGCAGGATCATAAAATGGAGCAAAAAGCACGTCATACATGTTTCACTTAGCAACAGAATTTTGTTGGCTCAATTGTAGTTGTACGTCGAGGAATATCTGTATCTCTCCCCTCCCACACAATCTTTACAGTCCAAGAAACTAGGGATGGTCCCTTCTCTTCCCCAATCTGATAAGGGAGAGTATTTTAAAAGAAAACAACCCCATCACTTTAATCCATTTTGTGTACACGAGACACTGGCTGTCACGTTCCTGTTGGAGACTGACTCCGAGGGAGAGGAGGAACAGCCGACAGGGAGTGGGAGTGTGGTTCCGGAGGTTGTGGAGGAAACTGGGGAAGGGCACAGGCTAGCTAGCTGGGCATTCAGAGGAAGACCCAGGCCCATCCTCTCTCCATCCTAGCGCATGCAGGGAGGAGTGGATAAGGGAGAAACGTGAGTGGCGTGGTCTACGGGGGAGGAAGGGGCCCTGATCCCCTTCATGGGCTGCAGCTGTGAGGACTGTTTAAAAAGACCAACTGCACATGGGCCAGTGCTGGAAACAAAGCATGAAAATATCTCTAGTCTGTCCATGCTTATCTGAGTTTGGTATCTTTCCCAGTGTGTATTCTGATATCTGTGGACGTCTTCAAGGCCTTATCTTGCCTGGTTCCCTTAGTTTCTTCAGTGTGGTTTGTGTTGTTTTTTTCTATTTATAATTTATAGGTATTTTTAGTTTGAACGGCATTTCCTCCTTTTCGCAACTGTTTGTGGGGGAGTTTTTTTGTCTCCAGTCAAGGATATTTGGACCTTAGAAGCCAAGTTGAAGGTATTAAAGGGACCCACCCTGGGTCATCACACTGGCCTATTTCCTAATGAAGTTTGGGAACAGACCTCCTCAGCAAAAAAACAAAACAGAGGTACAATTTCAAAGGATACACACATGACTTTTGACATCATTCCGTAGCCCTTTCCGGACGAATTCATACGCATCTTCTTTTTTCCCTAAACAATTCAGCGTCAGCCCTTTCATGGCCAACGTCTCTGAAAAAAACAGCAGTAAATTTTTTGAATAGTGAATCCATTTTAAATCTGCTTTAAGGAAGTGCAGAGGTAAAAAGGCTGGATTTTTTCCCAACGTTGCCACCATATATTTTTTTTTTAAACCAAGGCTGAATTTCCATCCTCTCTCACTGAAATATTTCAATCTGTAGACCCAAATGGTCTTCCAACTTGCCTTAACAAATGGCATTTTAATTAAATTTATTCATATATAATAGAGAAATGTGTAGATTGAACAGGAAAGATATTTATTTATTTTATTTATTTAATCATATTTCTATACCGCTCCCTCTCCCAAAAGGGACTCGGGGCGGTGTACAGCCTAATAAATACATAAAATACAAAGTTAAATAGTATTTAAAACCAAATTAAATACAAATTGGCTGCATCCCGTCCGACAATAATTCATTTAAAACCGGGAAATATAAAGTTTAAAAATAAGATTAAAATTTAAAACCCCTATTAACTTAAAACCCCATAGACCCTTACTGGGCCAGGCCGGCCTGTTTAAAAAATAAGGTCTTAACTGCGCGCCGGAAGGTCAGGATATCTGTCATGGCTCGTATCTCCGGGGGGAGATCATTCCACAGGGAGGGGGCTCCCACAGAGAAAGCACGCACCCTCGGGGCCGCCAGCCGCCAGCGATCAGGTGGCGGCACCCCAAGTAGGACGACCCTGTGGGAGCGTACTGGGCGGCGGGAGGTTGTTGGTGGCAGCAGGCGGTCCCGTAAGTACCCAGGTCCCGAGCCATGGAGCACTTTAAATACCATCAGTATCACCTTGAATCGAATCCGGAAGGCCACAGGAAGCCAGTGCAGCCTGCGGAGAAGTGGTGTTACGTGCGCGCCCCGAGGGGCACCCACGATCACCTGCGCGGCTGCATTCTGAACTAACTGCAGCCTCCGGAGACTCTTCAAGGGGAGCCCCATGTAGAGAGCATTGCAATAATCCAAGCGGGAGATAACGAGGGCGGAAGTGACTGTGCGAAGTGCGCCCAGATCCAGAAAGGGCCGCAACTGGTAGATCAGACGAATCTGATAAAAAGCCCCCCTGGCGACGGCTGCAATATGTTCTTCCAAAGACAGCCGCACATCCAGGAGGACACCCAAGTTGCGCGCCCTTTCCACGGGGGTCCAAACCTCTCCCCCCACGGCCAGCGAAGGAATAAGCTGGCTGTATCTGGGCGCAGGAAACCACAGCCACTCGGTTTTGGCCGGGTTGAGACGAAGCCTGTTACGACCCATCTAACCCCGCACGGCCTCCAGGCACCGGGTCATCACTTCGACAGCTTCGTTGGGGTGGCCCGGGGTGGAGATGTACATAGATAGAGATGAAGATAAGAGATAAAGATGAGGTGTTAGGCATTTTTTGTTGATGTATGTTTAAGTATTCAAATAAGGATTATATAAATTTGATAAATGTGATAGAGATTATTAACAATGTTAGCATGAATTGGATTAACATGAATGATACCTAGTCAAATTTGTTCAGGGACAGTAGCGAAATGTTTAGATTGAACAAGAAGGTAGAGATAAAGAGGAGTTAGACATTTTTTGCCTATGTATGTTTGAATAATATAATGGGGATTATTTAAAATGGATAAATGTGATAGAAATTATTAATACTGTTATTTTGAATTGGATAAATATGAATGATACCCGGAACCAACTCTGTTCACACATAATACAGATGCAAATTAATTAATTAATAATAATAAAATATATATTTAAAAAAACTCTGCATTTTGAAGTGAGGATGACACAAAAGCTCTAAAAACCAGGATAATAAAAAGCTAGGATTGTTGGGGTTAAAAATGGAGCAACTGCTATACATGCTCTGTTTCTGCCCCAGGTCACCATAAGATTCTTCACTTGGATCTCAAGATCCCGTCAAAGGGGATTACAAGGTAGATCTCTGAAGGATGGCATGAATATTCTCTTGAATGTGAGAGAAGAACGGCTACCAATGTTCCACATAAAAGGACAATTTTTGATTTCAGTTCTTTTATGTTACGATTAGCTACTTCCACTCCAAATAGATTTTTTTTTTAAAACGAACTTTAAAGGTAAGGCATATCCAGGTTAAAAAATACAACCATACACAGAGACATTCGTTTACAAACGTATATATTTTTCCTCTCCATTTTGGAAATTTTCTACCTTTTTTAAAAAAAAAAATAGAGGGATTAGTCCATTGAAAAATATGAGATATTATGCAGGTTAAGCAGGATTAAAATTGCTCTGTCATCTCATTCTCCCACATTAGGCCATGATTGAAAGTTTTAAGTTTCCTTCAGAAAATTAGTTGCTTTAGGTTTGAGAATGGAAAGGTCTGTTGATGGTGTTTTCAGTTGTATTTTGAAGTTTTGATTTAGGATTCTAGACGGTTTCTTACAAATATAAGCACTTCTTCTATTTGGTCACTAGATGTATAGCATCTTAACCAACAACTCTCAACGCACCAACGTAATTAACGCAAGCTTTGCGTTGTTACAACAACGGTGGGTTCTCATTCATAAACTTCTTGGTGAGGCAACTGCCTTTGA
This sequence comes from Bungarus multicinctus, assembly GCA_023653725.1. Lineage (NCBI taxonomy): Eukaryota > Metazoa > Chordata > Lepidosauria > Squamata > Elapidae > Bungarus > Bungarus multicinctus. The sequence continues at coordinate 52,995,375 of CM042851.1, read as the reverse complement.
ACAGCTCTTAGTAAACAATACATCACTACATGGTTTTAAGGAAACAAAGTAAACAACATTTCAAACATACCTCCATGTTCAGCAAATTTTGGATTAGACAGGATCATCTTACAGAATTTGAGACCATTTTTGTACTGTTTTTGTTCGTAACATTTCTAAGGGGAGGGAAAAACAGAATAACAAGGAATTAGGAATCAGCAACACATACTGCACACACATACAATATATCAATATATGAACTGGAACTGACCAGATTAATGTTAGGCACAAATAGTAAGGATTACTATTTGTGCCTAACTATGTAAGCACTGAAAATTGATTCAAGACTATGCACAAGAATCCGGTCAATTCAAATTCAACACTTAAAGTGGCGCCAATTCAGAAGGAATTTGAATTGGAACATTTGTGGCAGTGTAAAGATTCTAAGCTAATGGCTCATTTAACGCCAACCTCAGTTCTGATTGCTCTTTTCCCACAGACAGTAACCATTTTAAAAAGCAATCAACAAGGATGGAAGGGCTATACCAAAATATTGTACATTTCTGAAATACTTTGGAAGATATTTTCTATTTTTAAGACCCTCTAGTAGTGGAAGAAAAAGACAGATTAGCACACTAGTCATTACCAAATTGGAAAGCTACAGGAACTAATGAAATACTCACCGAAATATGATAAGTAACAGAAGGAGAACCAGCCAAAGTTCTAATCAAACTATACAAGGTAGATCTTGGCTTACAACAGTTCGTTTAGTGAATGTTCGAAGTTACAACAGCACTGACTTATGACCACTTTTCACATTTACGACCATGGTCACGTGATTTACACTCAGGTGCTTGACAAGTGGTTCGTATTTATGACGGTTGTAGCATCGTGCTACAAACTTAACAACTGCAGTGATTCACTTTAAAAACTGTGGCAAAAATGGCCGTAGAATGGGGCGAAACTCACTTAACAAATTTCTCGCTTTGCAACATATAATTCTGGGCTCAACTGTGGCCGTAAGTCTACCTGTATAAGGATTAATGTGCCATGAACAGGATTGAGGTGAGAAATTAGTCACATCTGGGGCTCTTTAAGTGCTCTCTGTGCATCAACCTTGGAAATTGTTACAACAGTTCAAATGGTGCCACTATGTCACAGTAGGGAAAAGACAACTAGGATCACAAACCTTAAGCAGCTAAAATGCTTGAGAAAAGTGATGTGTCCATGGAGATTCTCAATCATTCAAGAAAGGTCGCAAAACTTACTTAACAAATATCTCATTTAGCAACAGAAATTGGGGGCTCAAGTGTTGTCATGCCCCAGCATATAATCTTTATATACTGTTGTTGCTTTCTAGCCCCATCTAGTGGCTAGAGGGACAAATATGCCCCAACGTATGATCTTTGTATACAGTTGTTGCACTCTAGCCCCATCTAGTGACGGGAGAGACAAAATGCCAAGTATATTGTTTGAAGCTGAGCCAACCCATTTACCCATCAGCCCGCACTCTCAAAACAAGTGCATGCTGGGAAGCCAGACTCCATTTCCTTTAGCATTTGGAGAAGGCCGAACAAAGAAGAATCCAGTTTAAGCGGTGGCACATGGTCATCCAAGGACAAAGCCACATCCCACACATTTAACACCAACACAATTTAAATTTCGCTGGTGAGATTTAAATTGCTTGTATTCATTAATTGTTACGTTCAGCAGTAACTTAATACTGTCTATCTTGTATTTGGTTCTCATTGTATGTATCCCTATTTTCCCCAGTTTCACCATATCCTGTTCTTTCAATAAAGCATCCAGATCTACGCACACGGTCTGTTTTATTGGAGGATCGGTGCATATCGAACTGCACACAGACTAACATGTAGTGAGGACAGAACAACTGTGATCTCTGGAAATCTGGGAATGGCACAACGGCTAACATATTAGGTCAACTGAAATTCCAAAAAAGGAGATTTAACGGAGTGTGCAAACTATTAATTCAGTATCTTTAATTCTGCAATAAAAGCAAAATGACGCTGAGGATTAAGAGGCCGAGATGGAAAAGAGATGCCAGATGTTCAAGCTGGCTTTAGAGAAGGCCGAGGAACATGAGATTTATTACTAATGCCTGCTGGATAACTGAGAAGGCCAAAGACTGCCAAAATGAGTCAGTGTGTATTTTATTGATTAGAGAAAGACCTTTGACTGGGTTGATCATCTCAACTGGTGGGATTCTTTTTTAAAAATGGGATATCTAGATTATTGTGATGCAAAATCAGGGCAGGATATCACCGGACAAATAGATTATGGAGAAACAGACTGGTTCTAGGGTGGCAAAAGTAAGAGATGAGGCTGTATATTCTCCCCTCAGTCATTCAACTTACATGCTAAATATATCTTGTTGGAATGGTAAAAGATGAGCATGGTTTTAAATCTGGAGAAACATCAATAATCTGCATTAGGAAGATGATATTGTTCTGATAGCTAAAGATGCAAAGGAGCTGCAAGTTGTTTGAAAAAAAAGTCAAGAGTGCCACGAAAAAATGGGATTAAAATTAAACGTAAAGACTAAACTACAGGTAGTCCTCACTTACTGACCATTAATTCAGCAACCCTTCTAAGTTTCAACAATAATTGTGCAGTCCATTTGCAACAGCTGCAGCATCCCTCAGTCGTATGATCGTCATTACAACACATATTATCTTGTTCTGGGCCAATGTCTTTTTCCCTTTCCCTCAGCAAAGAGACAGGAGAAAAAGGGATTGCAAGAGAATAAGCTGTTAATTCTTCTCCACATTGAAGAGAAGAGGGAACATCTTTCCATGTTGAAATCTGTTCCCTTCCAATTTCTCAGCTTGGAGAGATGGACTCGGTAACGGAGGCAATGGGTACCTCCGACTTCCAAGAAAAAATTTATCTAAGAATCAACACCAATTTAATGGCATGCAATCAATCGACAATGGACATGTTTGTCAGCGCTGAATACTGCAATTAAGAAGTGTGTAAGATGGCTGGACCTAAAACATCAATGAAAGAAACACCATAGAAATACAGTAAAAAAGATAGATATATTATGTTACGTATATTAACGGCTGCTAGGATCTCTTACGCACAATGCTGGAAGCAGGGAAATATACCACCAGAAGGAGCAGCTATAAGTAAAATATTAGACTGTGCAGAGATGGACAGGCTAATACTAAGACTGAAAGATAAAGAGGAATTGACATATTATATACTCTGGACGCCTAGGACGCGTGGCTTAAGAATAAAAAGAAATTAAAGTTACAATTAGGTAAAGAATAAGAAATTATGTATAGAAATAATGTATACATTCACTGTGAAGAAAATAGAAGTATATCATGAAAATATATAAATCTGTAATAAGAATAAGGCAAAGAATATGCAATGGTAATGCAACGTAACAAGAAAGAAAGTATGTATAGAAACATGTATAAGGAAATGGATGTTGATACAATGATATAATTATATATAATTTTACCTGATGTCTTTAAAAACTTTTGAAAATCGAATAAAGTTTATTTAAGAAAAGAAATAAACACCATAGTAAACTGCCTTGAATTTTTTTTAAATTAATTAGTCTAGTACAGGCAGGGTTGGGTAGTGGGGGTTCGGGAGAACCCCTAGCTAAGATTCTGCACAGTTCGGAGAACCCCTAAGTCCCACTCCTGGCTGGCCCCGCCCGCCCCTCCCCTCCCAGGAGTTTCCACACAGCCCGTTTGGATGCAGGGAAGTGCAGGGCGCGCGTGGCGGTTCAGGGAGGGCGAAACACTGGCCTCCCAGAAGTTCGGAAAGGCCGGAAATGAGCCCGTTTCTGGATTCCAGAGAGCCTTCGGAGCCTGGGGAAGCCATTTCACCATCCCAAAGGCCCAAGAGAGCCTCCGGAGCCCGGGGGAAGCCATTTTCGTCCTGCCAGAAGCTTGAGCGAAGCCTCAGGAGCCCGGGATGGGGGCCAAAAATGCCCACCATGGTGCAGGAAGCCAAATAAGCCATGCCCACCATGGCCACGCCCACCCAGCAACCAGGCAGAAAACGCTTTGCTAAACTTTTGGAAGCCCACCCCCGGGTCACGGTTCAGTATTGGGTGAGACCCTTTTGGAGCCAGACTTTGCAAGCAGTGGGCAAGTGTTTGTGCATTGAACTCTTATTTGTGTGAACGGAACTATCCCTCTTGTTGGAGGGTTGGAGTAAGTGAAAGGAATGATTGAATCAAGAAAGGTCTATTCATGTCTGAAAATGTAAAAATTGGAAATGCAAAAATGCTCGGAATTCTGCCTGATCCTTTACCATTGACACTGATTGTAAAGAAAGCAAACCAATCCGGACTACAAGCAACATTAAAGTTTGAGCCAAAAAAAAAAAAAAATAAACAACCAGTTTAAACTCACCCTTAGTAAAATGCTTGTAATTAATAACTAGTGGAACGGATTCAATCTATCATGTTGTGTGCGCGAACATTTAAAACCGTGGGGAAGACAACGGGAGCAAAAGTAGCCAGCGGTACTGCAAACCTTGCTGTCTTCTGGAAAAAGTAATCTCTTAGCTGTTCTAAAATTAGGGATGTATTTTTAGCAGAGAGTAGAGTGTTAAGAGGGACTTGCTGAGAGGCATTCCTAAACCACATTGCAAGCAAGAAATAGCAGGAACGAGAGAGTCACCTGCATTTTCCGCTAAATAGATCTGGCGTTGCTAGGAGAAGAAAAGGAAGAAAAGATAGATAGAGGTAGTCCTTCATTTACAACAGTTCATTTAGTGACCGCTTGAAGTCACACCGGCACTGGAAAAAAAAAGGGTCTTATGATTGTGGTGGCATTCCCGTGGTCACGTGATCGACATCCAGACATTTGGCAACTGACTCATAACTTATGACGGTCCGAGTGTGATCCCCTTTTGTGACCTTCTGATAGGCAAAGTCAATGGGGAAAGTCACCCACCAGATTTCATGCCTAAAGCAGGACTAGAACTTACAGTCTCCCGGTGAATGGGCCAAAGCTATGCAACCAGATTTCAGGCTTAAGGCAGGACTAGAATTCACAGTCTCCTGATGATTGGCCCTAAGTCACCCACCAGATTTAATGCCTAAGGCAGGACTAGAACTCACAGTCCCTTGGTTATTGGCCCAAAGTCACCCAGCCAGATTTCACACCCGAAGTGGGAGTAGAATTCACAGTCTCCTAGTGATTAGTCCAAAGCTATGCAACCAGATTTCATGCTTAAAGAGGAACTAGAACTCACATCTCCTGGTTATTGGCCCAAAGTCACCCAGCCAGATTTCATGCCTAAAGTGAGACTAGAAGTCACAGTCTCCTAGTGATTAGTCCAAAGCTATGCAACCAGATTTCATGCTTAAAGAGGAACTAGAACTCACATCTCCTGGTTATTGGTCCAAAGTCACCCAGCCAGATTTCATGCCTAAAGTGGGACTAGAACTCACAGTCTCCTAGTGATTGGCCCAAAGCTATGCAACCCAATTTCATGCTGAAGGCGGGACTAGAACTCACAGTCTCCTGGTATTGGCCCAAAGTCACCCAGCCAGATTTCACACCCAAAGCGGGACTAGAATTCACAGTCTCCTAGTGATTGGTCCAAAGTCACCCAGCCAGATTTCACGCCCAAAGTGGGACTAGAATTCACAGTCTCCTAGTGACTGGTCCAAAGCTATGCAACCAAATTTCATGCCTAAAGTGAGACAAGATCTCACAGTCTCCTGGTGATTGGCCCAAAGTCACCCAGCCAGATTTCATGCCTAAAGTGAGATAAGAAGTCACAGTCTCCTAGTGATTGGCCCAAAGCTATGCAACCAGATTTCATGCCTAAAGAGGAACTAGAACTCACAGTCTCCTGGTGCTTGGCCCAGAGTCACCCAGCCAGATTTTTACGGCTAAGACTGGATTAGAATTCACAATCTCCTGGCTTCTAGCCTAGTGCTTTAACCACTAGAATCTAGTGATGGCTAAATTTTTTGTCGTTGCGTGCCGAATGCAATGCATGCTTGACCCCCCCCCCCGTGCACATGTGCGTGTGACCCCCTGTGCATGCGCGCACGACCCCCCCCGTGCCCCGTTTTGGGCCTGGAAGGCCTCCTGCACCAACCTGAAAGCTAAAACCAGACGCGGGAGGCTCCAAAATGCAATTCACACGAAGAAAGTCTACGTTGGTTGCAGTTGCTTTCATAGCCGCTTTACAAAAAGTCGCAATTATTGAACAATTTAATGACAATGATACGAGAGAAACGTGGCTGCATTCCAAGCAGTGAGAACATTCAGGACAATATTTTCTCCATTTAATTCTTATTAGCTATTTTTTTTACTGCCAAGAGCGCTAGCATTAAGCCATTCAAATGTCAATTCCTGCACTTCACACTGATACGATCTAAAACAGAAGATCAAATGACACGTTTATGATTTTCAAGGCAAATTACAAATTAAAAAAATATACATTTTTGCATCATCTCTATTTACGTAGTATATACAATCATATATTTTTTTAAAAAAATAACAGGTTGAAAAAACGAATTCATATCCTATCTCTGCTGTCAATGTAATGGATTATTTGTGACTTGCAAAATAAATGACATCATATTAGGAAATATAATTTCATGTGACATCTATTTATTTAATGGCAGGTCCACACATTGTGTGATTTCCACCACCCCAATAAATCACTAATAAATCATCAAAAATGTTCAAACCATAATTTGGCTTAGTGAATTAATGAACCTAGCTAGCATATCCAACATTGATGAATATATGTTTCTAGTTTAGATCATAAGTATATATCTCATCATGGTTTGTTAAGCCCCAATGGTTGCATTCATGCATCACAGTAAGCCATAAAGCTTGGATTAGAAACTCATTGTTTAGATTCCCACAATGTGCTAAATAAACAATATAGAATACAAAATTAGAATAGATTACAATAGAATATAGAATAGAAAAATAGAATAGAATACAGAATAGGAAATAAGCATAGAAAATAGCATAGAAAATTAATAGAATAGAATAGAAAATATTAACTTTATTGTCACTTTGAATGTACGCTAATTGCACACATTAAAATGAAATTTCATTGCATGCAGCTCCCAAAGGGTCACCACCTCCAATATGCACTACATAAACATGACAAAATAAATAAATACAAAATTATGTATATAATTAATGTATATATTATGATGTATATAATGGGCTATCAGTACATACAATGCGTATATGTGTGTGTGTGTGTATTCCAGTCAATTTCTACCGTTAAGAATGAGAAGTCACTATTGCAGAAAATGAACGCTATTAAACCATCATGCTATTTGTTTTCCATTTATTACAATATGTGAATTTTGTAACAACTGTACCTAATGCAGCAATCTTATCATTTTAAAATTTCTGGATCAACATTGTACAGGTATTAGCGAAAATGACCCCAAAGATGATTAAGTTCTCCTGCAATTTTCAAGGGTTGTATTCTTTTACACGGCTCTGATTTTTCACAAGCCAGTTTTTATTTGTAGGAAGGTACTTTTTAATATGTTACTAACATGATGAATGGGTATTTATCATTCATGGCTATCAACCAACAGTCAAATCAGGGTATAGAGTATATATCTTCCACATACAGAGCAGGAATTGTGAGAACAAGTGAGTGTCAGTAATCATAACTCAGAACACGTTTAAAGCATAAAACAGTTTAGGATTTAATAATTATTAACCAGAACTCAGGTCTCTGCAGTAGCAGCTCCTAGTTTAAAAGAATTCAACCCGTTTCACATGAATAATTATGAGAATATTTCCAAAAAGACCGCAAGTGCACTTATGCCTCTGCAATTTATTGGCTAAGCAAGAAGGTCACAACTATATTCTTACTGCCTTCAATCTACACATCGATACAGAGTTCAAAAACTCCAACAAATGGTCCTCATCGTACAATGAAGTTGTGCTTGTAAGTCAAACTAAACCCGATTTGACCACAATTTTTACAATGGCAGATAAACGAATCATTCCTTTTTTTGTTGAGGAGGAAAAAAAATCAATAATCATGTGACCACAGGTCACTACAACTCGTTGTAACTCGAGTTGGATGCCCAGCACCTGAACAGCAACCACATGACGGTAGGGGTGGTATGACAGTCGTTAAGTGGGAATACAGGTTGTAAGTCATTTTTTCCAAGGCTGTTATAAATCTGAAACGTTGTTCAATAAACAGATGTAAGTCGGGAATTACCTGTGTAGGCCTAAGTCCCTCTAAACAGGTGTTTCTCCATCTGGACAACTTGAAGAAGCTTGGACTTCAACTCCCAGAATTCCCCAGCCAACATGGCCAGCCACGGTTGGCTGGGGGCATTCTGGGAATTGAAGTCTCCGCTTCAAGTTGCTTAAGCTTGAGAAAACTTAATCTGAGTAGGATAACACTAAAGATAAAAGACAAAGAAGATACAGAATATTTTTTAACATGGGATTTGTTCTATCAATGGTTAGATAAATAGAGGTAGAAGAAGTTAGAAGATGAAAGATTATTAATATGTATAAAAAAGTAATATTGCTATTACTAGCTCGATACCTGTGCTTTGCTACGAAACTATGTGGTCGGGCTTAGTTTCTGGGGAGGAAAATAAGGGGATAAAAATTCTGCCTCTGCCTACCAGCATCCATCAGTATTCATCTGGCTAGCATTCTGTCAGTGTGTGAGAGAGTTGAGGGCTGTTTGGAAACTGAAACATGGAAACTGAAAGAGTATTTGTTGTGTGAGCAAGAAAGAGACAGCAAGGAGCCTGGGCATGGCTTAGCTCAACTGTTCTGTACTAAAGCTGCTTGGTGCTGTGAAACTGAAACCGAAACTCCTCTCCTCTGCTTGTGTTTTGCATTTGGAAGAGATTTCTTTTCAGGTGGGAAGGGGGAGTAGAACTCTTTAACATCAGAGCGTGTTAATAATAATAATAATATAGGAAATACTAATGCTCCGATGGTCATTTGGAAAAATCCTTTCTTAGTGAGCACCTAGAAGCCAAGAGAAACATAGGGGCCAATTTTCAAGTTTGTAGGCTTTACGGTTCTGGAGATTTTGTGATGACGTGTGAGTGGTATTTTGCTTTTAGATAGATAGGTAGGTAGGTAGGTAGGTAGGTAGGTAGGTAGGTAGGTAGATAGATAGATAATGATATAGAGATATATAGAAATATATAGATATGGTTATAGATATAGATTATTACTATGTATAAGTGAATTGCCCCAGATAATACACTGTTTACTAAGCACCAATGTATGTTAAAGAAAAAGGTATAAATAAAATATATTTTAAAAAAAGATTGAGAAATCTTGCTCTAAACCCATAAAGTTCACTTCCAGATTGGAGAACTTCAATTATTTGCAATTAAAAAGCTCAAATCCTGGGAACCAAAAACAGGTTTTTCTGGAGAAAGGCATAAATTCTGGAGAAGATTCATCGTGGTAGTGGGGTCTCCTTCGTTCCTGAAGGCCATAAAGACCGTTCAGAAGCCACGGTGATGCAACCTACAGACTCTTGGTTACGTGACCGTCTCTAAGCGATTTCCTCACTTTGGGGCGGCCAGTCGACCAACAATTCACCGTGAAGAGCAAAATCTAGCATTGCAAAGTATTTCTGCAAAATCCTTCAAAAGTAGGCAACCCACTAGAGGTGTTGCTGGAACTTACAACCCACAATGGAGCCCAACATTTCATTTGTTCCGGGAGTTTTGCCCCATTTTACAACCTTTTTAGCCTCAGTTGTTAAGTGGATCGCTGCCATTGACAAGTTACTAACTCAGTTGGCAAGTGAATCTGGCTTCCCGCATTGTCGGAAGGGGACACACACACACACGACAATGCAACCGTCATAAGTACATGCCAGTTGCCAAGCTTCCTAATTTTGATTACTTGACCAATGGGCGTGTGAAAAATAGTCAAAAGTAATGAGGGATTCCTTGGAGCTGGTTGTTTTCTTGCAGACGTTTCCTGACCCAACTAGGTAACATCATCGGTGCTAGAAGGGAGTGGTATTTGTGGAGAGGAGGGAAAGGAGGAGGAAGAGGAGGAAGAGGAAGAAGAGGAGAACTGTGGGTTCCTCAATGCTCTCTGAGATTGGTTATTTTCTTGCAGACGTTTCATGACCCAACTAGGTAACATCATCAGTGCTAATAGCCTACCATCACTACTATCACTGATGATGTTACCTAGTTAGGTCATGAAATGTCTGGAAGGAATCAAGCAAGCTCAGAGAGCACCTAGGACCCCACATTCCTCTCCTCCTCCTTTTCTCCACAAATCCCACTCCCTTTCAGCACTGATGATGTAAGCTAGTTGGGTCATGCAAGAAAACAACCAAGCTCAGAGAGCACAATTACAACCCTGGCCTACGAATATTCTCCTTCATTGGTCCTAAGTCCCTTTTTTTTCAGTGCTGAACGTTCAATAAAAAAATGGTCATAAAACAAGGACTGCCTGCAAACCACATCTGGGTTTTGTTTGGGGCCTTAGGAGAACAGAGGTCGGTGATCAGATATGGAGGAGGAAAGAATGGAAGGAGAGCAGGACTCAAAAGTGCGTTTATCCACAACAGCATCGCATTTAGAAGAGAGCTGGAAGGGACCTCGGAGGTCTTCTAGTCCAGCCCCCTGCTCAAGCAAGAGAACCTATACAATCTCAGACAAGTGACGGTCCAGTCTCTTCTTAAAAGCCTCCAGTGATGGGTTTAATTTAAACCTTTTTTAAACTCCTACCCAGCAGGAGGAAGGCTACTCAAAAGCAGGCCAGCAAAGTCAGACCAATATTTTAACCTCCCTCAGTTTCCCTTTCTAATTCAGCAGGTAGAGAGAAGATCAAGGATAGAGAGAAAGAGAGAGGGAGGATGGAGGGAGAAAAAAAGAGAAAGAGGGAGGGGGAAACAGAGAGAAAGAGAAGAGAGAGAGGGAGGGAGGGGGAAAAAGAGGGAGAAAGAGGGAGGGAGGGAAACAGAGAGAAAGAGAGGGGGGAAGGGAGAGAGAGAAAGAGGAAGAAGGGAAAGAGGGAAAGTGGTTTTGAAAGATGCGGAAAGAGAAAGGAAGAGAGAGTGTAGCAGAGAGAGAAGGAGGGAGGGAGAGGAATGGAGCGAGAGGGGGAGGTGTAGAAAGAAAGAGGGAGGAAGGAAAAGAGAGAAAGGGGGGAAGGAGAAAAAGAGAGGGGGTTGGGATGGAGAAAGAAAGAGGAAAGGAGAAAGGAAGAGAGGAAGAGGAAGGAGGGAGAGAGGGAAGGAGAAAAAGAAAGAGGAAAAGAGAGAGAGAAGGAAGGAAAGACAGAAGGAAGAAGAGAGAGAAAGGGAAGGAGAAAGAAAGAGTGAAGCAGAGAGAGAGAGGAATGGAGGGAGAGAGGGGGAGGTGTAGAAAGAAAGAGAGAGGGAGGAAAAGAGAGAAAGCAGGGAAGGAGAGAGGGGGGTTAAGAGGAAAGAAGAAAGAAAGAAAGAAAGAAAGAAAGAAAGAAGAAAGAAAGAAAGAAAGAGGAAAGGAGAAAGGAAGAGAGGAAGAAAGGAGGGAGAGAGTGCGGAATGAGAGACAGAAGGAGGGAGGGAGGAAGGGAGGGGAGAGAGAAAAAGGTAGGAAGGGAAAAAGAGAGGAGGGAAGGAGAAAGAGAAAGAGGAAAAGAGAGAGGGGGAAGGAAGTAGAAAGAGAGGGAAGGAGAAAGAAAGAAAGAAAGAAAGAAAGAGGCCCTGCCAATGTATGGACCAAGACTGCAGCCCCCCCTCCACCAAATCCTAGCTCCCGATCCTATCCTTGCGCCGGCCCCTTCCAAGCCCGGCAAGGCAGGCAGCCCAGACCTCAAAGCCCGCCTGTCTCCTGGGGGGGGGGGGGGCTTCCCCCTCAAAAGGGGGTCCCAGAGACAGACACCCCCCTCCTCCTTAGCCCCCCCCCCTCCGGCCTGGCCAAGCGGACGCAGGAGAGGTTGGCAGGGAAGGGGGGAGAAGGAGGAGGAGGGGGGGGGGACGCCTGGTTGGAGCCCCAGAGCCCCGGAGAGGGGGGAAGAGCGGGGAGCGAGACGGGGGGGTTGCGGGTGGAGGGGGGGGGGCGTCTGCTTTTTTTTTTTGCAAGGACAAAAGGGCCGCCCTCTCCCCTTCCCCCGGGTAGTGGGGGGGGGGGGGAGGCGCGTGCATGGCTGCGAAGGAGGCGCGGCCCCTTCCGGGAGCTTTGGGGTGGGGTGGGGGGGGTCTTTGCAAGGCGGGGAGACCTTGGGGGGCTCGGAGGACTTGGAAAGACACCCCCCCCCAGGTCTCTGGGGTGGGGGGGGGCGCTTGGGGCGGGGGGGTGGGGTGGTCCCGGTTGTAGCTCACCAAGATCCGCTTGAAAAGGTTGCTCTCCTTGGGCGGCAGCGGCGCGGAAGGCATGGTGGCCCCCTTTTTTTTTTTTTTTAACCCCCCCCCACTCCGGCCCGGGGCTCGGCCAGCCCGGCTCGGGGCTTCGGGCTTCGGGGCTCGTGCACGGGACGCCCCCGCGTGCACGGCTTCCACCCCCACCCCCTTTCTGCGCGCGCGCACGCTCCCGGGATTTCCTTCGCCCGCGAGCGCCGCCTTGCAAAAGCCAGGAGAGAGAGAGAGAGAGAGAAAGACAGACAGACGCACGCACGCACACACATACACCCCCCCCTTTTGCGTTTTTTGCAACACCCGGACACACAGGCGGACACACACACCCCACACAAACATATATACAAAGCCCTGGCTAGGATCTGGGGCAGAGAGCTTTGGGGGCAAGTGGGCACAGCCTGGGTTATGAGGAATCCCTCCATCAGAAGGGATAAAGGAGGAGATTTTTGGATCTCGAAGTTGGCAAGAGCAGTCCTCGGTGCAACATCAGGGCCAGAAGAAAGGGGGGGGGGGGTTGGGTGGAGAGGAGGAGGAGGAAGAGGACAACTGTGGGGTCTTTGGTCCTCTGTGAGCTTGCTTGTTTTCTAGCAGACATTTCATGACCCAACTAGGTAACAGCATCCGTGCTGGTAGTGATGGTAGGCTGAAATGTCTGCAAGAAAACAACCAAGCTCAGAGAGCACTGAAGAACCCCAGAGTTCTCCTCTTCCTCCTCTTCTTCCTTTCCACGATACCTTCTCTCTTCTAGCACTGATGATGTTATTTAGTTGGGTCATGAAACGTCTCCAAGAAAAACGAGCAACCTCAGAGAGCACCAATCAATCAGAATAGAGCTGGAAGGGACCTTGGAGGTCTTCTAGTCCACCCCCCTGCTTGAGCAGGAGATCCCTTAGACCATTTCAGACCAGTGGCTGTCCACTCTCATCTCAAAAACCTCCAGGGTTGGATCACAACTCTCAACTTCTGAAGGCAAGCTGTTCCACCGGTTGACTGTTCTCACTATTAAGCACACACACCCAGAAAGAAGCATCCTTCTTCGCCCTTCCATCAATTTTTTTTCCCCAAAGGAAAGACTGAACAACCATTTCTTTGGCATCCCAAAGATGCATTTTTTTTTTCAAGAGGCCACTGGACTTCCATGGTTTTTCCTTGAAGATGTTTCACTTTTCCTCCGAGAAGCTTCTTCGGTTCTGGCTAGATGGTGGGGCATGGAAGAGCTGAAGAAGCTACTCGGAGAAGAAGCGAAACGTCATCAAGGAAAGAAACCAAGAAAGTCCAGTGGCCTCTTCAAAAAAAAATAAAAAAAATGCACCTTTGAGACAACCATGACCTGGAGGGCTGAGAGTCCCCATTTCCTTGGGGTGCTATAAGGACTCCTGACTTGGGTAGTGTTGAGGTTCGCCGGCAGCAGATACGGACGGCTGAGGTCTCGGAGAACGAGGACTTGGACGAGGGGCCTGCGTGGGATGCAGAGATGGGGCCAGGACCATCAGGGAGTGGAGTGCTTCCTTTGGAGTTTGTGGAGGCTGGCAGCAGTGATGAAGAGACCCCCGAGGAGCCTGTGCTCAGCGTGCGTGCGCGCAGAGCTGCTTGAAGGAAAGAGCAGCGGCAGCAGCATGGAAGACTCAGGAGTTAGGCTGCGAGGTGATGCCCCGCCCCTTCAGAGATAAAAGCCAGCTGAGAAACTGCAGTTCTTTGCAGAAGGCAAAGAAGTTTGATACTTGAGCCTGGTGGACGTTAGAATATCTGAGTTAGACACACAAGTAAACCACCAGAGGAATTGACCATTCAAAAAATAATGGAGCTGTGCTGAGTTTACAAGAGATTCCTCTATTACAAGGGGTGGGGGAAATGGCATGATTGGATTGAGCAAAGACAGATTGGTGGATAGATAAATGGATTGTAAATAAATAGGGATAAGCACAAGATAAGTTAATGGTTTATATCCGCACAAACTCTGTATATTTGTAAACAATGCACAAAATATTAGTATAAGATGAATGGCACAAACTGTTGATCTTGTAAGATTTATTTAGCTGTTGTTTGTCTTTTTAAAATTATAAAAGATTAATAAAGTTTTAAAAAAGAATATTTGAGTTAGTGTTTGGAAACTGTTTGATTTAGTGTTTAGGAACTTTATCTGGTGTTCTTGGCAGCCTTGCAAAAACTTGGCCAGGCTCTTCCTTATAGGAGCTAAGTAGTTGGAAGCAGCCTTTTTATCTGTGAAGAAACAGGATTTGTAAATGAAACAGGAAAAGGTTATGCTGGTACCTTTGTCTCGTGGTTTGCTCTCATGGAACCAGGTTTGGGTCAGAACAGGTAGGGGGTTGGACTAGATGACCTGCAGGCTCCCTTCCAACCCAGTGTTTCTATGCTTCTGTGCCTTTGCTGGGTTCACACGACTGGTGGGGAATCAGAAGGCTTCCCGGGGGTTGGGTTTCTTGGAGCGCTCTTTTCTTTGCAATGCCTTGAACCCTCATTTTCTTTGAGCGGGGTGGGGGAGGCAATGCAATGGCAGCTCTGGGCTTGGCGGGATGGTATGGGGTACCCACCACGTTGGGGCAAAGATTGGTCCCATGTCTAGGCTCCAAACTTGCTAAAACGGGGTTGGATTTCTTTGCCGCTCTCCCTTTTCTAGGTTTACACAACACACAACTCTCTAGCTTGGAAGTTTTGGTTGCCAGGATCTCAAAAAGATGTTGAGACTCTAGAAAGAGTGCAGAGAAGAGCAACCAAGAGGATTAGGGGGGCTGGAGGCTAAAACACATCAAGAACGGTTGCAGGAATTGAGTATGTCTAGTTCAATGAAGGCGTAAGCAGTGGTCCAATATTTGAGGGGCTGCCCCAAAGAAAAGGGAGTCAAGCTATTCTCTAAAACAGGGGTTGCCAACCGGTGGACTGGGGACCACTGGTGGTCCACGAGAAAATTTGGGTGATCCGCAGAGAAATGTCCCCTCCCCAAAGCAATTAATCCAGGCTGTGCAGGAACACAAGGCTGCGCCACCCACCTGGCCCGCCCACCCGCTGGCCCCCACTCTTGCAAACCTTACCTTGAGTAGAGTCACGCGAGCTGGAACTGGAATTTAAGACCAACGGCAGGGGAGGGAAATCCACCCCGGGGTGGCTTGCTGATGTGGGTGGGAAAGTCGGTCCCATATTCCAGAACTGTGGGAGTCACAGGACTGGCCCTTTGGTCATCCCGGAGCAGCTCCTCCAGTCCGTGGCAGGCCAGTGCACCCGGTGGAGGAGCAGCTACTCCGGGATGACCAAAGGGCCAGTCCTGTGGCTAAAGCAGCTCTGGAATAGGGGACCGACTTTCCCACTAATGTCAGTCAAAATTCATATTAGTGGTCCGTGGGATTTAAAATTATCTGTTTGGTGGTCCCTGAGGTCCAAAAGGTTGGCGATCCCTGCTCCAAAACACCTGAGGGCAGGACAAGAAGCCATGGATAAAAACTAATCAAGGAGAGAAGCAACTTGGAACTAAGGAGACATTTCCTGACAATAAGAACAATTAACCAGTGGAACTACTTGCCACCAGAAGTTGTGGGTGCTCCATTACTAGAGTTTTCAAGAAGACATGGGTATGAATGGTGTAGGATCTCCTGCTTTCAGCAGGGGGTTGGACTGGAAGACCTCCAAGGTCCCTTCCAACTCTGTTATTCTGTCATCACAGTACAGAGACAGAAAGGAAACGAGTAGCTTGATGATTGAGGACACAAGCAAGAGTTTAGAAGGACTGAGTGATGGTACAATTAGCTCACAATCCCTTTAAAATGATGTCCATCGACCAAATATTCAATCGGAGTGACCTGTTCTGTTTGTTTATCTTTTGTCCGATCAGTATGGCAAAAATTGGCTTGAGAGCCACTAACCTGGTTGTGAATGGTTGCAGGAACGGGGCCTGGCTGGTCTGGTGAAGAGAAGGAACAGGGAAGACAAGAGAGCAGTCTTCCAATATTTGAGGGGCTGCCACAGAGAGGAGGAAGGGGTCAAGCTGTTTTCCAAGGCACCTGAAGGACAGACAAGGAATCATGGATGGAAACTCATCCAGGAGAGATTCAACCTGAAATAAGGAGAAATTATCTGACAGTGAGAACCATCAACCCATGGAACAGACGTTGCCTTTAGAAGTTGTGGGAGCATCATCCCTTGAGACCTTCAAGAAGAGACTGGACTGCCATCTGTCAGAAATGGTGTAGGGTCTCCTGCTTGGGCAGAGGGTTGGACTAGATGACATTTATAATGTTTAAATAATTGAAATATGTACCCAAGTCGACGCACAATTGAAATGGAATGGGTTTGTTGTATGTAAAAAAAACAATAAAATTTTTTAATAAAAAAAAAAACCTAAATGAACTTTTGCAAGTCACCTGTACTAACCATGATAATTAGAAAGCAAATCACGAGGTCATTGATTTAATGGCTAAAAGAGTGGTAAATAAAATTGTAATTATGCAAAATGCTTTCTCGATTTAAGCTATCCAAGTAGTACAGCAGGAGCAGAAGAGGAAAACTTCGTTGCATTTTATTATTTGCAGAATTAATGAATAAGGCTGCCATGTCTGGGTTTCCAAAATCCACATGATCACGAGATGCTAGCTAATTTTGAAAACGTTTCCTTATATCTCCAGAATCCAGACCAAGGATGGCTGAAACTCAATTATTATTGCAATTGTTGAGTGGAAAGTGTTTTTAAAAAGCAGCTAACGTGGCATGGAGTCATTGTAAAAAGAAATACAATTCCCACCAATGTTTTCCCAACTTGGCAACTTTCAGATAACTTGGACTTCAACTCCCAGAATTCTCCAGCACTGAATTCTGGGAGTTGAAGACCACTCGTCTTAAAGTTGCATAGTTTTTTTTTTAAAAAAACAACACTGGTTCACATCCTTATTTATTAACCGTTCAAAAAAAAAATTGAGATGCAAGGATGGAGATTTAAGAGAGGAGGATAAAAACTAAATTGCAAAAAGTTGAGTCACAAAAAAAAAGTAAGGTAGGAAATTCCTCTCCACTTTTTAAAATCATGCTGCTTTTGCACACTTAAGGGTGCTTTGTAAGATTGCGGCACGGCAGAGGTTAAAACTCGAACATCTCCCGCTAGCCTTGTGGGAGTTGTAGTTCAGAACGAAAGGGCTGCTGGGAAATGTGGTTCCCCCCCCCCCACTTCCTTGATTGGTCTTCTGCATTTTCCTTCTTCGAGCCAGCATCAGCTACCGTTGGATGTCTGCTTTCCTTCAAGGTGAGAGATGGGATTTTTTTTTTTTTTGCAAAAAATGAAAAGTTGCAAAAATTAAAGGTTTTGGGTTTTTTTTGCAAAAATTAAAGGGCCTGTTTGTCTGGATTTTCATTTTGCTTGCAAGCAGGCTAGGAGAAAAGTAGCATCTGTTTGCTGCAGCTTTTTTGGAACTAGAACGGTGGATCTAAGCAAGCCAGGAGCAAAAGTCGTCGGTTTCCCAGGAATAAATTTAGGAAGGAACGGCCTCGCTTTGCAATAAAGTGTAAAGGGGGAATCTGAAGGTTTCTCTGCTTTGAAAACGCAGCTCTTGCGTTTTGCAGCTTTCTTCAGTTTGTGGGGTTTGAGCCTTGCTCACTTAGAGGGGTTGTCAGAAGGAAACTCAACGGAAATATCTTAGGGTTGGCAAGCTATTTTATGCCATTTGCAAACAATCCTGGGAAGAGGCCCTGAAAAGAAGAAAAGAAACTCTTCTATTTTTTTTGTTGTTGTTTAATTTTTATGTCACAAAATCACCCCATGTAACTTCTACAGGTTGCACTGATGATATTAGCTAGTTTGGTAATGAAACATCTGCAAGAAAACTACCAAGCTCAAAAGAGCACCGAGGATCCTGCATGTAACTTCTGGCTAGAAATGTTTATTTGCAATTTCAAAGTTACATAGAAGAGAAGGGTTGTATTGATTTGTTATTTTTAGTACAAAACTTGTTGTAATTGTGTTTCAGATGTTCAGGTAATACAGATTTTCCTAGCCTGGTTCCACTGGCTTCATATTTCATAATAATTATTCTAATTTACTATGGCAAGAATTCACTGAAGGCACCAGGCTAGAATGGAAGAGACCATGAGTTCTAGTCCCGCCTTAGACATAAAAGTTGACATAATGAGATGGAATCTGGATGGATGGATGGATGGATAGAGGGAGGAAGGGGCAGAGAGAGACAGAGATGATAGATGATAGATAGATAGATAGATAGATAGATAGATAGATAGATAGATAAGACAGAGACATACATAGATGATAGGTGATGGATGGATGGATAGATAGGTGATAGAGAAGATAGATGGGAGGATAGATAAATAGATGATAGAGAAGATGGATAGAAGATAGAGACGTACATAGATGATAGATGATGGATGGATGGATGGATGGATGGATGGATAGATGATGAAGATAGATTGGAAGATAGATAAATAGATGAGAGAGAAGATGGACAGATAGATAGAAGATGGATAGCTAGATAGAAGATAGTTGGATGGATGGATATATAGATGATAGATTAGAGATGTAGATAGAAGATGGATGGATGGATAGAATAGACAGGCAGACAGTCAGATACCATCAAAAGAAATGAATGAAAATGGTATGTTTTATTTGTGTATTCCAGAAGGTTCCTCCCGAGATGAAACCTCACCAAGCGAGCTCTGTTTTCGGATTACTCTTTCACAAATGCTTCAAGTATCACCGGAGTTGCCCTCTTCCATCTCTTGCTCAAAACAGCCCTCTCTGGACGGAGCTGAGCACCCTTCGCCACAGCTGTAGGAGCAGGACCGTCACATCTGCGAGGACCTTCCGTACCAGCCCCAAGGCTTTGGGGAAGCTCTGGGACAGCGTCCCCCTGCAGGCGTATTTGCAGACTTTGAAGCAAGAATACGAAAGGATCGATTTGCTGCTCAGCACCTGCTCCAGTGAACGAATTTAAGGAAAAGGACCTCAGCCTACGACGGGCTGAATTATTCCCCTTGGTGCAGGCCTTTCAACAAATACAAGAGGCTGAAAAACAAATCCAGGAATTGGAGAAAATGTGTACAGGTATGGTATATGTCAGTTATACGGCAGTTGCCCTGTGATGGCCGAGGAGGGAATACAAAAGCAACAAAGTCACAAAAACAGGTGAAGTCCCTTTAATGCCTTCAACTTGGCTTCGAAGGTCCAAATATCATTGACTGGAGAAAAAAAAAAACTCCCCCACAAACAGTTGCGAAAAGGAAGAAATGCCGTTCAAACTCAAAATACATATAAATTATAAATAGAAAAAAAAAAGCAACACAAACCACACTGAAGCAATTAATGAGACAAGGCAGGATAAGGGCTTGAAGACGTCCACAGATATCGGAATACACACACTGGGAAGGATGCCAGAACTCAGATAAGCAATGAAAGACTAGAATTATTTCATGCTTTGCTTCCAGCATTGGGCCATGCGCAGTTTGTCCTTTTAAACAGTCCTCACAGCTGCAGCCCTTGAAGGGGATCAAGGCCCCTTCCTCCCCCCGTAGACCATGCCATTCACGTTTCTCCCTTATCTGCTCCTCCCTGTGTGCCATAGGTTAAAGAAGGGATGGGCCTGGGTCTTCCTCTGGCTGCCCAGCCGGCCTGTGCCCTCCCCCAGCTTCCTCCACAACCTCCGGAGCCACACCTCCACTCCCTGTCAGTTGTTCCTCCTCTCCCTCGGAGTCAGACTCCAACAGAGGCCTGACATACCCTAATGAAATCATGAGCCTCGAACCAAGCTTCAAAAACTTCAAAGGATTTATTAGGAGCGAATATGTCGGCATGACCTGCATGAAGCCAATTCTGAGACAAGTAATTCACTATCACCTATGACCCTGTTTCCTCCCCATCCCTCTGGGTGTGTCATAATTCATATTCTCCAGCTAATGAAACACTTTCATAGCTGAGCGTCATCAATCACATTCTCCAATTAGGGGTTTTCCCGGCAGAAATTCCGGTCGCTTAGTTACAATCTTTGCAAGATAAGAATGGAATGTACTTTTGGTTTTAAACTGCCCCACTGCTCCTTCAAATTTCTCTCCCCACCCCTTCATGGCAATTCTAAAACAGGCATAGAAATGTTTTATGAGTTGACATTATACAAGTAGTCCTCGATTTAACGACCTCCATTGAGCCAAAAATTCTGTTGTTAAGTGAGACATTTGTTAAGTTAGTTTTGCAACCAATTTATGACCTTTCTAGCCAAAGTTGTCGGGGGAATCACTGCAGTAGAGATGTTAGTAACACAGTAGTTCAATGAATCTGGCTTCCTCATGGAATTTCGTTGTCAGGTCGTTGTCAGGCCTGGAGGCTGTGCGGGACTGGATGGGCGGGAACAGGCTTCGGCTCAACCCATCCAAGACCGAGTGGCTGTGGTTTCCGGCGCCCCGATATAGCCAGCTGACACCTTCGCTGGCTATCGGGGGGGAAGTTCTGCCCCCCACAGAGAGGGCTCGCAACCTGGGAGTCCTCCTGGATGTACGGCTGTCGCTTGAACATCACATCGCGGCCGTCTCCAGGGGGGCGTTTCATCAGATCCGTCGGATCTACCGGTTGCGGCCCTTCCTGGATCGGGACGCCTTGCGCACGGTCACTCAGGCCCTTGTCACCTCTCGCCTGGACTATTGTAATGCCCTCTACATGGGGCTCCCTGCGGGGAGCATCCGGAGACTCCAGCTGGTGCAAAATGCAGCCGCGCGGGTGATCATGGGGGCGTCACGTAGCGCCCATGTGACGCCTCTCCTGCGCGAGCTGCATTGTTTGCCGGTGGCTCTCCGGGTTCGCTTTAAGGTTCTAGTTTTGACCTTTAGGGCGACCCATGGCATGGGACCAGGTTACCTTCAGGACCGCATTCTGCCAGCGTTCTCCAACAGGCCGGTGCGTTCCCACAGAGAGGGTCTGCTCCGGGTGCCGTCGGCCGCTATGTGCCGTCTGGCGGCGCCGAGGAGTAGGGCCTTCTCTGTGGGTGCCCCCGCCCTCTGGAATACTCTGCCACCGGAGCTCCGTACCGGCACGGACCTGAGGGCCTTCAGGCGCGCGTTGAAGACCTGGCTCTTTGAGCAGGCCGGCCTTGGCTGAGATGGTTTTAATTTGGTCTCCATTTTATTAATTCTAAATTGGGTTTTAAGGGGGGGTGGGGTGGGGTTTTGTTAGTTTTATCAAGCAGCCGATTGAAATTTAATATTTTTTAACTTTTGTATTCTTTGTGGGGTTTTTAGATGGGCTGTTCACCGCCCTGAGTCCCTCGGGAGAAGGGCGGTATATAAATGGAATAAATAAATAAATAAATAAATAAATAAATAATAAAAGGTGATCACATGACTCCGGGACATTGCAACCGTTGTAAATATGAGTCAGGTGCCAAGTGTCTGAATTTTGATCGTGGGGATGCTGCAGCGGTCGCAAGTGTGAAAAACGGTTCTTAGTCACTTTTTTCGGTGCCGTTGTAACTTTGGATGGTCACTAAATAAACTGTCAAGGTTCCGACTGACGATCTCCTAACGCTAAACTTTATTGAGTACGTCATTTTGGCACAGCAAGAAAGCGAAACCAGCTCTGGCTAATTCCCGCGCAATTCAGTATAATTAAAGCATGGAATCCTCTCTCCCTCCTATTTCTTGTCCAATTAAGTGTCACAATATTGTTCTGAGAAAATGTCTTGAAAGTCTGGCAACCACCTGAAGAAGTGACCTTGATTCTCACAGCCTGACTCCTTGAGGTTTAAAATCCACGCTCCAATTCCCCCTTCCTTCCTTCCACCATAGTTCATTGGCAAGCTGAGAAGCAGTAAAAGTGAAAGCAGCATGAGTACGTTTTGAAGCTCGATGTGAACTGTTATAACTTGAGGACTGCCTGTATAGAGCTCCCCCACCCCCCTTTTTTTTGGCCCTCATTTTGAGCAACGCCACAATTTCTTTGCTTCCGTTACATCTGAGGGAACCGTCGCCAATATCTGAATTTCAGATGTCCGGTATAATTTATTCTCCTCTTTTCAGTTTTTTTATTTGTTCTGCCGTTTTATTACAGAGCTAACTCAATCAGAAGAGAAGCCTCTGCTAGAACTTGCTACAGAGGAGAAGGAAGGCATAAGCCACAGGATTAAAGCATTGTATCTAGAGGTGAGCCGAAGCCAGCTGCATCCAGATGTTGTGGTCTGTGTTGATCAAGATCTTGTCTATGGAGATCCTCAGTTCTCCAAGTTATGGTTGTCCCAAAGGTGCTTTTTCTAGAGGCAATTGGACTTTCTTGGTTTTTTCCTTGAAGACGTTTCGCTTCTCCTCCGAGAAGCTTCTTCAGTTCTGATCGTCCCCACAGTCACGTGATCAAAATACAGACACTTGGTAACTGGAATGTACTTATGATGGTTGCAAAATCCCAGGCTCACATGATCTCATTTTTATGACCTTTAGTTTAGTTTACTTTATTGTCATTGCACCTTGTACAACGAAATCAAACACCATCTTCAGTGCATATCATGACCGTGAAAATAAACACAAATACACACCCTTCACACTCCACACATTGAACCCAAAACCCCGTCACCGCACCAATACTGCATTATACAGCAGAATTCAACAGAGCTGCTGCCCTGGGATAGAAGCTGTTTTTCAGCCTATTTGTCCTTATTTTTATTATCCTGTACTGTCTGCCAGAGGATAATAGTTCAAAAAAAAAGTGCCCAGGATGACATGGATCTTTGAGGATGTTTTGAACTTTCTTAAGGCAGCAGGAGCTATAAAACTCTTCCAAAGAGGGGAGAGGGCAACCCATGGTCCTCTGCGCAATGACCTTAACCCTCTGGAGTGCTTTCCTATCTGCCCCTATGCAATTGGCAAACCATACAGAGGTGCAGTAAGTTAAAATGTTCTCTATGGTGCAGCGGTAGAAAGTCACCAGCAGTTTACATCCAGTTGTTGCTTCCTGAGAAGTCTCAGGTAGTATAATCTCTGCTGTGCCCTTTTGACCAGGGCTGCAATGTGAGCATCCCAGGTCAGGTCCTCTTTTAGGGTAACACGCAGAAACTTAAAACTGGCCACTTGCTCCACTCGGTCTCCATTGAGAAGCAAGGGCTGGAGGTCTGATCTGTTCCTTCTACAGTCCACTATAAGCTCCTTGGTTGTATTGCTGTTGAGGACCAAGTTATTGTCTCCACACCACAAAAGCAACCAGTCCACCTCATCTCAGTAGGCATACTCATCTGCCCTGGAGTACTGTTGTATCATCTGAAAATTTAGTAGTGGTATTACAAGTGTGAGTGGGAATGCACTCATGCCCACAAAGAGTATAGAGTAAGTGACTCAACACGCAACCCTGTAGTGGACCAGTAACAGTGTATCTTCTGACGAGAAAAGTCAACAGGGAAGCCCAATTCCCCTAACACCTTCACAAGTGCCGCGATTCACTTACTAACCATGGCAAGAAAGATCATAAACCGGGGCAAAACTCACGGAACAAATGTTTCATTTAGCAACAGAAAATATTGGGTTCCCTCCATGGTCGTAAGTCTAGGACTTAACCTGTAACTACGAAGGGGATTCTTAAGATCCGAAATGGAAGTTAGGAACACCGTTGAAATTGTAGAGAGAAGGATTATTTGTCAGCTGATGTTTTGTTTGTTGCTTTCTTCAGCTTTGTGAGAAGATCACGCCGAGGGACAAATATGATGAAAATGGCGTCCTTTTAGAAGTCACTTCTGGCAGGACGACGGGAGGTGAGGCAAAAATATCACGACTTCAACGTTATTCTAAATTGAATTCCCGGCTTTGCGGAATTGATTTATTTTGTTGCGTTCCTCAGTTTTCCTCAGGTTTTTTTTTTTGGCAATACATTTTTAATTTTTTCCTTTCTTCTACAAACATATCTGTCAGGTTTCCAAGTGATGAAATCCATTTAAAAAGAAAATAACTAAGCCCATCTTCCAAAACAATTTCTTTTATTTAGGAAAGCATCAAATTGGCAAAGTCCGTGGTAATTCCTGATCTGACACAACCTGGAATTACACCACATAATATTGGAAATTAGAAACAGCCCCAAAAAGTCACATTCCCCAATAGAAGTCAATCAATGTTGCCTGGTGTCATCCATCTCCACCTCCAGGTCTCAGCAGGGTCAGTTTTCGTTCCCACGGGAAGGAGAACCACTTAACCTAAACAACTCTCTCTAGCTCCACTTCTACCCCCTTAGGAATGTGGCATGCCCGAAACCTTTCCTCCCATAACTAGCAAAGGGAAAGAAAGAAAAGGAATATATAATAAGGCTAAATAAAATGGCTATGCATATGGCTTGACAATATCATTGTGTGAACAATGTGGTTACAGGATATTTTACATTTTAGAACAAACATGACAATGATTTCATATTGAAACTGTTATCTTAATAATTGATACTCATACAGATAACAGATAATCAGAATTGGAAGGGACCTTGTAGGTCATCTAGTCCAACCCCCCACCCAATTATCTACAAATTATCTATCCTGATTAGTCCAAATTCCCATATGCTATTTTTATGTCAATCTCTATATTCTTAACATCACTTCTTTTATTATAAATATGTGGTGACCTGGGGCGTGCACAAAGACAACACAGTCAAATAATCAGTAGGAATCCCTTTATTAGCTCCAACTTTGCCCCCAATGTCCTGGTTACCTTCTGGCTGGGAAAAACTCTCCCAGGAACAGCCTTTGGCTGCAGAGAATCAAGTCCAAAACATGGTTAACAAATACTGTAACTATAAGTCCAATCAAGGCAAAAGGAGGTCATTAATCCGGCAGGGCAGGAGCAAGAATTCGAGATACGAAGGCATGGCTGTAACTCAACATGGTTGGGAAGATGCCAGGAACGCAGATAATCAAAGTCAACACAAGATAAGCTCACGTTTGCTCCCAACAGCTGCAACACTCAGCTTGCATCTCTTTTATACTCTCTTCCCAGGTGTGGCTAATGAAGGAAATCAGGGCTCTTTCCTCCCCCGTAAGCCACACAACCCATGTTGCTCCCTTCTTCATTCCTCCCTGCGTGCTTTAGGATGAAGAGAGGGTGGGCCTGGGTTTTCCTCTGAACTCCCTCTCCCTTGTTCTCCCTCTCCCCTGCTCTCCCCAGACGGACTTTGTCCTTCCCCAGTTTCCTCCACAGGTAATGGAGCCAAACTCCCACTCCCTATCAGCTGTTCGTCTTCCTCCTCAGATTCAGACTCTGACAGGGGCATGACAAAATATTATATTAATGGGCATATTTTGCAGTGTTTAACAAATTATATAATTCTTATAACCATTAATAAATTCATATTTTCATATCAGTTTTTCCTTTTAGTGCACAGGCAATCCTCGACTTATGACCACCACAGAGCCCAAAATTCCTGTCACTAAGCAAGACAGCGGTGAAGTGAGGTTGGCCCCATTTTACATCCTCACTTGCCCGCCACGGCTAAGTGAATCATGGCAGGTGTTAATCAGCTAGTAAACATGGTCGTTACACGAATCCGGCTTCCCTGTTGACTTTGCTGGCCAGACGGTCACAAGCGCTGGGACGCTGCCATCATCATAAATATGAGTCAAACGTCTGAATTTTGATCGCGTGACTCGCTGGGATCCCGCAACAATCGTAACTCTGAACCGTGGGAATGCCACCATGGTCGTAACTCTGAAACACGGTGTCAACTCATAAAATATTTCTCTGGTCTTTTCAGAGTTGCCAACAGAAAGGGAGGGGGGAAAGAGGTTTGAAAGAGCAAATGTGACAGCTTGGAAATCGAAAGTGCATTCCATAAATGTTTTCAAAGATATTAACTAGGTGACTGAAGTTTCTGCCAGGCAAATATCTAACTAGAGAGTATAATTGATGACTCTGGGCTATGGATGTGTCCCATTGGAGAATATTTATTTATTTATTTATTTATTGTACTTATATACTGCCCTATTTCCCTAACAGGACTCAGGGCGGTGCACAGCCAAATTAAAATACAGAGGATAATACAAAATTAAGAACAGTTAAAAAACCAAATATAAAAGGCTGAAATTTATAAGAAGTTTAAAAGCCAAACTAGATAAAAACCAGATTAAAATCCTAAAAACCCCTAGGCCAGACCGGCTTGATGAAATAAATAAGTTTTCAACGCGTGCCGGAAGATCAGGAGATCAGGGACGGCCCTCATCTCTGGGGGTAATTCGTTCCAGAGAGAGGATGCCCCCAATGAGAAGGCCCGCATCCTCGGGGTCGCCAGCCGTCCAGCCGGCGGCACCCCGAGGAGGCCGACTCTATGAGAACGTACTGGCCGACGGGAGGCTGATATGAATTATGGTACCCCCAGGGGGGTAACCAGGGTCAAGGGTGACAATGAATGATGTGTCTCAGAGTCGGCTATACCTGGGCAGTACTGGACCTATTAACTCCCAATAAATCCTTTTGAAGTTTTGGAAGTTTGGCTCGAGACTTATGATTTAAATGAGGGTAACTACCGGAATCCTGACACACGGTCATAGGTCTCTCTTTTCAGTGCCCTGGTTACTTCAAACGGTTGTAGGTCAACGGTTGTTGACCTTCGTCGGGCTTGCAAACTCTGGATTAAAAATATTGTTCAGATGGATATTTCGGAGGAATTTTTGTATTTCAGGCGACATTTGCCAGCAATTCACGAGAGAAATCTTCGACATGTACCAGAATTACGCAGAATACAAAGGCTGGACTTTTGAAATGACCAAGTACTGCCGAGCTGAGACAGGTAGGAGAAGCCCCTCACCCGGATATCTCCACGGGGGGGGGCTCCCCCCACTTTCCTCCCTCCCCCCCAAATGAAAGAATTTTGCATTTTTCAGGGGGGCTCCACCATGCAGCGGCCCGGATCTTGGGAAGCCATGTCTACAAATGCTTGAAGTTTGAAGGAGGAATCCACCGAGTCCAACGGATCCCTCAGACCGGATTGTCTTCGAGAATGCAGCGGATCCACACTGGCACCATGACGGTCATCGTCCTCCCTCTGTCCGAGGAGGTAGCCTGTTTCTTCATGGCTTTTAATTCTCTCTCTCTGCCTGTCTGTCTCTCCCTCTCTATCTCTCTCTGTCTCTCCCTGTATGTCTTTCTCTCTCTTTGTCTTTCTATCTGTCTCTGTCTCTTTGTCTTTCCATGTCTGCACTTTCGCTCTGTTTCTCTCTGTTTTTCTCTCTCTCTCTCCCTCCCTCTCGTCTTTCTCTCTCTTTGTCTTTCTCTCTCTGTCTCTGTCTCTTTGTCTTTCTTTGTGTGTCTCTTTCTCTCTGTTTCTCTCTGTCTTTCTCTCTCTCTCTCTGTCTGTCTCTGTCTCTCTGTCTTTCTCTCTTTGTCTTTCTATGTCTCTCTCTCTTTCTTTCTCTCTGTTTCTATCAGTCTTTCTCTCTCCCTCTCCCTCTCGTGTCTTTCTCTCTTTGTCTTTCTGTCTATCTCTGTCTCTCTGTCTTTTTGTCTTTCTATGTCTGTCTGTCTCTCTCTCTTTCTGTATCTCTGTTTCTATCTGTCTTTCTCTGTCTCTCTCCCCCTCCCTCTCTGTCTCTCTCTCTCTCTCTCTCTGTCTTTCTATCTGTCTCTCTCTCTCTGTTCCTTTCTTTCTATCTCCATCTGTTGAATGCCACATGTAAGTTAGCAGCAAATCAATTATTTCCATAGCTGTGACTCTGTCTTGCAAGATGCTTCAAAGGTTTCCATCTTTTAGAAGAAGGAATTCCATGTATACCTGTTGCTGGATCTCCTTTTTCCCCTCTCTCCCTTCCTTTATCCTTCCTCCCCCTTTGCTTCCCTCCCTACTTTTCTGTATCCATCATCTTCTTGTCTTATCTTATCTTATTATCTTATCTTATCTTATCTTATCTTATCTTGTCTTGTCTTGTCTTGTCTTGTCTTGTCTTGTCTTGTCTTGTCTTGTCTTGTCTTGTCTTGTCTTGTCTTGTCCTGCCTCCCTCCCTTCCCTTCCCTTCCCTTCCTCCTTTCCCCCATCCATCCCTTCCCTCCCATCCATCCCTCCATCCCATAAAATTATACATCAGATTTCTTTTTCTCCAGGTAGAGATAAAAATCAACCCCAGCGATTTACGGATTGATACATTTCGAGCCAAAGGTGCCGGAGGGCAGCACGTTAATAAAACGGACAGCGCGGTTAGAGTTGTACACCTTCCTACCGGTATTGTTTTTAATCATTTCCTTATTTGTGTAAATGTGTATAAATAGCAGTCCAATAATCAATGTCCTGGCTTCTAATATTCTAATAGGAGACTTTTCTCTCTCTTAGACCTCAAGGTTGGCTATACTCCTTTACTTTAATTGTTCATCGCCTACGTAAAATTTTTATCTTTTGCTTTTCGCCAAGTTACGTTGAGACCAACCTGTTTGCCATGCTTCCTGATACAAAAAATACAATTCAATGGGGGAGAAAAAAAGGGATTTTTTTAAGCCCAAAGTAAAAGATGTAAAAATGGCAGACTTCAATCACCCTGTTTATGGGCATTGCTATTTATGAAAAAGGACTTTGGGGTCAGGGGTGGGATGCAAATATGGTTACTACTGGTTCTGTGGGCGTGGCTAGTGGGAGTGGCTAGGTGGGCATGGCTTCTTTTTGCAACACACAAACACACACACACACAATGCGTGCCACTTTTTGCCTCCTGGGCCTCTGGGAAACCTCATAGGTGAAGCAGTAAGATAGCAAGGGGGATTCCGGCACAGCTGATCGTTGGAACAGCTGATCGTCAGAGGAAAAAAAAGAAATATTGGTTTGGCCGAATGGCAGCATTTTTTACTACCGGTTCACTCGAACCGGGCTGAACTGGTAGGATACCACCTGTTGTGGTTAGCCGGCAGCAAGTGTAGACGGCTGAGGAGAGCGAGGACTCAGATGAGGGGCCACGACCATTAGGGAGCAGACTGCTGCCTTCAGAGATTGTGGGGGCTGGCAGCAGCGATGAGGAGGTTCCCGAGGAGCCTGTGCTAAGTGTGCGTACGTGCAGAATTGCTTGGAGGCAAGAGCAGTTACAACAGCACGGGCAACTCGGGAGTAAGGCTGCAAGGTAATAGCACCTCCTTCAAGGAGATAAAAGCCAGCTGTGAAACAAACGTACTTTGCAGAAGGCAAAGACGTTTTGAAACTCCAGCCTCATGGACATTCCAGTATCCTGAGTTTGTGTTTGAAGATTCTTATTTTGCAAATTATTTTTTGTCTGTTAGCTTTTGGCAAGTCTCGTACAGTTTGGCAAGGTTTGTGATTATCACAGCTAATTATTTTGCAAAAGCATTACAAGGTTTCTGTTCCTTTTGGATTGTGTTTGATTTGTTGGAAAAAGGCGTGGGTCAGAACACCACCATTGTTTGGGGTGTTAATTAAAGGGCAGAGATAGTCTTGTTATCTCGCCGGTTTGCAAAACTTCCTTTTGTGGATGTCTGTGGGATCCTTTCTTGTCTTTGGCAGGGATCATGGTGGAATGCCAGCAGGACCGATCTCAGCTAACAAATAAGGAAACGGCGTTGCAAACCCTGAGAGAAAAGCTCTACCTACAGACGGTCATGAAAGACATAAATGAACAACAAGGTACGAGGAAACTGCAGGTAAGACCCAACAGGATGCCTCTGAATCAGTGTGAGGGATGAAGACGCCATCAAAGAGGGTGTTTGTAGCTCAGGGTTGAACCATGGAATCCTTGAAGGGGGGGGAGTGTCTCTGAGTTTGCTTGTTTTCTCGCAGACGTTTCATGACCCAACTAGGTAACATCATCAGTGCTAGAAGGGAGTAGGGTTTGCAGAGAGGAGGAGGAGGAGGATTCTGAGCGTGATTGTTTTCTAGCTGATGTTTCATGACCCAACTACATAACATCATCAGTGTTAAAAGGATGTGGGATTTGCAGAGAGGAGGAGGAGGGGGACTGTGGGTTCCTCGGTGCATGGTGGTTTTCTTGCAGGCGTTTTATGATCTAACTAGGTAACATTATCAGTGTTATAAGGGGATGGAGAGAGGAGGAAGGGGAGGAGACGAAAAGGAAGACGACGACAACTATGGGCTCCTTGGTGCTTTCTGAGCCTGATGGCTTTCTCACAGACGTTTCATGACCCAACTAGGTAACATTATCAGTGCTGAAAGGGAGTGAAGTTTGCAGAGTGGAAGAGAAAGATAAGGGAGAATGTGATGTCCTTGGTGCTCCTGAGCTTGGTAGTTCTCTTGCAGATGTCTCCCTACCAAACTAGGTAATGTCATCAGTGCCCATGCTGAGATGAAGAGACTCATTTGACTGTGTAGACGTGAGGGATAAGGACACAGGACAGCTTTCCTTCGGAGAATACATGCTTTGTAACAGCCCTAGCCAGCCTCGTGAGGTTGCCCAAACTAGATGCACACCCAAGGACTGTTTTGTACATTCCTGGTCCTGCCCCGTTTCCAACTCACAGTGGCAAATGCCCAAACTCGTTTGTGTGTTTTTCTTCCTTGTCATAAGACTGTGCCGAATTACACTTCTCAAACTCATGAAGCCGACTCCTCGTCCCGATAAAACCCCTTTTATTTATGTTCAGAGTTTCGCAGCATTAATTCAGCGCCAGAAAAACAAACACAGATGGCTGATGCTTCATTTAACATCTTTATAAACACAATGAGTAGATTTTACAAACCAGTTGTAGATTTCTCCAACACGGAGCAAACTCAGACAGAAACATGTTGCAAGTAACTCCAATAGCACAGAGAACGGAGAGAACTTCCAGTTTCTCTTTAGTTCAGCAAGCAAGCAGAGGAGAGAAGCAGATTCATTTTCAACAGACAGACTCAGAGCTCACCATAGCTGCAGAGCTTAATATAGAGCCACGTCTAGACTACTTCTAGTTTCAGTTTCCAGACTAGGCTACTTCTAGTTTCAGTTTCCAAACTCTTCTCATTGTTTGATTTAGTCACTGTGCCCATTCATTGGCTGACCTTGTTACCAAGCTCTATTCCAGTGCATGAATATACTCCGACCGTTTAGGTTAAAGTGAATTCTGCTCCAGCAAAGTCCCAGCCAGCAGTCTTTCAAGAGATTTCACAACTACAGACCTTTATCAGGCTGGGAGAGTTGCCAGGCCAATATCTTCCAAACGCCACGCTGTAGCAGCAATTACTTAGCAAGAAGTCAGGAGCAGATCTTCACCCTAATGAATTGAACTGATTGTCTCCTGCAAGCCCCACTCCCCTTTCGCTCCTCTTTATTCCCTACGGGAGGGGACATTCAATGTTCACCTGTGCCTTTACTTCCAAGTTCGACCCTTGTTCCTTAGCTGTTCCCTTCTCCCGGCAGCTCTGCGCATGCGCACACTGGGAACAGGCTCCAGCTGTTCTTCTTCCCCACTGATCTCTGACTCCAAAGGCAGCTGATAACTATTGGATGACCCTGGCCCCATCTCTGCCTCTGACGCAAAGCCCTCGTCAGACCCTTCCCCAGACTCTGGGACTGGCCCATGTTCCTCCTCAACCTCCTCACTGTCTGAGTCTACCGCCAGTTCTGCTGACG
The DNA here is from genome assembly GCA_023653725.1 of Bungarus multicinctus. Taxonomy (NCBI): domain Eukaryota; kingdom Metazoa; phylum Chordata; class Lepidosauria; order Squamata; family Elapidae; genus Bungarus; species Bungarus multicinctus. The sequence continues at coordinate 52,963,552 of CM042851.1, read as the reverse complement.
GGCCACAACAAAGACAGACGAAAAAGTCTTTCCTCATTTGGACTCCTTGCAACTGTGCTGAAATGTGAAGGTTTATTACGAGAAACTAAAAATGGCAAAGAGCAGGGTGGAACACGCTACACAAAAGAATCGTCTGATAATTGTGTGTTAACAACTGTCTCACTGTTTCTTCTTTCGCAGTTAGGGTCAAGATCCCAGTCGGAGAGAATTCGCACTTACAACTTCAACCAAGATCGGGTGACTGACCATAGGATTTCCTATGAAGTCCGCGATATCAAGGTATTAATTCTAAAACGGGTGGGCGAATTTGTTTCGGCAACCGGTACCAGTTGTTAGTTTATCCAAGGTACTAAAGGGCTATATTTGAATATATTACCCCTTTTTTGGATTTTGGGGGTGCTTTTAAACATGGCCTGAATTCAAAAGCTAGGCCAGAAAAATTGCACTGACAAATATTTGCATGAGCTGATAATAAACAGAACAACAAAACAACAAGGGACCTTGGAGGTCTTCGAGCTCAGGGGTCGCCAACCTTTTGGACCTCAGGGACCACCAAACTCATGATTTTAAATCCTAGGGACCACTAATATGAATGTTGACTGACTCTTGGCTTGCTGATGTTGGTGGGAGAGAGAGAGAGATCTGATCTAACCTCTTTCTCTCCCTCTCTCTCTCTCACACACACACACAGAGGCAGGGATGGGATTCAGATTTCTTAACAACCAGTTCTGTGGGCATGGCCTAATTTGTGGGCGTGGTTTGGTCATGTGACTGGTGGGCATGGCTTGTATGTAAATATTATAAATATTTATGTAAATCTTGAATATTTTTCTAAAAAAGAGAGGAACTTTTACCCAAAATCAGGCAAAGCAGGCCGGCAGATTGAGTTGCTCACAGAATCACAGATTCACTCAGAGATCTATCTATCTGCCATTGGCTAGCTCAGTCTGTCACATAAAATTTGCTTGCAAGCAAACTCATAAAATTTGCTAGCAAGCAGACTCACAAAATTAACTCACAACACACCATGTATGTAGATATTGGATTTTTTATTTAAAAAAAAAGTGAGCAACTTTTACACAAAATCAGGCAAAGCAGGCGGGCAGATCGAGTTGCTCACAGAATCACAGATTCACTCAGAGATCTATCTATCTGCCATCGGCTACCTGAGTCTGCACTAAATAATAGAAGCTTCCATCCTAAAGAAGGTTCGTCTCTGCTTAAAAGCAGATCCGAAGATCTAAAGATTAGCTAGAAAGCAAGAAATGCAATGATTTCCTGCTTTCTAGCTAATCTAAATCTCCCGAAATGGTAGAACAGCTGATGGTCAGGAAAAAAAAAAAGAAAAAATAGCAACTTAGCAGCCAAGTTTGCCAGGTAAGGAGTGAGTGGGCGGGAAGGGTTCCTGTGGGCCATGTGGGCAGCGCAGCCTTGGGTTCCTGCGCAGCTTGGATTAATTGCTTTGGGGGTGCTCTGGGGGTGACATTTCTCTGCGAATTACCAAAATTTTCTCGTGGACCACCAGTGGGCCGCCAACCATCAGTTGGCGGCCACTGTTCTAACTCACCCCTCTGCTCAAACAGAATACCCTTGTACCATTCCAGACAAATGGTTGTCCAATCTCCTCTTAAAAACATCCAGTGTTGGAGCACCCACACCTTCTGGTGGCAGGCTGTTCCACTGGTTAATTATCCTCACTGTTAGGAAGTTTATCCTTAGTTCCAGGTGCTTCTCTCCTTGATTAGTTTTCATCCATTGCTTCTTGTCCTGCCCTCAGGTGCTTTGGAGAATAGCTTGCCCCCCCCCCCCTTCTTTGTGGCAACCCCTCAAATATTGGAACAAGCTTTTTTTCAAGCTTCTGATAGGTCGGCTGTAAATGATGTAGCTGCTTTAAAGAGTCAATTCATTAAGAGTTATTTTGATTCTAAAGTGCAGAAGCCAGAAAAAAAAAGTTCGCTCTGTGGATAGCAGAAAAGTATTGTCTTGTGATCTGAGGAGTGGTTAGGTGGCCGTAGAGATGGAGCTCTCGTCTTACAAGCAGGAGGCTGTGAGTTCAATCCTAGGTAAAGGTAGATATTTCTCTCTCTGGGCACACTGAGAATATATCTGCTGAACAAGACTCCTCATTGGTGACAGAAAGGGCATCCGGCCATAATCACTCTGCTACCTCCATTCAGTTGCCCAGACTCCACCCCGCAAGGGATTACGGGGTCATTAAACAATGATGATTGTCTTGTGATCTGAAGTGTTATGCTAAGAATTGACCTGCAGGAGGCAGCCAATGACTGTTTTTTTGCAGCTGTTGTCTGCCCTCTAGTGGCCAGGTAATGTTATAGCGGCACAAAAAATACAAATGTGAATAATTCTTCCCATCCCATCAAGTCTTGGGCGGGGAGGGGAGAAGACTTGTAAATTCACAGAGGAAGGAAAGTCGCTGTAACATCTCAATTTTTCTAACAAGTTAGAAAAAAGAATTAATTGCGTTCTGAATAATAGACGAACATCATAAGATCTGAAGGGAATCATTTCATAGCCTTCTTGGCGAGTAGATTTTGGGGTATTGTGCTGGCCAGATCTGTCCAGCTGAAGATAAACAAAGTTTACTTTGATTGTCTCCATCCACAGTAACTCCTCCAAATGTTTGCTTTTGTTTGGTAGGAATTTTTAAACGGCAAAGAACATCTGGATAATCTAATCAGCAGCCTGCTGGAGGCTTCGCAGATGAAACTTCTGGCTGAGCAGTTGGAAAACAATTTGAAATCTCGGTCGGCAGGCTCCTGAATGGATAAATGAACTTTTTTTTAAAAAAAAAAAAGCCCTTGTTGGTGAAAAATTAAAGAGTACTATTGAAGAAACACTAGTCCCTTTGTTTAATTTTATATTTGGTTAACACGGTCTCTGAGCATTTTCCAAAGAAATAATCTACAATTCCTCCCCACCGCTGTATGCAAAATGTGCACATAACTTCACAAAGAAGCAATTTCATTGTGTTTAGTTCCAATTGGATTATCAGAGAGGACAAACAGATTTACCAGCAAGTGAAATAAGAACAAAATCAATCTATATATATATATATGTATATAAAAGTGAAATAACACTCACGCATCATCACAAAATCTCCAGAACCATATAGCCTGCAAACCTGAAGTTTGGTAAGTATGTTCTTCTTGACTTCTAGGGGCTCACTAAGAAATTTTTTTTCGAAATGACCATCAGAACCTTAGTATTTCCTATATTATTATTAACACCTTCTGATGCTAAGGAGTTCTACTCCCCCTCCCCACCTGAAAAGAAATCTGTTCCAATTGCAGTTGAGCTAAGCCGCACCCAGGCTCCTTGCTGTCTCCTCCTTGCTCACACAGAAAATACTGTTTCAGTTTCCAAACAGCCCTCAACTCTCTCTCACACTGACAGGGCGCTAGCCAGATGAATACCGATGGATGCTAGTGGGCAGAGGCAGAATTCATCCCCCCTTATTTTCCTCCCTCAAAAGTTGCCCAATCACATAGTTTTGTAGCGAAGCACGGATAGACTGCTAGTAGTTTATGAAGAATGCTGGAGGACGTAACGCATACGGGAACCAATTCCCTAGAGAACAAATATTATTGGAAGCCATCCTCCAGTCTGCATTTTGTACAGTACATGCACAAAACAAAGAAAGGAAAAACAAGCACATTCACAACAGCTGTAAAAACAATTCCAACAAATTTATTGAGCCAATAATTTGTAATAAGTTAATCAGAAGTCACACAAAAAAGTACAGATGTTCACTCTGTGAATATAAGGAAAAGGCATGGATAAAAACGGGAGTCAGTAGAGAAAGAAAAATAAACATAGGTTTGATTCTGAAAACTGGATGGTTCTAGTTGGTTCTAAATACAGATAATCTTAAACTTGGAACAATTCATTTAGTGACTGTTCAAAGTTGCAGCGGCACTGAAAAAAGTGACCTATGATTGGGAGAAACTCCCTTCACAAGTGTCTCATTTAGCAACCTGAATGCTGGGCTCAGTTGTAGTTGCAAGACTATCTGTGGAGATATAGCATAAAGCCTTTTTACCTGGAATTCACTTGGTTGTTGTTGTCTTGGCAGATTTTGCTAAAAATGTAGGTTAAAAAAAATGTCTCCAGGATGCAAGAGGCCAAAAGGCAGTGGAATTGTACACACACACTCCACATTTTAAATTTAAATTGTAGACAACACACTCCTGAGTTTTAAATGTAAATTTCATTTCAGGGTGCTTCTATTAAAAGCGACAAAGCCCAACTATGTTGAATCTCTTGTGTTAAACCTATCGGAAAGCTTACAGCTTCTCCCAACCCCAATTAATCAGGATCTTATTTTAAATTACTTTGCTGGGTTTTTTTTTGGTTTCGTTTTTCTTTTCAAAATCATTTCAGGCCTTCTGCATTCAAATTTTTAAAAAGTTGAGAAATCCAGCAGCAGTGGATCGTACAGAAAGATCCGGACGATGGCGTAGAAAACGGATTTTTTTTTCTCCAGTTGCAATCTTGTTCATGTTTACTCTTTCCTCATCTTAATCCCAAAGGTTTTTTTTCAGGAGGCAACTGGACTTCCTTGATTTTTCCCTGAAGACGTTTCGCTTCTCATCCAAGAAGCTTCTTCAGCTCATCCAGGTCATGGTTGTCCCAAAAGCACCTTTGGGACAACCATGGCCTGGATGACTGAAAATCTCCATAAACTTCTCCCATAAAAGAGGACCTGACCTAGGGGTGCTTACGTTGCAGCCCTGGTCAAAAGGGCCCAGCAGTGATTATACTACCTGAGGCTTCTCAGGAAACAACAACTGAATGGAAAACTGCTGGTGACCTTCTACTGCTGCACCATGGAGAGTATCTTAACTTACTCCAACCTGTGTATGGTTTGCCACTTGCACAGAGGCAGATGGGACAGCGCTCCAGAGGGTTGACGTCATTGCCCAGGAGATCGTTGGTTGTCCTTTCCCCTCTTTGGAAGAGCTTTATAGCTCCTGCTGTCAACTCATAAAATATTGGTCTTTTTAGAGTTGCCAACAGAAAGGGAGGGGGGAGCAGGGCAGGAGCTTGCAAAACCGAAAGTGCATTCTATCAATGTTTGCAAAGATAGTAACTAGGTGACTGAAGTTTCTGCCACGCAAAATTCTAACTGGAGAACATGATGGACGACTCTTGGCTTTGGATGTGTCCCATTGGAGAATATGAATTTTGATATACCCAAGGAGTGGGGGGAAAAAACCAGGGTCAAGGGTGACAATGAATGATGTGTCTCAGAGTCGGCTACAGCCAGGAATTGCCGGACATGTTAACTCCCCATAAATCCTTTTGAAGTTTTGGAAGTTTGGCTCGAGACTCATGATTTAAATGGGGGGGTCACTGCGGGAATCCTGACACCTGCTGCCTTAAGAAAGTTCAAAAAAATTCTCAAAGATCCATTTCATCCTGGGCACCTTTTTTTTTTAAACTATTACTATCTGGCAGACCGTACAGGACAATAAAAACAAGGACAAATAAGCTGAAAAACAGCTTCTATCCCCGGACAGTAACTCTATGGAATTCTACTGTAAAGTGAAATATGAATGCAATATCAGGGGTTTTCAATTCAATTGTATAGAACGCGAAGGAGGTGTGTTTGTGTCTTATTTTCATCGTCATCATATACACCGAAGATGGTATTTAATTGCGTTGTACGAGGTGCAAGGACAATAAAAGTCAAGTACAATATTCTTAACTTTTGAAAAGAGTCCGGCTGAGTTCGGCTTGCCTCTTGATGGGAGGATTTACCTATGAGTAAGCTGGTTAATTTTCTTGAGCCGCTCCTTGTTGTTCGTCGTCTTATACACGGTGATGAGGAAAGGGAATGCCGACGGCAGCTCCACCTTATCGCTCAACTTCTGATGGCCCCAGTGAAGGCAACGGAGCTTCTCGGATAAATCCTGCCGCCCTGATTTTTCCAAAGCCTCTTGAAGCAGTTTCGTCTTGTTTGGTTTGTCCCACGATCGTTCGTACCTGGACAGGGGTGGCCAACAGGTCCAGAAAGAAATTGCAGAAGGAAGCAGGAGCCCAACCGTTCGGCTTGTCTCTGTATTTATTTTTATTTTATTTTATTTTGTTTCGGAAATTTATACTGCCGCCTATTCGCGCACGGCACATTTAATTTTGTTCTTCTTACCAGGTCTTTGGGCTTTTTGCTGTTTCAGGTTATCCTCGCTTCGTTCTAAGAAAGGAGAATATTTGTAGCTCGGGGTTGAAACGAGGAGTCCTTGGTGCTTTCTGGCCTTGGTTGTTTAATTGTAGACATTTCATTGCCTAACTACCCTGTTTCCCCCAAAATATGACCTACCCTGAAAGTAAGTCCTAGCTTGATTTGTTTATACGTGCACCCAATATAAGGCCTACTGCCAAAATAAGCCCTAATTAAGATCCCGCCCACTCCACAGGTAAAAATTAAGCTAGGGTGGGGATGGGAGGGGTGTAGCTGCCCTACTACTTACCTTCAGACAGTTGTAGCCAGGCCTCACAAACCCCGACACCTGCCTTGCTGGCCCATATCTTCTGCAGCCAGCAAGGCTTTACTGAAGGCCTCTGGAGCTGAGAACAAAGCTCTGGATCGATCCAGAGCTCTGTTATCGGCTACAGAGGCCTTCAGGAAGGTCTTGCCGGTTGCAGAAGTAGTTCCTGAAGGCCTCTGACAGTGAAAAGGAGGCTGGGGCAACATGCACAAGTGAGGATTAGTGAGTGGATGGCATCCCCCCAAAATAAGACATGGTGCCTTTTTTGGTGGCAAAAAAAGATAAGACAGGGACTTATTTTGGGGGAAACATGGTGGTAACATCATCGGTGCTAGTAAGGCAAACCTCACTGCATGCTAGACTGATGATGTCGCCTAGCTGGGTAATAAAATAAAGAAAATAACCAAGCTCAGAGGGCACTAAGGACCCCATCGTCTTCCTCCTCCTCTTCTGAAAATGATTACATCTCAGGCATAATCCTTTTCTCAGCTTAGAATGTCGACATGGCTCCTTCCTCAAGATAATTAGCAAAACAGAGAAAGATGGATTTATATTGATGGCTTCCAGGTTGGTTGAGCAACGAACATTCTTCCATGTACAAAACTACCCTATTCCTCTACCTATTCCCTTTGGAGCTAATTTCTTTGATCAGGTCAAGCTTTCCACATCTGGAATATTTCAAAAGGCCGTTCTCTATTTCTAAGGCAAGTTGTTAAAATCAGAGGACTACAAAAAAATATACGCAATACCAGGTGATATCTTTTCAAGGTTGATTTACTTTCAAAGAAGTGACAAAGGACCTGTAAAGCATAACTCAGAAATAGAGAACTGAGAGAGGAGTCCTCGGTGCTCTCTGAGATTGGTTGTTTTCTTGCAGACGTTTCATTACCTAACTAGGTAACATCAGTGCTAGAAGGGAGTGTGGGAGAGGAGGAAGAAGATGACTGTAGGGTTCTTGGGGCTTTCTGAGCTGGCTTATTTTCTTGCAGATGTTTCATGACCCAACTAGGTAGCATCATCAGTGCTAGTAAGGCAAACCTCACTCCTTACTAGCACTGACGATGTTACCTAGGTGGGTCATGAAATGTCTGCAAGAAAGCAACCAAATTCACCATGCATCCATCTATCCACCCACCTTCCACTCATCTGTTCATCTACCCACCCTTCCTTCCATCCATCCATTCACCACCCATCCATCCATTCATCCACCCACCCTTCCTTCCATCTATCCATCCATTCATCACCCACCCACCCACCCACCTTTCCATCCATCCACTCACTCTTCCATCCATCCACTCACTCTTCCATCCATCCACCCACTCTTCCATCCATTCATCATCCCTCCCTCCATCCATCCATCCATCCTTCTCATCCATCATTCACCACCCACCCACCCGTCAACCTTGGATCAGGATATTTCTAGATGAATTTGAAGATAATCAGTATAGCTGCTTATGCCGAAGCCAAAGACTTTAGATTTGTTTTGTATTTTGTCAGAATTCTCTTACCAGTGTTCCAGCATCTTCTGAGCCTGACTCCTCTTCTCTGGGGTGAGGGCATGGATCTGGCTTATTTCAGCCCGAGTGAATCCCAGTTCATAAGCCACCATTGGCCACTCGAAGCTCAGTTGTTTGCCAAGGTCTTTGAGGGACTGGAGATTGATGACAGCATCCTAGTAATTGATATGTCATCCATAGAACATGGTCAGGCACTTGATGGGAGTCAAAAATGTGTCAAAATCAGAATTGCACTTCTTTTATTCCCCAAACACCAAAGTCTTAGAGCTGGAATGATATAATATATTCTTGTTAGAGGTTTTTCTAAGGTGGGGTTACATCCTGACCAAGTAAAGGATAGAGGCAAAGAGAGAATGCATATATAAATCAGGCTCTCTTTTGACTTTCTCTTATGTCTCCACTCATTCAAGCCAATATGTAACTTTTGCAACTTTCTCAAGCCTACAAACATTTAGTCTACCAAGCTCAACTTTAACAGACAAGTCAACAAATGTGCAATTTTGACAGATAAGCCTACCATAAAAGCAGAGGTATGAAGAATCAAAACCACTCCCTGCTTTTTTAACATTCAAATCAATGTTTTTCAAATGTGGGGACTTTTAAGAAGCATGGACTTCAACTCCCAGGATTCTCTAGCCACCATGCTGGCTGGGGAATTCTGGGAGTAGAAATCCATACATCTTAAAAGTTGCCGAGTTTGAAAAACATGGATTTAAATGAATTGTTTTTTGTTCTCCTTACTTCCTTATTATTTTTTTAGAAAAACAGTATCCAGAATTTAAATACAATATTTTAAAAACTTGCTGCAAGTTCCATCAAAGTATTTTGTAATCTTAAGCTCATTAACATTGATATTTAAATTTTAATTAGCATTGCTTTTTTCTTTGTTCCTTCCTTCCTTTTCCTTCCATCTCGACCATCCTTCCCTTCCCTTCCCTTCCCTCTCCTTTCCTTTATTATCTTCCCTTTCCTCTCCCTTTCCTTTCCATTCATCTTCCCTTTCCCTTCCTCCTTTCCTTTCCTTTCCTTTCCTTTCCTTTCCTTTCCTTTCCTTTCCTCCTTTAATGGTCCAAGGATTAGAGTGTTAATAATCTTTAATTAACACTATATAAATACCATGTATACCAAAGATCTTCAAACTTGGCAAGTTTAAGACTTGTGGACTTCAACTCCCAGAATTCCTGGACTGGAGGAAGAATTCTGGGAGTTGAAGTCCACAAGTCTTAAAGTTGCCAAGCTTGGAGATCTCTGATATACCAACGTAGAATGCATTCTATAATTTTCATAACACTAGAATAATTTAAAAAATATTAAGAAATGTGGTTTTTTTTTTTACTGTTAGTGCCTCTGCTCTAACAGGAGCAGGAGCAGGAGCAGTAAAAGTTAAAAAAACCCAAACTTTTAAACATTTTTTGTAGAAAAACTCACATTTTTTACATAGTATTTCTTAATATTTTCTAAAAGTATTAATGAAAAACCTGAGGAAAAGACCTGGAAGATTTACATGAATGCAAAATTATTTTGATGGCACCAGACTACCATTTGCCAGCCACAAATTCAGCTCAAAACTTCGGCGTCCAGAATGCTGGTCTCATACTTAAAATAATTAGACGGGTTTGATTCCAAAGAAGGATTTTGACAAAATAAAATATTTTTGACTTACCTCTTGGGCTTTATTTGGCATTCTGTTTCAGGATCCAGCAGGTACTTTGATTCAAGAGGAAAACTGGATAAAATAAAGGGTTTTGTCTATTAAAATTTATTGCCATGTGTTGTTCCCATTTTTAATCAATAAATCAAGGAGTCTGGTAGCACTTTTTCAGACAAAAACCCATTTTATTAAAAGCTGTGAAAGTGCTTGCCTTTTAATCAAACTGATTAGGCTAATTAGGAACCTCTGTTTCTTGATAGTTAGACAACATACAAGTAGCTTAGTTTACCTGTCTGCAATGAGAAACACACATTAAAAAAAACAGTATGTCCTCTTAATTACATTTGGTGTCAAAGTAAAATAAATTGATCCTAATTATTTTGATAACCCTTTCATTGCACAGAACGATTCTTCAAAGACTTCGTTTTACCAATGAAAAAACCAGTAAAAGGGAAGGAATTGTAGCATATCATTTTATTGTAGCGCTCTCAATCTTAAAACATGCTTAAAAGCAGTCTGTAAAATTCAACATAATGGATTTTCTGGTGGAATCAAGCAGGGCTGAAAACTGTCTGGCTCCAGAGAAGTAATTTCCTTCCTTTAAAAAATAGTGTGGGAATTCTGAGAGCCCAGCTCTGCAAATATTTTTTTTTCTTTTTGTAATTTATATATATTTTTTTATTTAAAATACATCTTCCATTTAACGGTGTGTCATCTGGATACAAATATGCAATAACAATTAAAATTTACTTCTATGTTCATTACTGTAGTATTCTCTATTCTTATCTTATTCTTATTAATATACCTAATATCTCTATTAAGATAGCATTCGTCTTAACATGTTTAATTCTGTAAATCTATTTTCTATATTTCACTAATCTATTAGATATTTCTAGCTTTCATATTTTTTTTCTCTAGCCATCGATAAAATAGTTCCCATATCTTATAATATTCAGTTTGTTCCTTCTCTTTAATTGAAAGTCTATTAAATCTATTCATTTTTGCACAATATTTTCCTAATCACATTTTCATCAGTAGGAATCTCTTCGCTTTTCCAATTTTGAGCGAATACAATTTTAGCTGCAGTTAATACACGAACAATCAAATATACAGTACTTTCTCTTTACTGTAAGTTTCAGTAAATATTTCTAAAGACAGCAGTGGTTAGAGTGCAGTATTGCAAGCTACTCTTACTGCAATTTGGCAGATTGAATCCCACCAGGCTCAAGGGTGACTCAGCCTTCCATCCTTCCAAGGTGGGTAAAATGAGGTCTCAGATTTTTGGGGGCAAGAGGCTGACTCTGTAAACCACTTAGAGAGGGCTGTAAAGCACTGTGAAGCGGTATATAAGTCTAAGTGCTATTGTTATTGCTATCATTAAATGCATCATCAAAATGATAAAATAATAAATAAAATTTAAAAAATACTGTTTTCATACAATATCATCCAAGTTTCTTTGTTACTTACCTGGGTTTTTTTTTAACCCAATAGTTGCTTTTCTTCTTCTTCAGTTTCAAGTACTTCTTAGGTCCCTGTGCAAAAGCTTTGAACAGCAACTAGAGAAAACTGATTTATGTCAAGACGGTTATTTGAATATATCTGAGTGTTGCTAGACGCCAACCACAACAAAACTAATGTTAATTTTTAACGGGCTTTAAGCTATTTGTTACCCATGACTGAATACATCTGAACACTTCGTTAGTAACTGTTGTATAATACTACATTTTGCTCCAGTGAAGGAGAACATACATTTCAAAGAACGTCCAATGCATTCTTGAAAATGGTCATTCAGTTTTATATACAAACTGTATAAACACGGTAACTTTTGATCTTATTTGGGTCTATGTGAGTAGAAAGGTTAAATTAGGGATGATCCCTTATTGTTTTCAAGTCACAATCCCTGAAATCAGAGGTGGGTATTCAGCAGGTTCTGACCAGTTCTGGAGAACCGGTAGCGGAAATTTTGAGTAGTTCAGAGAACCTGTAAATACCACCTGTGACTGGAGATATTGCAGTTTTAAACTTTTTCTGCTTCTGTTATCGATATTCTAAAACCGTGATGGTGAACCAATGGCACACGTGCCACAGGTGGCACGCAGAGCCATGTGTGCGGGCGCGCAAGCCCCAGCCAAACTTACCTACACTGCGCATGCACGCGCCTCCCAGCTAATTTTCAGCCTATTTGAGGTTTTTGCCCTCCCGGAGGACGAGGAAAGCCTCTGCAGCCTCGGGAGGTCGAAAAATGGCCTTTCCGGAAATACCGGAACTGCCAAAACGGGCCTATTTTTTGGCCTCCCGAGGCTATAGATGCTTCCCTCGAGCCTCCAGGAGGGCAAAAACAGCCTCAAATAGGCCAAAAATCATCTGGGAGGTGCACGCATGTGCAGTGCGGGTGAGGGGGTGGGGCAGGGGATGTTGAGCGTGCATGCGCAGGCGGGGCACATTGCATTGTGGATACCGGTACGTGCCCATGTGTGCTTTCAGCACACTACAACGAAAAGGTTCGCCCTCGTTTGACCTCAGCTGGGAACGTGTGGTTGGGCGACTGGATTTCCCCCCTCCCTCCTGTTCTGCGTATGTCTGCAAATGACCGTGTAGGTGAAATTCCCAAATACGGAATCTGAGAATAATGAGAATTGAACATACCATTAACGCTAGTTTTAGAATTCATCTGTTGTTGTAGAGCAGGCAGTGCCTGGAGGAAGGAGTCAAGGGAGGACTTAGCCTAGAATCGTTACGTGTTCACAAATGTCCCAAGTCCAACCACTCTTGAATTCTGTTAACTCTTATCTAGCATCAGTTTAAGTGCTGGCCATTAGTTGACTAGATATTTGTGTTCTGACCCAGTTGCCCAAACATGACAAACTCTCTGAAGTGAACTCAGAGATTCCTTTAATTAGGAGCGCCAGCAGCACTCGCAAAAAGTTTCTCTCTCACCGCTGGTTAACAAATCTGTCCGGCAGGGAGATGAATAGTTGCCTGCCACATCTATTCATCTCTGCCCCCCTGCCTTTTATCCCCAGAGCTAGGGTGGGACTTCATTAGCAGCAGTGGCTCTTCCATCCCAAGGAAGGAAGGATCGAGATGGAAGGAAGAAAAGAAAGAGAAGGAAGAAAGGAAAGAGAAGAAAGGAAGGATCAAGATGGAAGAGAAAGGGAAAGAAGGAAAAGAAAGAAAGAAAGAAAAAAAGAAAGAAAGAAAGAAAGAAAGAAAGAAAGAAAGAAAGAAAGAAAGAAAGAAAGAAAGAAAGAAAGAAAGAGAGGGAATGATGGAGGGAAGAATGGAATGAAAGAAAGAGAAGTTAAGAGGAAAGAAAAAGAAGGATCAAGATGAAAGGAAAGAGAAAGGGAAGGAAGGAAAAGGAAGGGAAAGATGGAAGAGAAAGGGAAGGAAAGAAAGAGGAAAGAAAAGGAAGGATCAAGATGGAAGGAAAGAAGGAAGGAAAAGGAAAGATGGAAGGAACGAAAAGATGGAGGAAAGGAAAGAGAAGAGGAAAGAAAAGGAAGGATCTTGATGGAAGCAAAGAGAAAGGGGAGGAAGGAAAAGAGAAAGAAAGGAAGGAAAGAAAAGATGGAGAAGGAAGGAAGGAAAGAGGAAAGAAAAGAAAGAATCAAGATGGAAAGAGAAAGGGAAGGAAAAAATGGAAGGAAAAGATGGAGATGGAAGGAAAGAAGGAAAAGACGGAGGAAGGAAAGAGAAAGAAAAGGATCACGATGGAAGGAAAGAGACAGGAAAGGAAGGAAAAGAAAGGAAATAAGAAAGGAAGGAAGGAAAGAGGAAAGAAAAGGAAGGATCAAGATGGAAGGAAAGAAAAAGGGAAGGAAGTAAAGAAAGAAAGGAAGGAAGATGGAAGGAAGGAGAAGATGGAAGGAAGGAAGGAAAGAGAAGGAAGGATCACGATGGCAGGAAAGAGAAAGGGAAGGAAGGGAAAGAAAGAAAGAAAGGAAGGAAGGAAGGAAGGAAGGAAGGAAGGAAGAAAGAAAGAAAGGAGTCCTTCCAACCTATTTATGGAATGAGTTTAGTGAGTTTTCTGTAGGTTGTGTCCCCCCCATTTTGGGGACCAAGGGCTCCCCCACCTTGAATCCCCCAGCCAGGGGGATTCAATGGGTGGGGAGGGGAGAGATTGGGGGTCTTCCAGGGGTTTCAGATAAGCTGCTTTGGGGCCTCTGTGCCCCTCCAGCCCCCCTCTCCTCCCCGAGCGAGCCCGGCCTGGAAAGCCCCGAGACACCTCAGGGACGAGAACGCCGCCCGGATTGGCCCTGCCAGGCCTCCGTCCTTTTCCTCTTCCTCTTCTTCTTCCTCCTCCCCCCTGTTTGCGGCGCGGTCGTGACGTCACCAAAGCGCGCCGCCCCTTCGCGGCCGCCCAGTTCCTACTTCGGCTGGCCGGCCGCGGGCACCGCCGCCTTCCTCTCCTCTTCCTCCTGGGAAGGGAAGCATGTGAGTCCCCGTCTCACCCCTTCTCCAATCTCGGCCCCCGGGGGCTCGGATCCCCGGCCCCTTCTCCGCCTCTTGAATTGGGTGGAGGGGAGAACTTTGGACCGGTGCTTTGCCCCTCTAGCGACACAAGCTACTTTCCATGGCTTTTACAATAGAAGGTTGTATTTAGGATTACAGTTGCTTTATAATCTAGTTTAATTGGCCTATGATATGCCATAGTAATATATATAATATAAAGTAGTATAACAATGCAATTAGTATATTTTATACATAACATAAATATAATAAAAGCCTAATATAACATATCATAGGCTAATGTAACAGCCTAATATAAGATTAACATAATATGGTATATAATAGCCTAATATAATTTTATTATATGATGTGATGTAATATATCATATATAAATATAATGTAACATAAATATAACAAAAGCCTAATATAACAGCATAATATAATATATAATGGATAAGCTTCTTTCAATGGTTTTATAATAGAATGATGTATTTATGATTACAATTGTTTTATAATCTAGTTTAATTGACCTATGATATGTCATAGTAATATATAAATATAAGGTAATATAACAATACAATTAGTATGTTATATATATATATATATAACATAAATATAATAAAAGCCTAATATAACATTTCATAGGCTAATGTAACAGCCTAATATAATATTAACATAATATATAATAACCTAATATAACATATAACACACTATAATAGCCTAATATAATTGTATTATATGATGTGATATAATGTAATGTAATACATCATATACACATGTAATGTAACATAAATAAAATATAACATAATATAGCTTAACATAATATTAACATAATATAATATGTAACAACAGCCTAATATATCACCATATAATAGCCTAATATAATATATGATGTGATATAATATAATATAATGTAATACATCAAATAATATAAATATAATATAACAAATATAATAAAAGCCTAATATAACATAATATCATAGCTTAATATAATATGATGTGATGTATTGTAATATATCATATAATATAAATGTAATGTAACAATATAATAAACAGCCTAATATACATATAATTATAATATATATATATATATTAACTAAATACCCCTCACGCATCATCACAAAATCTCCAGAACCGTAAAGCCTACAAACTTGAAATTTGGCACGTATGTTCCACTTGGCTTCTAGGTGATCGCTAAGAAAGGATTTTTCGAAATGACCATTAGAGAATTAGTATTTTGTATATTGCTATTAACACGCTCTTAACAGCGTAACATAATATAATTAATAACAGCCTAATATAATACAGTACAATACATAAGTGCAATATTTTCAATATTAAGCAAAAATCAAGAACATAGAGGTGCAACCTGAAACTGACAGGAAGGAAGTTCAAAAGTCATGTTAGAAAGTATGGCTTTACAGAAAAAGCAGCTGAAGCTTGAAACCAACTTCTAGGAGAGATAGTAGGTCAATCAGTCAGAAACTGAGTTTAAACATGCTTGGGATTAATACACGTCCATTACAACATCACATCTGACAAAAATTAAACGTGTGTATTCGTATATATATATATATCCATACATACATAGATAATTTTTAATTAATTTAAAAGAAGAAAAAAACGGATAAAGTCAAAGGGCAAATAAACTTGACAGACCAACCATTAGATCTTTTTCTTATTTTTAAAAAGTCCTACAGTTTTCTTTCCAATATCTTTATTTTCCAGGGCCGATTACTGGAAATCTCAGCCCAAGAAATTCTGTGATTATTGCAAGTGCTGGATAACAGACAACAAACCGGTACGATGGACTTTTGATTAAATCTAAGTTTCTGGGATTTGGGTTTTAACATTTTAAATTTAAGTTTCATCAAAGGGTCAACATTTGATACGTTGTTTGTTTCCTAGCCTTTTTCCTGTGGCTGGAGGAGTAGAATAAATGCAGGCAATATAAGCTAAATGCCTGTGCACTTAACGTTTAATATCTTCAGGTTTAGTTGTATCGGGATTCTGGGGATTAAATTTGGAACTTTGCTTGTTCTTTTGAGTGTCACCTTTATTTAAGAACTGAAACACTCCTCATACAAATTTATACGGTTTAGGGCACCTTTTAAAATCACCTAAAATGCCTGAGGAATAAAATGTCATTGAAACCATTCCTGATCAGGTTCTTTGACAGAATAGATGTTCTTCAAACAGGGTTTGAAGGTTGAAATATTTACCTCAGCTGTCTCAGGGAGATGTGCTTACCTTCAATATTTACACATAGTTGTAAAGTTTAATTTGTCTCTAGTTTAGGAACGTCTCTTCTTTTTTTCTTTTACAGAGCATCGATTTCCACGAAAGAGGAAAGAACCACAAGGAAAATGTGGCGAAGAAAATTAGTGAGGTAACGCAAAGCCACCTCCTTCAACCTGAATGGAATGTTGTTGTTGTTTGAAACCCTGCGCCAGGCATTCCTGCTCCATCCTCTTTTTAAATTGCAGATTAAACAGAAAAGCTTGGACAAGGTGAAAGAGGACGAAAAAATGGCAAAGGACTTTGCAGCCATGGAGGAAGCAGCCACGAAGGCCTACCAAGAAGATTTGAAAAGGCTTGGATTGAAGGCAGGTAGGACCCCAATGCTATCAAATGGAAGAACCGTCATTCCAATCCTTGGCTTCTTTCCAGTAGCTTCTCTTGACACAAACATAAAGAGTCCATAAAAATACAGGTAGTCCTCAACTTGCAACTGTTTCTTTAGTGACCGTTTGACTTTGCCACTGAAATTATCTGGGTCAACTTTGGGAAGATCAGAGATGGAGAATGCCATTCAGTTTATGTGTGTTCTGACCCAGCTCCCCAAACAGGACAAACCCTCTGTATTTAAATCAAGGATTCCTTTATTTAGGAGCGCCAGGACCCCAGCAAAAAGTTTCTCTCTCACACAGCAGGCTAAGAAGTCCATCTGGCAGGAAGATGAATAGTTGTCTGTCACATCTATTCATCTCTGTCCCCTGTCTTTTATCCCCAGAGCTAGAGTGGGGCTTCACTAGCAGCGGTGGCTCTTCCATCCCAAGGACCAGCCCATAGATTTCCACTGCTCTCCTCTCCTCTGCATTCTGCGCATCCAGGCACTGGACCCAGCTGTTCTTCCTCTTCCTTCCCTGGGCAAGGCTGCTTGGCAGGAAGAAGCACCGGGAGCTTCGGAAGCACAGCGACCGCCCCACCAGTGATCGCTGCGGCTTGGCCAGCTATGTGAGGCCCCGGGCTATTGGTCACAGTGTGCCACTCTATAACTGTCTGATTTGGTTCTGCAACCCAACAAGACCCGAGTGGCTGTGCTTTCCAGCACTCCAATAATTAGTTCCATCACTGCCCGTGGGGGCGGAGAAATTCTTACCCCCATGGAGAGGGCGCGCAATCTGGGTGTCAGCCTGGACGTACGGCTGTCGTTAGAAGATCACATAGCGGCTGTCGCCAGGGGGGCTTTTTGTCAGGTCCATAAGATCAACCAGTTGCGGCCCTTTCTGGATCGGGATGCACTTTGCACGGTCACATCCGTCCTCGTTATCTCCCGCCTAGACTATGCCAATGCTCTCTACATGGGGCTCCCCTTGAAGAGCACCCGGGGTCTCCAGTTGGTGAAAAGTGCGGCCGCGCGGGTGGTTTTAGGGGCTTCTTGGAGCTCCCATGTTACAACACTCTTGCGCGAGCTGCATTGGCTCCCGGTGGCCTTCCGGGTGCGATTCAAGGTGTTAATGACCATCTTTAAAGCGCTTCATGGCTTGGGACCTGGGTACTTACAGGACCGCCTACTGCCAACATCAATCTCCCATCGCCCAGTGCGCTTCCATAGGGCGGGTCTCCTCGGAGTGCTGCCGGCTGGACAGCTGGTGACCCCAAGGGTGCTGTCCTTCTCCTTGGGGACACCCTTCCTCTGGAACGAATTGCCCCTGGAGCTGAGGACCATCCCTGACCTTTTGACCTTCTGGCGCGCGTTGAAAACTTACCTATTTCATCAAGCCGGTCTGGCCTAGGGTTTTTATAGGGTTTTAAATTGGTTTTAATTTGGTTTTAGTTTTATATTCTCATTCGAGTTTTACCTTTTAGCCACCTTATTTAATCTTTTTTAATTGTTTTTAAATATTGTATTCGCATTGTGTTTTTAATTTTGGCTGTACACTGCCCCGAGTCCCTGCAGGGAGAGGGGTGGTATATAAAACTAATAAATAAATAATAAAATAAAGACAGACACAGACTCCAGAAAGTAATTAGGACTGCAGAAAAAACAATTACTACCAACCTGCCTTCCATTGAGGACCTGAATACTGCACAAGTCAAAAAGAGGGCTGTGAAAATATTTATACACCCCTCACATCCCAGACATAAACTGTTTCAACTCCTTCCCTTAAAAGGACGCTATAGTGTACATAAAAGAAAAGATACCTTCGTCAAGAATCATCAGGTACAACATTTAATGATATCATACTAGGAAACAGTCAATATAAATCATAAGGATACAAGCGACAAAGTTATGGTCATACAATCACAAGTGGGAGGGGATGGGTGATAAGGAGTGATGAGAAGATTAATAGTAATAGTAATGCAAACTTTGTAAATAGTTGGACAGTATTGAGGGAATTATTTGTTTAGCAGAGTGATGGCGTTCGGGAAAAAAATGTTTTTTGTGTCTAGTTGTTCTGATGTGCAGTGCTCTATACGGCATTACTTAACACTTATTAAATATTACCTAATCTAATCTTTATTTTTATGACTAGAAAGTCTGGAATATGGTTAGTAAAAAATTGTATAGCTTTAATTTTTGATTGTGCATACAATCTAATTTTGTTTGTTTTTCTTCCAAGATGCATCCTGTACTAAAAGCCTTTTTTTGTGGTTCAATCAGTGGAACATGCTCCACCCTGCTCTTCCAGCCTCTTGACTTGCTTAAAACTAGGCTGCAGACTGTGCAGCCAACTGTCAGTGGGCAAGTATTTCAAATACTTATTGGAGGTTCTTCTGCTGTTGGCCTTAAAGCTCTGGACTAAAATGAAGATGGGAAGGGGTGAAACTGATATAACAATGAGACAGGCAAAGTACAGTCTTAGGTTTTACATGGTTTTACAAGTGAAAACTTCCATATTGGGGTTTTACTGAATAAAAGGTATGCATTAAGAAGTCCTGGTGGTGCAATGCTTAGAATTCAATATTGCAGGTTAACTCTGCCAATAGTCAGGAGTTTAATCCTAATGGCTCAAAAGTTGACTCGGCCTTTCATCCTTCTGAGTTTGGTAAAATGAGGACTCAGATAGTTGGGGGCAAAATGCTGACTGTAAACTGCTTAGAGAGCTGTGAAGCTGTGTATAAGTCTAAGTGCTATTGCTATTCCTTATAGGAAAAGTTGGTGTTATGCCTTGCCTGAATACAGGCTGGCTTTATTGATGAAGCTCAACTCAGTTGTGCAAAGAGAAAAACATTTAGCTAGCACATCTGAGTTAGTCCTAAATTCAGGAAGATAGTTTCTCTACATGGTTCCTTGTAGTAGAATAAACAGCCAAAATTTGCATTTTTCTCCAATGGTAGTATTGGGAATCAGTAGATAAAAACTGGCATTTTAACTTCTAAAGAAGTGTCTTGGTTTCTAGTGGATCTTTACCAATGCTGGATAGGAATTATGGTCCCAATGCATATAGAAGTTAATGGGTTTCAAGAACAGCTTGCATATGGTATCAGCTATTTTGATAGAGAATGTTTCTGAACTGGGAACCTTCCAGTGGGGTTAAATTTTCAGTCTCATAATTACAACCAGTACATTTGCTGGTATTTATGGAGGGAGGGGATAGTGGGGTAAGGAGGCTGTTATTCATAAGGTTCCCTGGTGAAGAAGCTGTAATAAATGGTTGTTGATCTTCACCTGTTTCTAATAGCTAATATATATTTTTCCCCCAGATCAGATCGTATTAAGATGATACCTCTGCTCTTCAAACTTGCTCATACAGAAAGCATATTTGGGCTGTGGAAAGGTGTTTCTCCAGTGAGTTGTCTCTAATAAGTGGTCTGACCTTTTTTTTTTTTTTTTTGCTTGAATTGGATTTTTTGGAGTGAGCTTATTTTGATTTTGAATCCATAAGAAACCTTAATCCTTGCCACTAAAAGCCAGTAGCAACCAATTCAGGAATATATCCAACAGTGGCTCAAAGTAACATTTCTTTGAACATTGTTGAGCCAAGCGATACAATGGCCATAGAGCTTTCAAAATAGAATTTGGAAGTCTGAAAGTGAATGCTCAGGTGACATAGAGATCCAAGTAACCTATATGTGATCAGAGTAAACCATTATAAACCAGGTTCTTTTATGCTGAAACAATGGCCAGGTTCCTTCCATACTCTGAACTACAATCTAACCAACTTTTAGACCATACGCTGGGTGAACATGGCCACAGAATGTTTCAGCTGTTTCTCACAAACATAAATTTCTGGTTATTTGGATTACATGGAAGTGTAATTCATTTGGCATTCGTACCCATTTTAATCACAATATGGGAACATCTCTCTCTGGTGATTAGATTCCAATTGATCATACATATTGTTAAAAGAGTGGATTAGTATTCTCCTTCCCAAAGGCGCAGTGGCAATTTTCCCTCACTCATGTCTTCTGTGGTTCCTTTAGTTTGATTAACGGCATTTTGACAAAAGTGCCTTGGTTTTTGAAGCTTGAAATTTAGATACAGGAGCTGAAATATCTGATTAGAGTTAAAGACCGTGGAAGTTCAAATCTCCGCTTCATTTTTGAAGCTGATGAAATGACTTTAGGCAAGGCGCCTTTGTCCAATGCCCAGCCTATCGTATTCCATGCAACTTTGAGTTTCTTGTATGAAATGCAACAATTATTAAATTGGGAAATATATATATATATATTGTGCCTCACTTCTTTTGAAATAAAAATTAAAAAATTGCCAATAAATATCCTTAGATTTGTCTCTTTGCATGATTGTCTTTCTCTCTTTGTTCTGCTTGCCATCATTTTGCAGTCCTTTGCACGATGCATTCCAGGAGTTGGGATTTATTTCAGCACTTTATATACGATCAAACATCACTTTTTCTGGGAACGCTCTCCTACTGCTTTGGAATTGGTTCTTTTGGGTGCAACTTCACGAACTGTAGCTGTTATTTGTATGTTACCCATCACAGTAGTGAAAACACGGTATGAGGTGAGGAATTATTTTCTTTTTTATTGGAAAATTTTATTTATATACTTCTAATCCTTTTATGTTACTTCACTCTTTCCAACTCTAAGCAACTTTTAGCAACAACTAAACAAAAATCACCATAGAATAAGCTTAACAATATCAGACACAGTCAGGAACGTTAATGCCATGATTTTGTAAACATCTCTGACATAAATCCTTCTAACATAACAATAAATTGCTTCCATCTATAATGGTTCCAATATTATGGTTTGTAATGTAGAACATTTTTCTGCTCATTATGTATTTTAAGGTTTGGCAGAAGTTCACAAGTGCTTACGTAGTGAATGTTCACTTTGATAAATTACGTTTGATTTACAGAGTGGAAAATACAGCTATGAAAGTGTGTATGGAGCCCTGAGAAATATCTATCGGTCAGAAGGAGCCCGGGGTTTGTTTAGTGGCCTGACAGCAACACTTCTTCGTGATGCCCCTTTTTCTGGCATCTATCTGATGTTCTACACACAGACCCAAAAGCTTGCATCATATGGTAAGTGAACAGGTTCTGTGGCTTCTTCTGTAGCATTTAGGATCGATGAAATATGAGATTTTGTGGCAAGAAATCTTTTACATCTTTATCTTTAAATGTCCTTTTTATATGTCATTTGTTCCATAAAACCAGGACCTTGTAATTGTTCTTAGGTTTGAAATTGACCAAAATTGAATATTCTTTTGAATCCACACAGGTTTGGTGTTCTAAATCATATCCTTTGTTTTTGTAGCATAATAATTCTGGATCCATGAGTCTTTTAGCCATTAGGAAGAATAAGTGGTTTGGTATAAAGAATGTAAAAATTAATCGTGTTTCAGTTTGAATGCTTTAGACGTGACAATTCTCACACAAGACAGATGCTGTTTAAAAGGTTGAAAAAGGGAGGTACCTGCATTTCCTTTGACTAATATTGATCTGTATGTTCAAGCAATATTAGAAATTTTATAAGAGTTATTTTTCAGGAATGTAGAATTAATAATGTAAGTGTAAACCAAGTTGTCATATAACTTTCTGGGATTTGATTTGTTTCTTATTTGTGTACTTAATCCCAGCTGGGGAATGTAAGAGAAAAATGATGCTGAAAATATTTTTTCTTTATCTTAACTACATAAATAGGAGTGAAGCAAACATGTTACTGTATGTTCAAATGTTTGCAGTAGTTTTGCCATTTTCAAAACATTGAACATTTTGCTAGGATTGTCATAATTTTGGTATGTAGTTCAGTGCCTTCAGAAATCCATCTTCACTTCATTTTCCAATTATACTCCTTTTCAATTTGAATTTGGGGTTTTTTAAAATACCGACTCTAAATTAGTCCTTGCCTATGATGCGACACAAAGGATTTAATTATTCTACTTATTCTTTGGAGCAATTAATTGTAAAACAACTTTATGGATTTGCTTGCTGTTTTCCAGGCCAGCTAGATACAACAGTTGCACCACTTACGAACTTTGGTTGTGGAACTGTGGCTGGAATTCTAGGCCTCATTAGCTACTCAGCCTGCTGATGTCATCAAAACACACATGCAGCTCTCATCTGAAAAATATCTTCAGACTCGCCAGACTATTGCCTTAATATTCAGGGTAAGGCTGAATGCATCAAGTAGCTAACAGTATTTTGGCTCTTAAATTATCAGCGGACAAAATATTTCTTAATTAAAATAACCTGATAGCTGACTTCCTTTTCATCATGTTTCTGAAACAGTATTCCTATATTAATTTCAGCAGGATTTTTGCAATGATTAGATATATGTGCAAACAGCATAAGGAGGTAAGATCAAGGGCTAATTTAATCCAGCATTCTGTTCTTGCAGTGACAGATCTGATGTCTCTTGGCACAATGAAGTTGTGAATACTACAGCTTAGTCCAGTTACCTCCATTAATTAACAATTAGCATTCCGAAGCATTGTGTTGGTTCCTATTCTATTGTGGGGTTGCGATTGCTTTTGATACAATTTAGATTTTGTCCAAAAAGAGAGGAACTCTTCAAGGAAACTAATTATCACCATGACTGCCATGGTGTATTGTATTTATACACACACACACAGAGAGAGAGACACACACATACACATTGTATTTTTCGGACTATAAGACGCACTCTCCCCCAAAAAGTGGGTGAAATGTCTGTGCGTCTTATACTGCTAATATGGGCCTGTTTTTGGCCTCCCAAACCCTCCGCGGGTCCCGGTTTTGCCCTCCCCGGTGTTCAGAAGCAATCTGCAGGCCAAAACAGGCTAGTTTTTGGCCTCTGGAGGTGTTGTGGTTCACCAGCAGCAGGTACGGATAGTTGAGGTCTCTGACAGCAAGGACTCGGATGAACGGCCTTCCTGTGATGCAGGGATGGGGCCCGGACTATCAGACAGTGGGGTGCTGCCCTCGGAGGTTGTGGAGTCTGGCAACAGTGACAAAGAGGGACCCGGGGAGCCTGTGCTCAGTGCGCGTGTGCGCAGGGCTGCTTGAAGGAAAGGCGACTCGGGAATAAAGCTGGAAGGTGATAAAAGCTAGCCTTCGGGGTTGGCTTCTTTTCAGGAAGCAAAGAAGTTCTTTATGCTCAGAGTTCTCGTCCTCTGGTTTGTTTTTGGAAACTTCTGGCTTGGGATATTTATCTGCAATTAGTTTTTTGTTCTTGGCAGCCTTTCGCAACCTTGAAAGGGCTGGCTCTTATCTGGGACAATTAATTTGAAATGATTCTTGGCTGTGAATGCGTAGAATTCATAGGGCCACAATAAAAGAGGTTTGTTTTTATGAACAATTTGTGTTTGTTTGATTTGAACGAGGCTTGGGTCAGATCAGGAGGCCTCCGCACGTCCTGTTTTCGGCTTCCCCGGGAGGACAAAAATGGAACCTGGGAAGACCTCCGGAGGCCAACAACGGGCCCGTTTTTGGCCTGCTGTTGTGGTTTACTGGCAGTAGGTGCAGATGGCTGAGGTCTCAGAGAGCGAGGACTCAGATGAGGGGCCTGTGTGGGATGCAGGGATGGGGCCAGGACCATCAGGGAGTGGAGTGCTGCCTTAGGAGATGGTGGAGGCTGGCAGCAGTGATGAAGAGGCCCCCGAGGAGCCTGTGCCCAGTGCGCATGCGCGCAGGGCTGCTCAAAGGAAACAGCAGCTGCAGCAGCACAAGCGACTCAAGAGTAAGGCTGCAAGGTGATGGCCCCTCCCTTAAGGGATAAAAGCCAGCTGAGAAACGGGAGTTCTTTGCAGGAAGCAAAGAAGTTCTTGCACTCAAGCCTTGTGGACGTTCGGATTCTCTTTGTGTTTGGAGACTCATTGTGTTTGAAATCTTTCTTAGTAACTTTATCTAGTGTTCTTGGCAGCCTTGCACCACTTTGGCAAGGCTCCTTCTTATCAGAGACAATCAGTTTGAAACAGCCTTTTAACCGTGAAGGAACGAGATTCGTAAAGAATCCTTAAAAGTTTTGCTGTTACCTCTGTTTCGTGTTTGATTTCTTGGAACCAGGTTTGGGTCAGAACACCTGCAGAGTGCTTTTGGACAACCAGGGAGGCAAAAAAAATTTTTTTTCTTGTTTTCCTCCTGTAAACCTGGGTGCATCTTATGGTCCAAAAAATATAGTAGGTCAGGGTTGAATTGTGAAGTCCTTGGTGCTTTCTGAGATCGGTTAATTTAATGCAGATACTTCATTATCAGACTAGGTAACATCTTCAGTGCTAGAAGGAGTGGGATTTGTTCTCCTTTATATTATCTTGCTATATTTGTTGTATACAGTATTTTGCCCATTAGTGTTGATGGGGGTTCTCTTTTCTCCTTTCTCCTTAATTAGACTATTTACTGCTTGATTGTCTGTCTGAGTTGGCACTTCCTAATTAGGATATTGTTTACGGGTTGATGGTTTATTTAATGTTGCTGCTGGTGTTAATCCCTGGTTATCCGGATATTAATTCCTGGCAAGGAGGTATTCTTAAAAAAAGAAACCTTTTTAGCTTTTCATTGTCTGTTTTGAGCGATGTATAAACATTTAATATGAGCCTGTTGATGGCTGATTTGTCTGAATGACAAGCTTCCAAGAATTCCCTAGCATTTTTGGATTTAGTTTGCTCTAGGATGTTCATAGTTTCCCAGTTGAAACTTTAGTTAATTAACACTCTGTGTTGTGAAATTGAGGAGTTTTGTTTGTGTCTTCGGATTGCTAGTGGGTATTCATGAATGTGCTCTGCTAGGCTTGCCTCTCTCCAAGCTCAGATAACTCCAAGGATTGCATATTGCCAGGATTTTTTTTAAAAAAGCAGGCAAAATACACAGCCCAAGACCTGCCAAGGGCTAAGAGCAGAAAAGTTGAAGAAAGAGACAGATTCTGATTACCCAATATCAAGCCTTAAAATGAAATGCGTATAAAACCAGAATCAAGAAGACAGAAGTAGACAGCAAATGCTAAGAAGCTAAAGAAACTGTGGGCCACCTTGTTAGCTGCTGCAAGAAAATGGGCACAGATGGACTACAAATACCAGCAGGATATAATAGCAGTAGTGGTGCATTGAAATTTTGGCAAGAAATACCATTTTCTATAAGCAAGAACTGAGGGAACCACAACAATGGACAAAGTAATAGAAAATGAAGAAGCTGGAACTTTAGAATTCAAACAGAAAACAGAATTTCAAACAATTTTTCAAACAAACTTATCAGAAAGACAACGTCTGGATAGTGGACATGGCAATACACAGAAACAGCAGAATAAAAGACCAAAAGAAAAAAGAAAACACTCTGAAGAAAATCACAAAATACAAAGATCTGCAAATAAAATTGGAAATAATCATGGCAAAAGAAAGCAAAAATAATACCAATAGCAATAGGCATCTTAGGTGCAAACCCAAAATTAACTAGAGCACTATTTGATTCCCAGGAATGGTTATAGGACATAAATTATTTAATTTATAGTTACAGAACATAAATTACTGAAACTGTCTTCATTCTAGTTTTTGGGACAGAACAGCCATGGTTTATTGATAAATGATCTCTTTTGGAAAAGAAACAGAGGAAGCATAACTCCCCTTTATATTTTATTCACATTGTTATGTTTAATGCTATTTCACATCTCCGTGAAATCAGGGTAGAGTGTGGGGGAATTAGGAATTTGAGAGTTAATCGATATGCTTGTGACAGTTCTTTATAGTACCGTATTTTCCGGCGTATAAGACGACCGGCGTATAAGACGACCCCCTAATTTTATAGTTAAAACATAGGTTTAGGCCTATATTCGCTGTATAAGACTACCCCCCCACTTCCGAGGCAACACCAGTTCTTTTTTAATTAAAAAGCCTGCTTGGATTGGCTGAGTTAGAGAGGCGGTCCGAGCAGCCTTGCAGTGATTGGTGCAGGATCGAGTTGGAAAATTCGTTTGCATGCATAAAAAGCCTGCTTGGATTGGCTGAGTTAGAGAGGCGGTCCGAGCAGCCTTGCAGTGATTGGTGCAGGATCGAGTTGGAAAATTATACTCGGCGTATAAGACGACCCCCGATTTTTGGTTGACTTTTTTTCGTTTCAAAAGTAGTCTTATACGCCAGAAAATACAGTATGTCAATTGAGAGTATATTCTCCAATGTTACCTTGATACTAAGTTGTGGGGGATAATCCCTGGAACGGGGAATTGATCAGTTTGGATGATGTTGCATCCTCTTAGAAGAAATAGATACATCGTTTTGACGTATGTGGCCAGATGGGTGGCAAAAAATTAATAAATAAAATTAAAAAATTATTGTTAACTCATTCTATCACTGGATGATCAAGTGACATCCGTATAGTAGTTTCTATTTCCATCTTTGGTTAAAGATAAATCTTTAATAATTATCATCCAGAACTGATGCTTGAGAAGATGATAGTTATTTATTTTTTTACAGACTTATGGACTGGCTGGCTTTTTCCACGGTGCTGTTCCACGAGCTTTGCGGCGCACACTGATGGCAGCAATGGCATGGACTGTCTATGAACAAATGATGGCTAAAATGGGTTTAAAATCCTAAGGGATATGGCAAGAAATAACCGTTCTACCTTTGTTTTTCCACTTCCTGTGATTGTTTGGTGAGACTTGTGTTTGGAGTAGTCCTATGTGAAAAGTCCCTTGCTTAGGCAGATTTTATCCATATACTGAATTGCCAAAATAGTGCCTCAGGATTTTAGAAATATGAGTGAATGGAGTAGAATAATGTGACAGCATAGGGGAGATATTTCAGGAAATCTGTGCCATACTTGGAAATTGCATGAACTTCTGTCTGTTTTGTGGTTTAGTAAGTACCAAATAGAAGAGAATATGTCATGACCCAGGGCGTGGCACAAAAGCAACGAAGTCACAAAAGTAGGTGAAGTCCCTTTAATACCTCCAACTTGGCCCCCAAGGTCCAGTTATCATCGGCTGGAGAGAAAACTCTCCCAAGAACAGTTTTTAAAGGGAAGAAATTCAGTCCGAACCCAAAGCACATCTAAACTATAAATAAAAACCAACACAAACCATGCCGCGGCAATTAATGAGACGGCAGGATAAGGAATTCAAAGGATAATGAAACAAACACAGTTGTGAGGACGCCAGAACCCAGATAAGACTTGACAAACCAAGATAATTCATGCTTTGCTTCCAGCAAGTTGCTGTGCACAAATGCCCTTTTTAAAATCCTGTTTTCCCAGCTGCAGCTAATGAAGGGAATCAGGGCCCTTTCCTCTCCCGTAAGCCACGTTGCTCCCTTCTCCGTTCCTCCGTGCGTGCCCTAGGATGAAGAGGGGATGGGCCTGTCAGCTGCTCGACCTTCCCCTCGGCATCAGATTCCAACAGGGGCATGACAGAATATTTGTACTTCAGGGTTGAACTGTGGGGTGGTCTCTGAGCTTGGTGGTTTCCTTACAGACATTTCATGACGCAACTAGGCAACATCATCAGTGCAAACCAAGGATCCTATTGTTTAGTAAGTATCAATTATCTTGCAAAAGCCATTTTACCCACAAGAACTTTTTCACCCCTCTGTTTTGATGATTTTATTCAATGAATTGTTGAATACTTTTTGCAGTTGAGATTCTAAAACTTAGAAACATTATCCTTGCTGGTTTCTTGCTGGAATTGTGTGCTGCATTTCTTCTCTGCTTTCGATATTGCTCTTGTTATATACTCCACCAAAAATCAAAACAAAAACAAAACAGGGAAATCTTGCAAAAGATTTTATCAAGAAAATCTCATTCACTGTTTCCTTGATACAATTGTTAAAAGTAAAGAAAATGAATGCTAAATTAAAAAACTACATTTGACATTTTGATAATGCTAGGATATCATTTGCCATTTCTGAAGCAGCTCTCAAAAGGTCCGAGCTCCGGGCCTAAACCAGTAATTAAGACCGCACATTTGGAGGCTTACTGGATGGAATGGGCCAGACTCTGGCACACAATGAGTTTCAAGAAGCAAATGGATGTAAAGTCAGCACTGGGAGATTCCTCCTCCCAGTGCATCTTATCCAGGAGAGATGGAGGGCCACGCTCTTCTGCTTCCGCGTCCTTGCCTGGTCTTCTCAGCTGTTCTTCGGCAGGGGCAATAAGCCTCCATTCGGCCAATCCAGGGGCCCGTCAAACAGCTGATTGTCGGATTGCCCTCTGCTTCCTGGAAGCTTGTAGTAGTTACCTGGTTTGCGATGCCCCACCTCCCCACCAGCCATCTGGTCTTTGGCTCCCCGCGGCTTTGGATGGCAGAAGCCCTCTATCCAGGGGTTCCTACCTCGTCCCTAGTTTGACAGGCGGTTCCCCTTGATCAGGGCCACACCTGGAAGACAGTAAGCAGAAGCAATGAGCACAAAAGTTGGCAAACCACTATACCCCACCTCCTGTATTCCTCCCCCCCCCCAGTTTGTGGGGAATGGTCTTTGTGGAACTTCTTAAGCAGACAAGCCACCCTTACATCCTTTCTCGCTACCCAGGAGGCGTATGTGACGGGATAGCCTTTCCATCGGACCAGGTATTGTAGGCAGCCCCTGTGTAACTGGGAATCCAATACCTGGTTGATCTCATAATGGGTTTCCCCCCATCCCACCGGCATAGGACCTGGTGATGGTGGCGGCTTCGGTCATATGGAGGCCTCCCCTACTGTTCTGACCCAAGCCTCGTTGAAATCAAATAAACACAAAGTATATATAAAAGCAAACCTTTCTAATGCGTCTCTGTGGATCCTGTTCATTCCCAGCAAAGAGTCATGAAAACTAATTGTCCCAGATAAGAGCAAGCCCTTTCAACGTTGCAAAAAGCTGCCAAGAACACAAGATTAACTGCTGGGAAATATCCAAAACCAAAAGTCTCCAAAAACAAACCAGAATAGACAGGACTTCCACAAGAACTAGGAGTTGAAAGAATTTCTTTGCTTCCTGCAAAGAACTCTGGTTTCTCAGCTGGCTTTTATCTCTTAAGGGAGGGGCCATCATCTTCCAACCTTACTCCCGAGTCACCCGTGCTGCTGCAGCTGCTCTTTCCTTTGAGCAGCCTTGCGCGCATTGGCCACAGGCTCCTCGGGGACCTCTTCATCACTGCTGCCAGAGTCCACAAGCTCCAAAGGCAGCACCCCACTCTCCAATAGTCCTGGCCCCATCCTTGCATCACACACAGGCCCCTCATCTGAGTCCCTGCTCTCCGAGACTTCAGCCGTCCGCATCTGCTGCCGGCGATCCACAACACCTACAGGTTTTAAGATGCTGTGGAACACGGGATGCACCTTTCCCAACAATCGGGGTAATTTCAGTTCCACTATCATAGGGTTGATTACCTGCACAATGGGGAACGAGCCCAGGAACTTTGGGCTCAATTTCCGGGAGGGAATCTTCAATTTCAGGTATTTGGTTGACAGGTACACCCTGTCCCCCACCTGGAACAGCTTCTGCAGGGCCTGTTTCCTGCCTGCCTGTACCTTCTGGGTTTCAGTTGCTTTCCTTAGGGCCACTTCACGGCTCCCCATACCCCTTGCAAGGTTTCTATTGTTTGAGCTAACTGGGAAAAGAGCTTCTTGAGGGTATTCAGGTATAGGAACGAAGTCTATTCTGTTCACCACCCCTGAAGAGAAATCTGTATGTCCTGGACATCATTGTTATATGCCACCTGTGGTGACCCGGGGCGTGGCACAAAAGGAACGAAGTCATAAAAGTAGATAAAGTCCTTTTAATTCCTCCAACTTGGCCCCCAATGTCCAGTTATCATTGGCTGGAGAGAAAACTTTCCCAAGAACAATTTTTAAAGGGAAGAAATTTAGTCCGAACCCAAAGTACATATAAATTATAAATAAAAACCAACACAAACCACAAGCTGCAGCAATTAACAAGACAGGGCAGGATAAGCAATTGCAGACTTCAAAAGATAACGAAACACACTCAGTTGGGAGGACACCGGAACCCAGATAAGACTGGACAAACAAAGATAATGCACACTTTGCTTCCAGCAAGATGCTGTGCGCAAAGACCCTCTTTATCCTGTTTTCCCAGGTGCAGCTAATGAAGGGAATCAGGGCCCTTTTCTCTCTCGTAAGCCACACAATTCATATTGCTCCCTTCTCCGTTCCTCCCTGCGTGCCCTAGGATGAAGAGGGGGTGGGCCTGGGTCTTCCTCTGAAACCTCTCTCCTTTGTTCTACCTCTCCCCTGCTCTGCCCAGCCGGACTGTGCCCTTCCCCAGTTTCCTCCACAGTCACCGGAGCCACACTCCCATTCCCTGTCAGCTGCTCAACATCCCCTTTGGAATCAGATTCCAACAGGGGGATGACATCACCTCCGCAAATGGCATGAGTTCTGTCCAGTTGGTTTGCTTGTAGGTGATAGAGGTCCTAAGATACCGTTCCACTATAGCATTGGTTCTCTCCGTGGCCCGCTAGTACTCGGGTGAAATGCCGAGCTTGGACCCTGGGAAGACCCCATCATCCGAATGAAATCCCAACCAGAATTTAGCTGTGAAGTGTCTCCCCCATCTGAAATTATCCTCTGCGGCATGCCATGGTGGTGATAGATATGCGTGAAGAACAGTTTAGCTAATTTGCGGTGGTAATCTGGGGCGTGGTACAAAATGGGTTTGTTTGACCATATGACAGTTTGACCATTGCTCTCTGGAAGCTCCACAATGAAATCCATGCCTGTCTCCTCTCAGGGCTGGGTCGGGTCAGCCATGGATTGTAAGGGACCAGGGGTTTTTCCCTGAGCAGGGTTTTGCGGTTGTGCAGACTGGACAACTTTGGACATAGTCCACTATGTCAGGGATTGCCAACTTTTTGGACCTCAGGGACCACCAAACTCTTAATTTTAAATCCTGTGGATCAAAGTCCCTGGGAAAATCCCCCAAAAAGTCTGCCGGAAAATTCCCCATCCCGTTTTCCTACCGATTGTTCTTTATTTGGGATCGCAGGATACCGTCTCCAGCTCCGTTCTCAGGAGTGGAGGGAGAGAGAGACTTTTGGCTTCATGCAAGGAAAACAGCAAAAGCAGCAGAAGTCTTTCTTTCTCTCCCCCAAACTCCACCAGACATGAATCTTTGCCAGGGAAGCCTCTTGGAGCAGGAGGCCTTGCAGAGTCCCAAAGACTCATTTCTGGTGGAGTTTGGGGGAGAGAAAGAAAGACTTTGGCTGCTTTCCTTGCATGCAGCCAAAAGCAGAAGAAGAAAGAAGCGGAAAGAAGCAGCCCGGTGGCCAGGCCAGGCGCGCGGGGCGCGTGGGGCAAGTTCCCCCCCTCCACCCTTTCTCTGCTCCCCACACTACCTCGTGTTGTTCACAATGCAAGTGGCGCAGCCTTGTGTTCCTGCACAGCTTGGATTAATTGCTTTGGGGGGGGATGACATTTCTCTGCGGACCACCCAAATTTTCTCGCGTACCACCCAAATTTTCTCGCGTACCACCAGTAGTCCCTGGCCCACTGGTTGGCAGCCACTGCTCTATGTGTTGCATCTGGGGCCACCAGAATTGCCTTTTGGCAAAATGCAAGGTTTTGAGAAATCCAGAGTGTCCTGCCT
This sequence comes from Bungarus multicinctus, assembly GCA_023653725.1. NCBI lineage: Eukaryota > Metazoa > Chordata > Lepidosauria > Squamata > Elapidae > Bungarus > Bungarus multicinctus. The sequence goes on along the minus strand of CM042851.1, from coordinate 52,931,245 downwards.
GTTTGATGTTATGGCACATTGTCACTGTGACTGTCAAAAGTGATATTTAAAACAGTTAGAGTTGCAGTTCCAGCATAAATGGACAGTTCTGGGTTGTAGAATTCTTTTCTTTAGAGTCTTAATTCTGCCAAACTCACAATGAAACATGGCTTCAGTGTTCCTATTTAAGATCAAGTTTGAGAGTTGAATGTTGCATGCATTATTTTTGAAGCTGCAGTATCAATACTGCTAAATGATGGGCTAAACATTCCATTTGTAATTAAATGGCATGGGAAATAGAAATTATAACCCATGGCAGACCAGAGAAAACAAGCCAGTACTAAACACTGCTCCTGGGTTATTCTTTTGATCAAGGCTATCATCTTACTTTTTTCCAAACAGAATATGCTTGGTCTATTCTGTGCATTCCTTACTCCAAAGATTAGTCTTGAAAGTATGCTGCAATGTTACCTTTCACATTTTTAGAAAAGTAGCTTGATGTGTGTTTTGCATAACTAATGAAGGCAGAAAATTATAGTTGGAAAAGTGGTTATTTAAAGCAGTTTCCATGCAGTTCTGCTGATTAATAGCTATGCTTTCCTTGGTGGTAAGAAATCTCTTACCAAGGGTCTGAAGCCTTGGAATCTACAAGAGGACTGACTTATTTGGGCTGTGAAGGAAACCCGACTCATATTTTAAATGCTTGTATTGGATTATTTTATTATTATTAAACATCTATTTTAAAAAATGCTTCCTTTTTTAAAAAGGCAGGTGTCCCTTTTCCTCCTGGTTAGTTTTATACTTTTGGTTCTACACTTTTGAAGTGAAACAGCTCATACTTACTTTAAACCTAATCTTCAATTAGCTTCTGAATACTAAGTTGGTTGTAAACAAGTGTAGTGTAATACTTATCACTCCTCGCTGCCACAGATCACGATGCTGTTAAATGCCGTATTTGGATATCACACAAAAAGAAACTATAGCCCAACCTACCAAAAACGTAACTGTAAAATACAGACTAGAAATAAAAATTAAAATAAGCAAAAACACTTGTTTGATCTCAGTGAATATAAATCACAGAGACCTGATGGATTACATCCCAGAGTTTTAAAGGAGCTGTCAGAGGTCATCTCAGAACCATTGCACCATGTCTTTCAAAAATCCTGGAGCATCGCTACTAGAGGACTTGGAAAGAGCTGATGTGGTTCCCATCTTCAAAAAAGGAAAAAAAAACAGACCCAGGAAACTATAGACCAATCAGCCTAACATCAATACATGGGAAGATATTGGAAAAGACAATAAAAAAAACAGATCTGCCAACATCTAGGAACAAGTAAGGTAATATCTAGCGGTGAGCATGGGTTTGCTAAAGGTACATCATGCCAAACCAATCTTATTTCATTTTTCAACATAGTGACTAAATTAGTAGACCAATGAAATACTGTGGACATAATATACTTAGACTTCACAAGGCATTCAACAAAGTAGACCACAACCACCTACTTGGTAAGCTAGAAAAAAGTGGGATAGTTAGAATCCCCTCCAGATGGATTTGCAAGTGGCTGACAAACAGTACTCAACGAGTAGTCCTTAATGGGTCTAAGTCTACATGGAGGGAGTAAGCAGTGGGGTGCCACAAGGTTCCGTCTTAGGCCCAATACTCTTCAATATCTTCATTAACAACTTAGATGAGGGAATAGAAGGGGAACTTACCAAATTTGCAGATGATACTAAACTGGCAGGAATAGCTAACACCCAAGAAGATAGCTCAAGATCCAGATGGATCTTGACAGATTAGAACACTGGGCCGTATGTAACAACATGAAATTCAGTGTAGAGGAAAGTCAAGTCCTACACTTAGGCAAGAAAAACCAAAAGGACACCTATAGACTGGGTGAAACCAGGCTCAATAGCAGTAACTGTGAGAGGGATCTTGGAGTCTTAGTGGACAACCAGCTAAATAGGAGCCAGCTGTGTGCAGCAGCACCCAAAAAAGCCAATGCGATCCTAAACTGCATTAACGGTTACAATCAAGATCAAGTGAGGTACTAATACCGCTCTATAAAGCATTAGTAAGACCACACCTAGAGTACTGCATCCAGTTTTGATCACCACATTGTAAAAAAGATGTTGAGACTATGAAAAGCACAGAGAAGAGCAATCGGGATGATGAGGGGACTGGAGACTAAAAGATATGAAGAACAGTTGCAGGAATTGGGCCTGGCTGGTATAGGGAAGAGAAGGACCAGGGGAGACAGGAGAGCAGTAATCCAATACTTGATGGTCTGCCACAGAGAGGAAGGGGTCAAGCTATTTTTATTTATTTATTTATTTGTTCATGCTTCTATACCGCTCCCTCTCCCAAAAGGGACTCGAGGCGGTGTACATTCAACAACGAAACAGTACAAGTAACGGAAATAAAATAAATAAAAAATCTAAAATGGTTAAGAACAACACCCATCAGAAAAATTATCCAAAATTTGAAATTTAACCCGAATGATTCAATTGGCTAGACCGGCCTGCTTGAACAGCAAGGTCTTAACTGCGCGCCGGAAGGTCAGGATGTCTGACATGGCCCGTGTCTCCGAGGGGAGACAGTTCCAGAGGGTTGGGGCTCCCACAGAGAAAGCACGTAGTCTCGGGGCTGTTAGTCGACAGTGATTTAGTGGTGGGACCCCGAGCATGGCGACTCTGTGGGAGCGTACTGGGCGGCGGGAGGTTGTTGGTGGCAGAAGGCGATCCCATAAGTATCCAGGTCCCGAGCCAATTTTCTAAAGTACCTGAAGGCCAGACAATAATGGATGGAAACTGAACAAGGAGAGATTTAACTTGGAAATAAGGAGAAATTTTCTGACAATGAGAACAAATCAACCCATGGAATAGAAGTTGCCTTCAGAAGTTGTGGGAGCTTCATCAACACCAAGACAAATTCCTTGTGTGTCCAATCACACTTGGCCAATAAAGTATTCTATCACTGGAAGCTTTCAAGAAGAGATTGGACTGCCATTTGTCAGAAACAGTGTTGGGCCTCCTGCTTAGGGGGTTTGGACTAGATGATCTACAAGATCCCTTCCAACTCTGTTAATCTGAAATCTGAAATCTTTACTCTTCTAAGAAAGCGTTTCCGGTATTGTACACATTCCTTTCATAAATCTAAAGTAAGAAGGTTTTCCAAATCACTCTTTTGTGCAGCCATGTTTTGTATATTTTTTTCTCCTATTAAAGCAGTTTCAAAAGCAAAAGCTAATAGTCATGAAACATGGGACACTATATATATAAAATAGAAGGCTGATACTAGTGCATATACTTTTACATTCTTTACCTTTTTCTTGGCCTCATCCATGAAGGCCAGTAAGAATGTATATAGATTCCCCAGGAAAAGTGCAAAAATTCACCCCAGTTGTCATTTCAGCCCAATGCAAGGATGACAATCGTCTAAGGCTGCAATGGTTTCAAACAGTGGAGGGCAAAACATTCCAAGTAGTGACATAACAATTTCAACCTGCTAAAAAAAAGAACAAAACAGAATAGAATTCTTTATTGGCCAAGTGTGATTGGACACACAAGGAATTTGTCTTGGTGTAAATACTCTCAGTATACATAAAAGGAAAGGTACATTCGTTAAGAATCAAGAATCATAACGTACAACACTTAATGATAGTCATAGGGTACAATCAGCAATCAAATCATACTAGGAAACAATAAAAAAAAGGAAAAGACAACTTTTGTTACAATGGGATCAGCTAAGTACATCCTGCTGCTGACTGAGCATCTTGGAACTCTTCACTTAAATGGCACTATCACAGGGTTAGCAAAGGTTAAAGGATGGGATGTCATGGCTACAACGGTTCTACCTGTAGTTGTCAGTATATAAGAAATTATGAGCTGGGATAGCCATAACAAGTCAGCCAATGGGAACTCTTTGATGACTAAGAAACAGCACCTGTTGTGAGCCATGCAAGATGGCTTGGAGACTAGGTTGGCTTAGAGTAACTGGTCTGTATAAATATAGAGATTCAGAGTTCTGGTGGTTCCGGCTTCTGCTTCTTGCTACCACATTGCAAGAGCTGCATGGGTATCATGCTTCATATTATTGTATATAAACAAATTTCTTCTATAAGAAATAATCCTGCTTGATTATTTACTTGTGTGCTAGGTTGGATTGCTGCAAACTCTTAACAGTAGTATTAGAAGCTTTAATTATACTACTGCAGCCATCACCTTGATTTTAATAATGACCATGCCTTACAGACGCTCTTGTATAAAAATGAAAGTGGGCTCTATTATTGCCTCTATAAGCTGTGCTACACCATGTGCTCCCAAATTCTGTCCATGCTGAAAAATAAAGACCAGAATGAGAGTGAATTTAATATTAACAAGAGCTTCACTTTTATCCTCCCTATCCCATAAAAAGCAATATGAACAGTTCCTTAAATCCCCAAGGGTCTACAAAATCAAAGAATTTTTACTGTTTTCTAACTGATAGCAAAGCAGGTACAATCAGAACACCTGGAAAAAAAGCCATTCAAGAGATGCAGCAATCGTTTTCAGGCTACCTATCTTTCTTGGAGGGTGGAACATTATCTCCTGGATCACATGCCCAGATAGGCAGATTCAATTGAAAAGAGATGGTCTTGAAGATACTAATAAAAGCTAAAAGCAATTGAAGTACAATGCTGGAAAAGATAACTTTTGTCTGAAGTGGGCAACAGAAGCAATGCCAGTACTATACAAATTTTTAAGAACAATGTTGTCTTACTTTGTTTCTTTCATACCAGCCAATGTTTTGCATTTTTGAAAAGGCCTGAGATCGTTTCACAACAAAATAAATGAGATAGCCACTTCCACATAATCAACATATTGTAAGTATGTTGGCCCAAATCCTCAGAAATCTTATATGGATGTTTTCATCTTGCTCATCCACAATTGACTCCTTAATAAATGTAAGAAACAATGGGAATAATTATTCAGAGTGTAACCCTATGCAAATGTTGCAGAAAATAATTCACATTATATTCAGACTTACAAATTTTCGGGATGTGCAAGCCATTGTATATGAAAACACACCCATTTATTTGCAAAACAAATACAGTTGTGATTTTTCAACAAAGAGTGCTATATTTAATAATATATATTGTATTATGTCAATTGGATAATACTTTTTATAATCATTTAAATGCTTTTATAATCAGCTATAAATAGCTAGCTTTTATATTCTACTGGCTGCTTTCTTGTTACAATCTTTTAATGCAGATGAATATAGTGATATACCAAAACTGAGTTTGATTATTTTGATTACAAATGAACAAAAGAAGGTGAAGATTGCTGGGTCTGGTTCCTCTATCTACTTATATGTATGTTTCCTCTTTAGAAAAGGGATAATGAGGATGAAATTTGTGCAACTGCTTCCTCTTAAGATCCACATTACTCAATTTCTAGGTTTTCTTGATTTAGCAAGAATGCTATTATGTAGGAAAGGTGCTGCCACTGAGAAGGCACAATTCCATGATCCAACATGATAACATTGTTTAATAGAAGGAACCTGGATCATACCTTCTCTACTAAATTTGATGGCAGAAACAGTAAGAGAAAGTGTGATGACCCAGGGTGGCATACAAAAGCAACGAAGTCACAAAAACAGGTGAAGTCCCTTTAATTCCTTCAACTAGGCTTTAAAGGTCCAATTATCATTGACTGGAGAAAAAACTCCCCCACAAACAGTTGCAAAAAGGACGAAATTCTGTTCAAACTCAAAATACATATAAATTATAAATAGAAAAAAACAACAACACAAAGCACACTGAAGAATCAATAAGACAAGGCAGGGCTTGAAGACGTCCACAGATATCGAAATACACACATTGGGAAGGACGCCAGAACTCAAGATAAGAACTGACTAGAAATATTTTCATGCTTTGCTTCCAGCACTGGGCCATGCGCAGTTTGTCCTTTTAAACAGCCCTCACAGCTGCAGCCCATGAAGGGGATCAAGGCCTTTCTTCCCCCATAGACCACACCATTCAGTGTTTCTCCCTTATCCTTTCCTCCCTGCGTGCCCTAGGATGAAGAGAGGATGGGCCCTGAACGCCCAGCCGGCCTGTGCCCTTCCCCAGTTTCCTCCACAACTTCCTGAGCCACACTCCCACTCCCTGTCGACTGATCCTCCTCTCCCTGGGAGTCAGATTCTAACAGGGGCATGACAGAAAGATGATGCTATAAGTTAGGTAAAGGTAAAGGTCCCCCTGGCACATACATGCTAGTCATTTCCTGTTCTAGGGGGCAGTGCTCCTCTCCATTTCAAAGCCGAAGAGCCAGCACTGTCTGAAGACATCTCTGACTCTTTGACCAGGCCGGCTTGAGCTGATTTTAGATTTGGGTGTTTTACTTTTTATATTAAATTTTAAGGTTTTAGGGAGGGGTTTTAATTGATTACAGCCAGGGCCTTAGTTTAACTTAGTTTTAACTTTTCACATATTTATTGTTTTAATTGCATGGCTGCGGGAGAGGAGCGGTATATAAATAAATATTTATTATTATTGTTGTTGTTGTTATTATTATTATTATTATTAATTATTATTATGTTCATGTGTGTGCCTTCGGCATGAATAAATGCCGAAGGCACACGGAATGCAGTTACCTTCCCACCAAAATGGTCCCTATTTTTCTACTTGCATTTTTACATGCTTTCGAACTGCTAGGTTGGCAGAAGCTAGGACAAGTAATGGGAGCTCGCTCCATTACACGGGATTCGAACGGCTGAACTGCCAACCTTTCTGATCGACAAGCTCAGCATCTTAGCCACTGAGTCACCTGCTATAAATAGCCTGGCCTTATGCCATGGATGGCTTTATAGATAATGACCAGCATCTTGAATCCATAGCCACAAGTCTATTAAGAGTCAGGGCAGCGGTGATGTTACATAGGCATAACAAAAAATACCAAAAAAAAAAATAAATGCTAATGCTGTAGCATTCTGGACCAGCTGTAGCTCCTACTCTAATCTATTCATTTCTGCACATTCTTAATATTTTTCTAATCACATTTTCATCAGTAGGAATCTCTTCGTTTTTCCAATTTTGAGCAAATACAATTCCAGCTGCAGTTAATAATCAAATATACTTTCTCTTTACTGTAAGTTTCAGCAAATATTTCTATTTGGGAAAGGCAGTATTAAACTATTTGGGAAAGGCAATATTAAACGTGAGCCCCATTGCATCATTAAAATGGTAAAATAAATAAAATAAAAAGTACTTTTTTCATAAAAGATCATCCAAGTTTCTTCTTCTTCTTCTTCTTCTTCTTCTTCTCCTCCTCCTCCTCCTCCTCTTTTTCTGTTTCAAGTATTTCTTAGGTCCCTGTGCAAAAGCTTTGAACAGCAACTAAACTGATTTATGTCAAGACGGTTATTTGAATATATAGAGTGTTGCTAGACACTAACCACAACAAAACTAATGTTAATTTTTAACGGGCTTTAAGCTATTTGTTACCCATGACTGAATATGTTTGAAAACTTCGTTAGTAACTGTTACATAATACTACATTTTGCTCCAGTGAAGGAGAACATACATTTCAAAGAATGTCCAATACATTCTTGAAAATGGTCAGTTTTATATACAAACTGTATAAACACGGTAACTTTTGATCTTATTTGGGTCTATGTGAGTAGAAAGGTTAAATTAGGGATGATCCCCTACTGTTTTCAAGTCATAATCCCTGAAATAGTTTCAATGTAAAAGCCAAGTATATTGCAGTTTTAAACTTGTTACCTATATTCTAAAAGGAACACCAATTCTCCTATTTTTAAATACCCCCGAAAGCACGGAAGCTAAGAATGGAAAACCAAAGATTTGCCGGGAATATAATGTTGCTATTAAATGTTTTAATTGCACTAAGAAATCTTGTTGCATGAGCGCTGAAAGGCGGCGGCAGAGCATCCCCTCGTTTGACCTCAGCTGGGAATGTGTGGTTGGGAGACTGGATTTCCCCCCCCCGCCTCCTGTTCTGCGCATGTCTGCAAATGACCGTGTAGGTGAAATTCCCAAATACGGAATCTGAGAATAATGAGAATTGAACATACCATTAACGCTAGTTTTAGAATTCATCTGTTGTTGTAGAGCAGGCAGTGCCTGGAGGAAGGAGTCAAGGGAGGACTTAGCCTAGAATCGTTACGTGTTCACAAATGTCCCAAGTCCAACCACTCTTGAATTCTGTTAACTCTTATCTAGCATCATTTTAAGCGCTGGCCATTAGTTGACTAAATATTTGTGTTCTGACCCAGTTGCCCAAACATGACAAACTCTCTGAAGTGAACTCAGAGATTCCTTTAATTAGGAGTGCCAGCAGCACTCGCAAAAAGTTTCTCTCTCACCGCTGGTTAACATGTCTGTCCGGCAGGGAGATGAATAGTGGTCTGCCACATCTATTCATCTCTGCCCTCTGCCTTTTATCCCTAGAGCTAAGGTGGGGCTTTGCTAGCAGTGGTGGCTCTTCTAGATTCTACTATATCACATGACCTAAAATGGACACCTAACATCAAAAACATCATCAAAAAAGCACAACAAAGAATGTTCTTTCTGCGCCAACTCAGAAAGCTCAAAGTGCCCAAGAAGCTGCTGATCCAGTTCTACAGAGGAATGATGGAGCCTATCATCTGCACCTCTATAACTGTCTGGTTTGGTTCTGCAACCCAACAGGACAGACACAGACTTCAGAGGATAATTAGGACTGCAGAAAAAACAATTACTACTCACCTGCCTTCCATCGAGGACTTGTATACTACATGAGTCAAAAAGAGGGCTGTGAAAATATTTACAGACCCCTCACATCCTGGACATAAACTGTTTCAACTCCTTCCCTCAAAACGACGCTATAGAGCACTGCACACCAGAACAAGTAGACACAAGAACAGTTTTTTCCCAAAAGCCATCACTCTGCTAAACAAATAATTCCCTCAACACTGTTCAACTATTTACAAAGTGTACACTACTATTACTGTTAATCTTCTCATCACTCCTTATCACCCATCCCCTCCCACTTGTGACTATAACTTTGTTGCGTGTATCCTGTTTCCTAGTATGATTTGATGTTGATTGTACCCTATGACTATCATTAAGTGTTGTACATTATGATTCTTGATTCTTAACGAATGTTCCTTCTTTATATATACTGAGAGTATTTACACCAAGACAAATTCCTTGTGTGCCCAATCACACTTGGTCAATAAAGTATTCTATTCTATTCTATTCCATCCCAAGGACTAGCCCATAGATTTCCACTTTTCTCCTCTCTTCTGCCTTCTGCACATCCGCACGTCAGGCACTGGACCCAGTTGATCCTCTTCTTCCACATCAGCCACCTCCAGACTTGGGGGCTCTTGACTCTCCATCTGAGGGCTGACGGGCAGCTCAGCTCCATCTGTGCCTCTCTCCCTGACCATTTCTGCCTCTCTCCATTCCCACTTCCCCCTCCGAGGTCTCAGGTTGTCCTGATCCCGACCGATTCACATACTCATCTGATTCAGTTGTTGGAGGGACAATGCTCTGTGAACGTGAGCGATAAATCTTCTGTGAACTGGGACTTATGCGTGATACTGATTTTTCGTGCCTCACAGCCTTGGTATTTTACACTTACTCTCCTCACAACCCATCAGTCGCTAAAACCGTGATGGCAAACCTATGGCACACATGCCACAAGCAGAGCCATTTGTGCCGGCACACGAGCCACAGGCAAACTTACCTTACTGCGCAGGCACGTGCCTCACAGCTGATTTTTTTCCCCGGTTGGGTTGAAGCCTTTTTCAGCCTCCCAGAGGCTTGGAAAAAGCCTCTTTAAGGCTTTTCAGCCCGAATTATAGGCCCTTTTTGTCACTTCCTGTAATACCGGAAGTGACAAAACGGACCTATAATTCTTCCTGAAAAGCCTTGCAGAGGCTTTTTCCAAGCCTCTGGCAGGCCAAAAAAGGCTTCAAACCAGCCGAAAAATCAGCTGTGAGTGCAGTGCAGGTAATGGGGTGGTGGGAGAGGGGAGAGATTGTGCGTGCATGCACAGGGGGGATGGGGAGGGGCATGCGCATTGCATTATGGGTACTGGCATGCAAGAGCGTGTGCGCTGGTGCGGTTGCAATTTTTGGCACAGGAGCCCAAAAAGAGTAGCCACCACTGCGCTAAAACTTACAAAGACATTGTTAAGGAATTACCGCGTTTATTTTTCTTGGAAAAGGATTCATGACAATACGCTCGTTTGTAAGCTGCACTGAACTACCTTTGATCCGCGATTTAAAAAATAATTGTATTTACATGACCTCCTAAAGGGGAAAAAAAAAAATCCAGCAAACTAAAATAACATCGCTTGGGGAGTTGGTGGGTGGAAGGAAAGAAATATTCTGTACATTTTACACCCGAGACATTGTTTGAAAAAACAACGATCTCTAAAAATTGCTTTTAGAGTCACAGTCTTGTAAAGGAATTCTTTTTAAACAGTTCCATCTTTTCCCGGCGTCCTTTCGCTTTCTCGTCTTGCTGACAATGCAGCCAGGATGTTAGTGATCGCTCAGCCTCTGTCGAAAGTTCCGAGATTTCCCGTTTTCAAATTTCCGCTTTCTGAAAACCGGCATCTCTTCCGTTGCCTCGCCGAGCGAAGTGACTGTTTTCTCTTTGAAGATTACTTTGGCGTCTTCTGGCACTTCTACAACTGGGGCGCTGTTGCTCTCCTTGCTCGGAAGCTCCAAATCAACCTTCTCGCTAAAGGAAAATGAGAAGTTGGTTGAACAAAAGCTATTTGAAAATAAATAAAACTGGCTCAGGTTGCCTGGCCGTACATAAAAGTCTTCTCACTCAAGTGTCTCCTGAAAACAGAAAGAAGGTTTGCAACCAGCAAATTTCACAAATTTTAGAACCTGCAGAGAGAGAGAGAAGTTTGCATAGCTCTAGCTATTAATAATGGCAGATATCAAAAGGGAGGGAATTATTTTGGACACAGAAATGTATTTATCACATTTAGAGGCCGTCTGTCTCCCTCCCATGAGTCACTCTGGGTAGCGTACAAAGTTATCTTGCTCAATAAAAAAAGTTGTTATCTTCTCGCATACAAAGGTTCTCACTCAACTACGAGAACGAAATCCTGGCCGTTATCTGCTGTTGTGCATAAAACGAGAACTGTTTTCCCCTCTTGTTCTGCCCAGAGATTTTAAATCTCTGAAGTATGGCACACGAGCAGAAGGTGTAGTAAAAGAAGTCGGTGAAAAGAACCAAACTTACTTATAAAAAAATAAAATGGGAATTTGCTTTTAACATCCTGTGTCATTAAAGTGAAATTAAGTCCAGATGGATGTCAAACCTTCTGATGAGTAAATTAGTCTGAACTATAGGTCTGAAGCGTGTTTTTTAAGTGTCTGTTTCCTCTATCTAATGCCCTACTCCCCCAAATTTTCAAACATATTTTTTACTTTAATCTCTCTCAACTAGTTTATATGTCTGTGTTTAAGATAGGTCACTGTCAATCCATCCACCATCTGCCTATCTGTCTATCATTATCTATCTATCATCTGACTATCTCTATCTCTTATCTATCATCTGTCTATTTCTATCATCTTATCTCTATCATCTGTTTACCTCTATTATCTATCACTTTCTGTCTATCCATCTATCCCTACCATCTATTTCATCTCTCTCTCTCATCATGTCTCTATCATGTCTATTATCTATCACTAGCTGTTTATCTGTCTATCTCTATCATCTATTTCATTTCTCTCTTTCTCTCTCATCTGTCTATATCTATTATCTGTCTCTCTCTCTGTGTGTCTCCCCCATCCTCTCCCTCATTCCATTCCTTTCCTTTCCTTTCCTCTCCCCTCCTCTACTCTTTCTAAACCACCCATCTCCCTTACCGCAGTAACTGCTTAGGCAGGTTGGTACTGTAAAGAAAAGATATGGCACAAATGCACAGGTGTCCCGCTGTGCCCACCTACTAAGCAAGTTCCTTGCAGAGACAAAAATATCTTCAGCCATCCTCAGTTCATACTGTAACTATTAACCAGGAACCAGGAAAAAAATAAAAAAAGGAAATGCAATGTAATTTGGACACTGGGCTTATGATCGGTGTCCTGCTGCCCAAATCTAGCGGTCACTGGCTTCCCGGGAGATATAAAGCAGGACTTACAATGAATCTTCTTCCGTGATTTCCTCCCATTTGCCGAAAGAGACGGGCTTCTGAGACAAAGACGAGGAGGTTTCTGGTGGAACAGATGACTTCTTCTTGCGGCTAGACTTCTCGGACTTCTCGGGTTTCACCTGCTGCCCTTCGGGGTTCACCTGCTGCCACTCGCCATAAGGGCTCACCTTTCTAGGTCTGTTAGGCTTCCTCTGAGGAACAAGACAGGAAACATCCTGTTTATGCAATGATATAACAATAGGATAAAATAGAAGAGTAGAGTTGGAAGGGACTTTGGAGGTCTTCTAGTCTAACCCACTGCTCAGGCAGGAAACCCGATACCAGTGGTGGCTAACCCTTTTGGGCTCCTGTGCCAAAAAACTATATGCACTTGCGTGCCAGCACTGAGAATGCAGCACGGACCCCCCCCACGTCCCCTGTGCATGCACACACGATTCCTCCGCTGCCCACTTACCTGCACTGCACCTCCCAGCTGATTTTTGGCCCGTGTTGAGGCCTTTTTTGGCCTGCCAGAGGTTTGAGGGAAGCCTCTGCAGCCTTTGCAGGCTGAAAAACGGGCCCATTTCATCATTTCTGGTATTTCCGGAAATACATGAAGTGACGAAACAGGCCTATTTTTCGGCCTGCAAAGGCTGCAGAGACTTCCCTCAAGCCTCTGGCAGGCCACAAAAGGGCTGAAAATCAGCTGTGAGGTGCGTGCATGCGCAGTGAGGTAAAATTTCTCCTTAGAGAATAGCTTGACTCCTTCTTCTTTGTGACAGCCCCTCAAATATTGTAAGACTGCCATCGTGTCTCCCCTAGTCCTTCTTTTCATCAAACTAGACATACCCAGTTCCAGCAACCGTTCTTCATGTATTTTGTGCCTCCAGTCCCCTAATCCTCTTGGTTGCTCTTCTCTGTACTCTTTCTAGAGTCTCAACATCGTTTTTACATCGTGGTGACCAAAACTGGATGCCATATTCCAAGGATGGCCTTACCAAGGCATTATAAAGTGATATTAACACTTCACGTGATCTTGATTCTGTTAATGCAACCTAGAACTGTGTTGGCTTCTTTGGCAGCTGTAGCACATGGCTGGCTCATATTTTCTGTAAGAGATTGTCCACTAGGACAATATTATTTTCTTTGAAAAAAAAGGACCCCAAGTTAAGATATTTGGATTTTTATATTCAGTGAATATACAATCTTGGAGATAAGAAAATCAATTTTTCAACCACTCCCTTGAATTTACTCAAGCTTCCCTTCCTAATTTTACTGATACAATTTGGAGTATTTTCTTAGTAATACCTTGTAATGATAACTATAAGCTGTGTATCTTTATGCCTCTAACTGCAATCTACAGTAACAGCTAGTAGCTATACAAATGGTAACTGTAGGCTATAAATATGCTGTGTATCTTTATGCCTCTAACTGCAATATAATAGACAGATCTTCCTTTTCAGACTACCCAACTGCAGAAACGACATGTTTGTTGCAGTTGTCTACTTAATTGCACAATACATGGACAGATTTAAGCGTAATTTCAATTGGAAACTGTGAACATCCAAGATCAAGCCAAATCCAAAAACACTGAAGAATTTGTGGAAGTCTGGCTCTCAGACAAAACAATTATCAACAGGCACGTAGAGATAAAGAACATTTACACATCATTGAAAAGAGACATCCAAAAAACCCCAAAAGGAAACAAAAAGACCTTGCCAACAATCAACACCCAGATAAATTGTTATTAACAGCAAGATTAATACTAGACCAACAATCAAGCATAAACAATACCCAATCGAGGAACTTGCGAATATTCAAAGATGGCCAATCTAGGAAACATATAAAAATTATACGGTATTAATGTTTATATATTACCTTTTGTGATTCGTTTTTGCTGATCTCTTCAGAAGAGTTTTCACCTGAATTATTCTTTATTGAAAAAGATACGAAACCTTCAGGCTTCTCCCACGTTGATACTAAGTAATAGCAAAAAAGTTATGTCACCAGTCTAGAAATTAGCTTTCTGAAATATCAGAAATAAAATCCAACACGTAAAGGCCTTAATGTATGTTTCAGTGAGACCAAATTAATAAGATTAAATAAATGTTTTGTTTCACATTTCACTAACCTAAAGTAGTTCTCTTACTAAAATTGCTGGACCCCATCAAAAATCAAGGGTGGACCTCTGCAGCTTATTTTCTGTTATTTCATATAGTTTTACACTGTCTCATGAAAGGTGGAAGGAAGGGAAGGAAAGGAGAAAAGGGAAGGAAGGAAGAGACAAAGGGAAGGAAAAGAAAGGGAGAAAGGGAAGGAAAGGGAGAAAGGGGAGGAAAGAAAGGAAAGGAAGGGAGAAAAGGAAGCAAAGGAGAAAGAGAAGGAAAAGAAGGAAGAAAAGGAAAGGAGAAAGGGAAGGAAAGGAGGAAAAGGGAGAAGGGAAGGGAAAGGGGAAAGGAAAGGAAGGGAGAAAGGGAAAGGAAGGGGGAAAGGAAAGGAAGGTAGAGAGGGAAAGGAAAGAAGGGAGAAAGGGAAGGAAAGGGAGGAAGGAAGGAAGGAAGAAAAGGAAAGGAGAAAGGGAAGGAAAGGGAGAGAGGAAAGGAAGGAAGGTGAACATTCCTACAAATGGTTTCGGGGCATAGGAAGATTGGATGGGCCGCATTCATTGTGGGAGCCATTTTGTGAGAACATTTAGGCAAATTCTCAAAATTCCAAACGTGTTTCATTGCTTCTCTGTTTTACCCACAGAAAAAAACCACTCGTTTTCTAATTGATGTGATTCTGTGCCTTGAGTAGCGGCCTGAGAAAAACTTCTCACCTCCAGTCTCCTTGTTATAGTAATAGGTGCGACCGTTATCGTCGGTCCCTTCTATCCCAAACTGCTTCCTGAAAAAACAAAGGCTAAATCAACCACGCCATAAAGGATAATTAAAGCCTCATCCATGTCTCATTGTTTGCTGATTTTATTTTACCTCCTCAGAGGTGCCATAAAGATACGTTTATTAAGGCTTAACAGCAGTAAGTGGGAGAGGGATCTTGGAGTCTTAATGGACAACCAGATAAATAGGAGCCAGCAATGTGCAGCAGCAGCCCAAAAAGCGAATGCAATCCTAAGTTGCATTAACAGAGGGATACAACTGAGATCAAGGGAGGTACTAATACCACTCTATAAAGCCTTAGTAAGGCCACACCTAGAGTACTGCATCCAGTTTTGATCACACTGTAAAAAAGATGTTGAAACTCTAGAAAAAGTGCAGAGAAGAGCAACCAGGATGATGAGTGGACTGGAAGCTAAAACATATGAAGAACGGTTACAGAAACTGGCCTGGCTAGTCTAGTGAAGAGAAGGACCAGGGAGACAGGAGAGCAATCTTTCAATATGAGGGGCTGCCACAGAGAGGAAGGAGTCAAGCTATTTCCTAAAGCACCTGAAGGCCAGACAAGGAACAATGGATGGAAACTGAACAAGGAAAGATTCAACCTAGAAAGAAGAAGAACTTTTCTGTCATAAGAACAATCAACCAATGGAACTGAAGTTGCCTTCAGAAATTGTGGAAGCTTCATCACTGGAGGCTTTCAAGAAGAGATTGGATTGCCATCTGTCAGAAATGATGTAGGGTCTCCCGCTTGAGCAGGGGGTTGGACCAGATGACCTACAAGGTCCCGTCCAACTCTGATTATCTGTTAAATTTAAAAATGAAACCTCCTAACTTAGCTACTGGAAGCTTCCTTCCTTCCTGGCAATAATAAAATTTGATTATTGCAGAATTCAACCCAGTGGTGCCCCTAACTACTGGAAATAATGCTTTTAAATGAATTTACATAAGCTGGAGACTTCTGGCTGATAAATGTATTCTTCAGATAATTGTATTCCTAATCATATCCTCCAATATCAACAACCTCAGATATGCAGATGATGCCACTCTAATGGCAGAAAGTGAAGAGGAACTAAGAGCCTCTTGATGAGGGCGAAGGAGGAGAGTGCAAAAGTGGGCTAGAAACTCAACATTAGGAAAACTTAAGATCATGGCATCGGGCCCTCTCAGTTCCTGAAAACAGATGGAGAAGAAATGAAAGGAGTGACAGATTTTATTTTTCTGGGCTCCAAACTCACCGCAATTGGGGACTGCAGCCAAGAAATTAAAAGAACGCTTGCTCCTGGGGAGGTAAGCTATGGCAAGCTAGACAGCCTACTCAAAAGCAGAGATATCTCCCGGCCAACCAAAGTGCATGGAGTCAAGGCTGTGGTTGCAATTCATGGCTGTGAAAGTTGGACCACAAGGAAGGCTGAGTGCCAAAGAATGGAGGCCTTGGAACTCTGGTACTGGAGGAGACTCCTGTGAGCCCCTTGGACTGCAAGGCCATCCAACCAGTCAGTCCTAGAGGAGATCAACCCTGACTGCTCTTTAGAAGGCCAGATCCTGAAGTTGAAACTCAAAAGACTTTGGCCAAAAAAATGAGAAGGAAGGACTTCCTGGAGAAGAGCCTAAGGCTGGGAAAGATGGAGGGCAAAGGAAGAAGAAGGGGACGGCAGAGAATGAGGTGGCTGGATACTGAAGCAGTCGGCTTCAATGGACTGCAGAAGATGGTAGAGGACAGGAAGGCCTGGAGGAATGTTGTCCATGGGGTCGCGATGGGTCGGACACGACTTCGCCACTAACAACAACAATCATATCAATTCAGAACAGATGCAAGTCAACTAATTTTTCAGTGAATTTCAGAATACTTTTTAAAAAACGAAGACACATTTTTTTTTTGCAATAGCTATAATAATAAATAAGCATTTAGTTACCTTTTGAGAATTGCAAGTGGTGTCCTGAAATCCTTCTGGTTTCTCCCACTGTGATTCTTAATAATAATAGAATTTAAAAACAACAACAACAACTTTAATTTGAGATCCAGCCAAAACAAAAACAAAAAAACATTCATGCAGTATTAGATATAGAACAACAGAGTTGAAAGGGACCTTGGAGGTCTTCTAGTCCAACCTCGCCTAGTCAGGAAACCCTACACCACTTCAGATAAATGGTTGTCCAACATCTTCTTAAAAACTTCCAATGTTGGAGTATTTATAACTTCTGGAGGCAAGTTGTTCCACTGATTAATTGTTCTGACTGTCAGGAAATTTCTTCTTAGAGAATAGACTCTCTCCCTTCTCTTTGTGGCAGCCCCTCAAATATTGGAAGACTGCTATCATGTCACCCCCTAGTCCTTCTTTTCATCAAACTAGGCGTACCCAGTTCCTATAACTGTTCTTCATGTGTTTTAGCCTCCAGCCCCCTAATCATCCTGGTTGCTCTTCTCTGCACTCTTTCTAGAGTCTCAACATCATTTTTACATCGTGGCGACCAAAACTGAATGCTGTATTCCAAGTATGGCCTTACCAAGGCATTATAAAGTGGTATTAACACTTTATAAGGCTGTGATATTGATTCTATCCCTCTGTTTATGCAGCCTAGAACTGTGCTGGCTTTTTTGGCAGTTGCTGCAAACTGCTGGCTCCTATTTAAATGGTTCTCCACTAGGACTGCCAAGATCCCTCTCAGTTACTGCTATCTGTATGTATACTGAGAGTATTTACGCCAAGACAAATTCCTTGTGTGTCCAATCACACTTGGCCAATAAAGTATTC
This sequence comes from Bungarus multicinctus, assembly GCA_023653725.1. Lineage (NCBI taxonomy): Eukaryota > Metazoa > Chordata > Lepidosauria > Squamata > Elapidae > Bungarus > Bungarus multicinctus. Next base: position 52,913,487 of record CM042851.1, on the reverse strand, counting down.
TATTCTATTGAGTGAGGTATGACATATACTGTACCTGTGCATTTTGTATTTCTTGCCTAAATGTAGAAACTTACTATTTTTCACCCTTGAATTTCATTTTGTTAGATAGCACCCAATGTTCAAGTCTGTCAAGATCCTTCTGTATCTTAAGCGTATCTTTTGGAGTGTTGGCTATTCCTGGTAGCTTGGTGATATATAATAAAAGGATATAGAGCGGAAGAATAAATGGCCATTGTAAAATAAAAAGAGAAATCTATTGCTAAATATTACTTTTGTGTTGTGTTTTGGTGGCAACTTCTATGGTTTCTGGATATGTGATTTATAAAAGGAGTTTAGCTGAAAACGTACCTCCGGATTTCGTGTTGTAATAATAGATGTAGCCTTCTGGAGAAAATCCGCACACCCATTCCTTTGCTCCATTGGATGAAACCTCCTTGGTTGGTTTTTCCTTTCTCTTCTTTTCTTTTTTCTCTTTTTTCTCCTTCTTTTCTTCCTGCTTTATCGGCAAGGAAGGCGTTTCTACAGATTCTGAGATACAGAGGATTACATTTTTAAGGCCCACCTAAGGAATTCTAAGAAAAAATTCCTCACAGCTAAACAACCCCCACGACCATTGGAATATTGAACATTCAATTTCAAATCTCTGAAACTCTTAGCAAGGTGGGGCCAAGTGGAACATGGTATAATTCAACCAACCAAGTTCTTCTAGACCCGTGATGGCGAACCGGTGGTACGAACCTGTGGCACATGGGTGGCACGCAGAGCCATTTGTGCCAGCACACGAGCCCCAGCTAAACTTACCTGCATTTTTGTTTCGTTTGAGGTCGTTTTCGCCCTCCCGGAGGCTCGAGGGAAGCCTCTGCAGCCTCAGGCGGCTGAAAAAACAGGCCTTCCGAAAATATCAGAAGTGGTAAAACGGGCCCATTTTCAGCCTCCCGAGGTTCCAAAGGCTTCCCTCGAGTCTCTGGGAAGGCAAAAACGGCCTTCCTCGGGCTGAAAATGGGCACTTTTGGTATTTCCAGAAGGCCCGTTTTTCCGCCACCCAAGACTGCAGAGGCTTCCCTCGAGCCTCCAAGGAAGGTGAAAACGGCTACAAAAACAGGCCCCAAATCGGCTGGGAGGCACATGCGTGTGCAGTGCAGGTAAGGGGGCGGGGATGTTGTGCACGCATGCGCAGGGTGCGTTGCATTGTGGGTGCCGGCGCGCACGCGCTCTCGGCACATCACAACCAACAGGTTTGCCATCACCGTTCTAGACCCATGGATCTTTTCTTCAGACAAGTCATGTACAGCTAGAAAGGGTACTTATCTGCGAACGACACCAAAACTGAAATAGTATCGCAGGTACGCCTCGACTTCTGACCACAAGTGAGCCCAAAACTTCAGTTGCTAAGCGAGACATTTGTTCAGTGAGTTTTGCCCATTTTACCACCTTTCTTGCCACGTTTCTTAAGTGAATCACTGCAGTTGTTAAGTTAGTTACAAGTTTGTTAAGCCAATTGGGCTTTCCTGTTAACTTGGCTTATCTGAGGGGATCATGTGACCACAAGACACAGCAACTGCTGTAAGTCCATGCCAGTTGCCAAGCATCTGAATTTTGATCCCGTGACCACAAGGAGGCTGCATTGGTCGTTAAGTGTGAAAAACAGTCATAAGTCCTTGTTGTGGCCTGTTGGCCACTCCCACCCAGCAGCCAAATCAGAAGAGGTGGCGGCGTGGGAGTAAGCATCAAGGCAACCTGAGAACTCTGAGGTGGAGAGAAAGAGGGAGGGAGGGAGGGAGACGGAGCCTGGGCCATCCATCAGCCCTCTAATGGAGAGTCAACAGCCCCCAGGTCTGGAGGTGGCTGATGAGGAAGAGGAGGAATAGCTGGGTCCAGTGCCTGAATGCGCAGAAGGCAGAGGAGAGGAGAGCAGTGGAAATCTATGGGCCAGTCCTTGGGACGGAAGAGCCACTGCTGCTAGCAAAGCCTCACCCTAGCTCTGGAGATAAAAGGCAGGGGGCAGAGATGAATAGATGTGACAGACAACTATTTATCTCCCTGCTGGACAGACTTGTTAGCTTGCGGTGAGAGAGAAACTTTTTGCCGAGGAGAGGAGAGCAGTGAAAATCTATGGGCCGGTCCTCGAGATGGAAGAGCCACTGCTACTAGCAAAGCCTCACCCTAGCTCTGGGGATAAAAGACAGGGGACAGAGATGAATAGATGTGACAGACAACTATTCATCGTCCTACCAAACGGACTTGTTAGCCTGGTGTGAGAGAGAGAAACTTTTTGCTGGGGTCCTGGCGCTCCTAAATAAAGGAATCCTTGATTTAAATACAGAGGGTTTGTCGTGTTTGGGGAGCTGGGTCAGAACACACATAAACTGAATGGCATTCTCCATCTCTGATCTTCCCAAAGTTGACCCAGATAATTTCAGTGCCAAAGTCAAACGGTCACTAAAGAAACGGTTGCAAGTTGAGGACTACCTGTATTTTTATGGACTCTTTATGTTCGTGTCAAGAGAAGCTACTGGAAAGAAGCCAAGGATTGGAATGACGGTTCTTTCATTTGATAGCATTGGGGTCCTACCTGCCTTCAATCCGAGCCTTTTCAAATCTTCTTGGTAGGCCTTCGTGGCTGCTTCCTCCATGGCTGCAAAGTCCTTTGCCATTTTTTCGTCCTCTTTCGCCTTGTCCAAGCTTTTCTGTTTAATCTGCAATTTAAAAAGAGGATGGAGCAGGAATGCCTGACGCAGCGTTTCAAACAACATTCCATTCAGGTTGAAGGAGGTGGCTTTGCGTTACCTCGCTAATTTTCTTCGCCACATTTTCCTTGTGGTTCTTTCCTCTTTCGTGGAAATCGATGCTCTGTAAAAGAAAAAAAGAAGAAGAGACGTTCCTAAACTAGAGACAAATTAAACTTTACAACTATGTGTAAATATTGAAGGTAAGCACATCTCCCTGAGGCAGCTGAGGTAAATATTTCAACCTTCTGCAGGCACTTTATTTCTGCAGGCACTTTAGGTGATTTTAAAAGGTGCCCTAAACCGTATAAATTTGTATGAGGAGTGTTTCAGTTCTTAAATAAAGGTGACACTCAAAAGAACAAGCAAAGTTCCAAATTTAATCCCCAGAATCCCGATACAACTAAACCTGAAGATATTAAACGTTAAATGCACAGGCATTTAGCTTATATTGCCTGCATTTATTCTACTCCTCCAGCCACAGGAAAAAGGCTAGGAAACAAACAACGTATCAAATGTTGACCCTTTGATGAAACTTAAATTTAAAATGTTAAAACCCAAATCCCAGAAACTTAGATTTAATCAAAAGTCCATCGTACCGGTTTGTTGTCTGCTATCCAACACTTGCAATAATCACAGAATTTCTTGGGCTGAGATTTCCAGTAATCGGCCCTGGAAAAAAAGATATTGGAAAGAAAACTGTAGGAGTTTTTAAAGATAATAAAAAGATCTAATCTTCAGTCCATCAAGTTTATTTGCCCTTTGAGTCTATCTGGTTTTTTTTGTTTTCTTTTTAATTAATTAAAAAGTATGTATGTATGTATATGAACACACACACACGTATAATTTTTGTCAGATGTGATGTTGTGATGGACGTGTATTTATCCCAAGCATGTTTAAACTCAGTTTCTGATTGATATATTAGGCTTTTGTTAAATTTATGCTACATTAATTATATTTATATATGATACATTACATTATATCACATCATATAATAGAATTATATTAGGCAGTTATATTGTGTGATGTTATGTTATATTAGGCTATTATATATTATATTATGTTAATATTATATTAGGCTGTTACATTTCATATATACATACGTACGTACGTACATACATATATATATATATATATATATATATATATATATATATCTATATATGTGTGTAAGGTTTTTAAGATGATAATTTTAAATAATAAATAAGGGAGACTAGTATAGATCCTATTTCGAGCTAGTTAGCTCTCTTCAGCTAGCCTACCCTTACTGGGAATTCGCTAGCTGAAGAGAGCTACCTAGCTCGAAATAGATATATACTAGTCTACATTATTTATTATTTAAAATTATCAGCTCTAAAAACCTTACACACCATGTAAACACAAGGCAACGAAACAATAGCTTTCTGTCGGATGGTCTTCTGTTGATGAGGCCGAAAGACAGAAAAGCAAAGCAGTATGCTTTCTCCCTTAATTGGGGCTTAACAGGGTGTTGTAATACAAGTTATTATATATAATATATATATATTCTATATAATCATACACTATTATATTACTAACTGTATTGTTACATTACCTTATTATATATATATATAATAAGGTAATATAACAATACAATTATTATATTATATATATATATTACTATATAAACAATATATATTACTATGGCATATCATAGGTCAATTAAACTGGATTATAAAGCAATTGTAATCCTAAATGCATCCTTCTATTATTAAAACCATGGAATGAAGCTTCACATCCATTGAGTCGCTAGAGGGGGAAAACACCGGTCCAAAGTCACCCCCTCAACCCAATTCAAGAGGCAGGGGCCGGGGTTGGAGAAGAGGCGAGACGGGGACTCACATGGCTTCCCTTCCCGGGCGGAGGAGGAGGAGGAGGAAGGCAGCGGCGCCCGCGGCCGATCAGCCGAAGCAGGAACTGAAGGGCCGTGCAGGCGCCGCGCTTTGGTGACGTCACGGCCGCGCCGCGCGCAGGGGGAGAGGAGGAGGAGGAAGAGGAGGGGGACGGCGGCCTGGCAGGGCCAATCCGGGCGGCGTTCTCGTTCCTGAGGCGGAGGGGGAGGCCGGCGCTCGGCGGCGTCTCGGGGCTTTCCAGGCCGGGCTCGCTCGGAGTCCTCGGGCCGGGAGGCGGCGGGCAAGTCGGCGGCGGGTCTCCTCTCGGCCTGCCTGTCCTCCAAGAGTGTATCCCTCGACACAACAGCCCTGCGAGGTAGGCTGGGGAGGACCGGCGGGGCGGGGGGAGGAGAGGAGGGAAGGCTACGGGAGGCCGGACGCCCTTGGGGGACAGAGAGGTCCCAAAGCCGCTTTTTTGAAACCCCTGAAAGGCTCCCAATCTCTCCCCTCCCCCTCCCCCCCATTCCTGGCTGGGGGATTCAAGGGGGGAGCCCTTGGTCCCCAAAGTGGGAGGGGACACAACCTGCAGAAAGCTCACTAAACTCATCCCATAAATAGGTTGGAGGGGCTCATTTCCTTCCTCCCTTCCCTCCTCTCTCTCTCTCTCTCTCTCTTTCTTTCTTTCTTTTCCTTTCTTCCCTTTCTATTTCCCTCCATCTTGATCCTTCCTTCCTTCTCTTTCCTCTTAATTTCTCTTTCCTTCTTCCTTCATTCCATCTTTCCCTTCCTTCCATCTCGATCCTTTCTTTCTTTCTTTCTTTCTTTCTTTCTTTCTTTCTTTCTTTCTTTCTTTCTTTCTTTCTTTCTTTCTTTCTTTCTTTCTTTCTTTCTTTCTTTCTTTTCTTTCTTTTCTTTCTTTCCTTCCTTTCCTTTCTCTTCCTTTCTCTTTCCTTCCTTCCTTCTCTCCTTCCTTCCTTTCCTTCCTTCCATCTCGATCCTTCCTTTCTCTCTCTCTCCCCCCCCTCTCTCCCTCCCTCCCTCCCTCCCTCCAAAGCCGCCTAAAAACTCCTCTCCCTCCTGGGAATTTCAGGCTTGAACTATCCAGGAGGAACTCCCCAATTTTCCAGCCTGCCTTGAGAGGGTCTGTGATTTCGCAATTGCTCTAGAGTCTAGATGATGATGATTCGATTATAAAACCTAAACCATTGCAATAAATCCACGCTGGACAGATTGAAAGCAAAGCATGGGAGCCGTCCGTCCGCCCGAAACTTGGTTACACTTGGGTTGCTTGCATGCACCATTTGCTGTAACCATTGTTTAGGGAACAAGCCATCATAGTCTGCTTTACACTTCATGCCACACTAATCTAAAACCAGTCAGGCCACATAGCTTTGTGAGTGTCTGATTCAGGCTGCTGGGATCTGACTCATTGCAAGGGGAAAGGGTGGTGCAATTCAAAAATAACATTGGGGTGGGGAAAGGGGTTGCGTTTAGAGGTTTGCAGATGTTTGGGGGTGCCTCTTCCTTACAATCCCTTTCGCTGCTGAAATTTGGGGGTACATGCATGCTATTTCTTCTTGTGTAAATCTGATGTATTTAGTTTTATCGTGTTTTGTTCCGATGCTTCTTGCTTTGCCAAAAAACCAACCTACCAGCCATATACTCACTTCAAAAGTCAGAATTTAGCTTAGGGGGAAAAGGGAAAAAAAAAAACCTCTCCTATCATTAAATCTTGTTTTCACATGACAGACGGGATGCCTTGTCTTTCTCTCCCTTTAAGGACTCCGGTTTTAGCCAAGAAACTTTTGCTTTCTTTCCTTTAAGTTGACTATAACCTAAAATCCAGTTCCTACATTTTGGATTTTCTTCAGTATCTGGAGCAAGGCGGCTTGTAAGCCATGATTTGAAGATGCCTTATTTCAATCAAAACATGGTTCAGATCCCTCAATTTATTCATGGACATTGTAAGCCGTAGGTAGTCAAAACAGGATAATTTGTTTTTAATTTTTTCCCCCTTGCAATAGAAGTTGTTCTGGAAGAGATGCTTAATTCCAAAGCTCTCACCGGTTCCTCCCTTTAACTGTAGTTTATAATTACGTGGTGAAGACAGCTCTTAATGACAGCATAATATAGGTAGTCCTTGACTTACAACGGTTCGTTTAGTGACCGAAGTTACAACGGTATTGAAAAAAGTGACTTCCGAGTATTTTTCACATGACTATTGTGGCCTTCCCGTGGTCATGTGATCAAAATAAAGATTCTTGGCAACTGGCATGTACTTATGATGATTGCAGTCTCCTGGTGACTTCTTTTGGCAAACTTCTGACCAGTCAATGGGGAAGCCAGATACACTTAACTGTCGTGTTTCTAAGTGAACAACTGCAGAGGTACACTTAACCACCATAGCAAGAAAATTCGTAAAACGGGGCAAAACTCACTGAACAACTGTCTCATTTTAGCAACAGAAATTTTGGCCTCAATTGTGGTTGTACGTCGAGGACTACCTGTAAAATAGTTTGAAATAAGCATTTTATTCTTCAATAAGCAGTTGTCACTGAAATTGTCATACCCCTGTCAGAATCTGATTCCGAGGGAGAGGTGGAGCAGCTGACATAGGGAGTGGGAGTGTGGCTCTGTTGGCTGTGGAAGAAACTGGGAAAGGGCAAAGTCTGGCTGGGCAGAGCAGGGGTGAGGAAGAACAAGGGAGAGGGGGTTCAGAAGAAGATCCAAGCCCACCCCCTCCACATCCTAGGGCACGGAGGAACGGAGAAGGAAGCAATGTGAGTTGCGTGGCTTATGGGGGAGGAAAGGGCCCTGATTCCATTCATTAGCCGCAGCTGGGAACAGTGTTTAAAAAGGGAAGTTGCACACAGCAAAGTTGTTGGGAGCAAATCATGAATTATCTGGTATTGGCAAGGCTTATCTGGGTTCCTGGTGTCTTCCTAACTGTGTGTGTTTTGCTGGCCTTTCATGTCTGCAATTCCTTCTCCTGCCCTGTCCAGTTAATTGCTGCAGCGTGGTTTTTATGTGGATTTTTATTTACAGTTTATATTTACTTTGTTTTCTGACTGAATTTCCTCCACTTAAAAGACTGTTCTTGGGAGAGTTTTTTCTCCAGCCAAAGGTAACCTGGACTTTGGGGGCAAAGTTGGAGGTATTAAAGGGACTTTTCTTACTTATGTGACTGTGTTGCCTTCGTGCCACGCCCCAGGTCATCACAGAAACTATGTCTGGGCATATTAAATGAATCCCTGAACCCAAAGTAACGAAAATGTCTGGTTTCTAACATTTGGTGGATGCCGTAAAATGGCTACTTATGAGAAAGCATTCTAAAAAATAGTGTGACCTATAGATTTTGGAGGAATGTAATATGTGTATTTGTGAGGTTAAATGTTACAAATTTTCACTCACAGTTATCGAAATGATGTGAAGTGTTAATACCGCTTTATAATGCTTTAGTAAAGCCTCACTTGGAATACAGCATCCAGTTTTGGTTGCCACGATGTAAAAAAGATATTGAGACTCTGGAAAAAGCACAGAGAAGAGCAACCAAGAGGATAAGGGGACTGGAGGCTAAAACATATCAAGAACAGTTGCTGGAATTGGGTTTGTCTAGTCTAGTGAAGAGAAGGACTTGGAGATGACATGATAGCATTTTCCAGTATCTGAGGGGCTGCCCCAAAGAAGAGGGAGTCAAGCTACTCTCCAAAGCACCTGAGAGCAGGGCAAGAAGCAACCTGGGACTAAGGAGGAACTTCCTAACAGTGAGGACAATTAACCAATGGAACAGGTTGCCACCAGAAGTTGTGGGTGCTCCATCATTGGAGACTTTTAAGAAAAGACTGTCAGCCACTTTGGTCTCCTGCTTGAGCAGGGGGTTGGACTAGAAGACCTCCAAGGTCCCTTCCAACTCTTGTTTTTCTGTACTCTAATTGTCAAAATGGCTAGTTACCCAAAGTCTACCCAAAGCTTGGTATACATAGCTAATCATAAAAAAATAGTTATACTATTAATCTTTTTTTGTGGAAGACATACAGAGACAGATACGATGCAGAATCTCGTTCTTCAGATACAAAGTTTTACTAGATTGCTCTGTTGCCTCCTCTTTTGATCTTACATTCCCTTCCAACTGAGTCATTCTGTACTCTGTCTCCCTCTGTGTACCCCCAATCACACTATATAATATCTCCACAATGTCATAATGTCATATAGGTTTGTAGGGCAAGCTGATCATTGAGCGATATCCATTTTGCTAACAAAACAGTTGTGTTTTGGTTCAGCTCTGTTGCCAAAGAGGCATCGCGTTTTTTCTTTCAAATGACCTCATCCCAAGGTCAACTTTAAAGATAAGTGTAAGCTAATTATATTTTCAAAACAATAAAATGTACACTGTGATAAGAGGAAGTGCATTGTCACATAAAGCTTCACAAATAAACTATTTACTGGTACCTGAAAGCCAAAACTGGACGTTAATACTAGCAGGCAGTTTTTATTTTATGGCCGAACAAAATGAGAATAGGATGTATGTATCTTATTATGGCAGTAGGAAAGCTTATATACCTATATATATCTATTCTCCAGAGACTTATTTTCTTTCAGATCTGATCCCATTCTCTACCCAGATGTTACTATGCATATAAAAGTCTTATCCTAATCCTTAGTCCATAATTACATTATTTTGTGTCTGAACCAGTGCCATCAAGTGGATGACTATAGGTATTGAACCATATGGATTTTGATTTTGATTTATTTAAATTAGTTTTTACATTTCCCAAGCAAATGTAGGCCACTTAATTTCCGGATATTTATTGTGAGTTCAGGAAGTGGCCTGTGCAATTCTGAAAGCTGATTTGAATAGCCAGGAATGTGCGCATAATTTAAATACTTGAAATTTTTGAGAGCCTCTTTACGCTAAATAAGATGGTGTTTAAGGTGTTGGGATTACGAAATCTTGTAAGCTTTCATTGCATGAAACTAAATAATTCCATTGTTGCAATAGTTTAAAACTGTATTTGTCTGTTGGGTTAGTTTGAATGGAGCAGATATAGTATTGTTTGAGCGTCACATACACTATTTCGATAATAATATAAATTTGTTCAATTAATGTGAGGTGGGTTTTTTTCATATGTTTCTAAGAAAAATTTCCTGTGTCAGGCCAGTCACTGCTTTAGTCTCCTAACCAGACACATTTAGGAAACTTTTAAATTTCTAGAATATTCATTACTTTTGCTACAGTTGGCAATTAAGGTATGTTTTGATGGGATTGCAGAGATAATAAACCGCCATAAAGTCAAATAATTACTAATAGTTTAATGCCTCTGCATTTTTATTGTTAATCATTTCGGCTGACATTTTTATTTTATTTTATTTTTTGCAATTTTTCCAGTCTTTTGATTAGATGGGATGGCAAATCTGTCTTAAATTGTCCAAGTGCAGATTTAACATTATCACAGTATCCCCTGTGCTTTTTCCCAATTAGTTTGAGCATGGGATGTGCATTTTTACAGCCGTTGCACATCGATTAGTGTAATATTATTGAGCTACCCAGTATGACTGCACCATCTCTTTCCTGACCAATGATTAGCAATTCTTAACCTTTCGATGGTTAGTCCTCAACTTATGATGCCAGTGGAACCCCAAATTATTATTTTTTTAAAAAAATAAATTTTATTAATTTTCTATTTATTGCATTTCTTAGTACTTAATAAACATCATGTTGTCTAGGTATTTAAATTGCTTAACAATACAGATTCCATTCTTATTCTCCACCCCTTTTTTTCCAACCACTGGTAAAATAAGTTCCATGTTTGATAATATTCTGTGTCTTCTTTCTGTTTGATTTTTGGTGTAAGTCTGTCCATTTCTGCACAATCTAACATCTTCTTAATTATCTCTTCCTCTTGCGGTGTTCCTTCATTTTTCCAATATTGTGCCAAGATAATCCTCGCTGCTGTTAAGACATGCAATACTAAATATATACTTTCCTCATCAATTTTTTTCTGATATCATCCCAAATAAAAACAGTCCAGGTTTGAAAGCTACATGTTTCCCTATTATCTTTTCTATCCATCTGTGTATGGGTAGAAATTTCTGTTGCTTAAGCAAGACGGTTGTTAGGTTGAATTTTGCTCTATTCCACGACCTTCCTTGCCACTGTCGTTACGGGAATCGTTCCAACTGCGAAGTTAGTAACCCGGTTGTTAAGTGAATCCGTGTTCCTCTATTGACTTCACTTGTCAGACAGTTGCAAAAGTGAATCCTTTGACCCCGGGGACATTGTGACCATCACAAAAATGAGTCGGCTGCCAAACTTTTGAATCCTTAAGTCACTTTTTCCAGGGCCGTTGTAACTTTGAACAGTCACTAAACGAACGGATGTAAGTCAAGGTTACTTGTACAGGTTGCCCTCGACTTAACAGCGGTCCATTTAGTGACGGTGAAAAAGGTGACTTATTGACCATTTTTCACATTTACAACCTTTGTGGCATCCGCATGATCATGTCATCAAAATTCAGAGGCTTGGCAATTGATTCATACTTACGACTGTTGCTGTTTCCCAGGATCACATGATCCCATTTGCGACTTTCTGAGAAGCAAAAATCAGTGGGGAAGCCAGATTCACTTAAGAACCATGTTACTAACTTACCAACTGCAGTGATTGACTTAATAACTATGGTAAGAAAGGTTGGAAAAACTCACTGCACGAACGTCTCACTTACTGACAGAAATGTTGGGCTCAGTTGTGGTCGTAAGTCAAGGATTACTGTAACCCCTGCCTTCTTAGCCCAAGGACTCTGAGTTTGCACATAAGCCTTAGGTGAGGAACTCTGTTTATTTTGGAAATCAAAAGTATATATTGTCTGTATGTTTGCTGACATCATTACAAAAATCTTTTAAGTTGTATTTGCTTGTGAATATATTTAGAAATATGATAATAAATATTTGGAGTTTTCCTGGTTGGGGTTTTGTTTCTACGAAGTGATTTTTTTTTAGCGGAATAGAAACATAAAGATGCCTTAAGAATCTGAATTTGATGAAAAATGTTTGCACTGAGACATCAGCTAAAGTATAAGGCTAATAAATACCAAGTCTTGTGAACAGTAGGTTGTATTTCTTGTGCATAGCAGGTTTCTATTGGAATGGTTAGGTTTTGATTTAAACTGTGTGATTTAAGGCGCATCTATTCACATTTTGGCAATTGGGACTGGAAAATCTTGAATTATTTCAGATATATGCTTCCCAGTGTCCTTGGGGACTGGAGCGAGTTATAAGTAGACCAATAAATAAACTTCACTGAAGTTTTTAACCCCTCAATAACAAGCGTTTCCATTGTTCCATGGTTACCCTATCTCTGAAATATTTGATAAGTGTAGATAGCAATATATTTAATAGCAAATACACAATTTGTGGTTATTCGATCGCTGTATGCCATCCAGAGTTGTGTTTTGTGATACGGGTTTATATAAATTGGATTAATAAATAGTAAATAACGGTGTCTTCATAGCTCTTAAGGTTATAAAAAAAACATTAAAATACATTTATGGGCATCTTAAGAGGTGACGCCAGGGACTGTGTAGTGACTAATACCTGTATAGCCTGGTGAAAATTATGAAAGTAATAATAATCTTCTTTCTTTTCTGTTGACACATGTTACTGTGGTGATTTCTGGTAGTTTCCTTTCGCCCTACAGGCTCCAGATTTAATAACCCGAAGTTTTAAGATTCCTGGTGAGGTCACCTTGATTATCTGGTTGTACAGGTAATCCTTGACTAACAACCACAATTGAGCCCGGACTTTTCTGTTGCTAAGTGAGACAGTTCATTAAGTGAGCTCTGCTCACATTTTACAACCTCTCTTGCCCCGGTTCTTAAGTGAATCATCGCAGCTGTTCAGTTAGTAACTCAGTTGTTAAGCGAATCTGGCATCTCACGTTGACCAACGTGATCCCGGGAATGCAACCGTCCTAAGTACATACCAGTTGCCAAGCCTCTGAATTTTGATCATGTGTTTCATGGGGGATGCTGTGACGATCCTAAGGGTGAAAAATGAATCCTAAGTCACATTTGCCATCGTAACTTCAAACTTTCATTAAATGAACTGTCGTAAGTTGAAAACTGCCTATGATTGAGAAGGTGAGATTGAGATTTAAAAAAAAAAAATCTTTCTTGCTGCAGACTTCAGGCAGCCAATAATATTTTTACGGCTGCTGATAATGGCTGGCTGCCAGATGACCATTGGAACGTGATACTTTCAGCATCTCTGTTGCCATCTTACCTTACAATTTGCCCGGTTTAAGTTTGCAGATGCTGTTTTTCTACAGCTAAAGATGGATGAGGCAAGCTGTTTGAATATGGGCAGTCCATTTAGAATAGAAAAGCATTCTTTATTGGCCAAGTATGATTGGACACACAAGGAATTTGTCGGTGTAAATACTCTCAGTATACATAACGAAAAGGTACATTCATTAAGAATCAAGAATAGAATAGAATAAGGAATGGAATGGAATAGAATACTTTATTGGACAAGTGTGATTGGACACACAAGGAATTTGTATTCAGTGCATAAGCTCTCAGCGTACATAAAAACACATTCATCAAGAATCATAAGATACAACACAGTGATAGTCACAGGATACTAAATAAGCAATCAAATCATACTAGGAAACTAAATAAAACGATATAAATCATAAAGCCTGAATTTTTATCACATGGCCACAGGGATGCCGCCAACTGTCATAAGTGTGAAAAACGATCACAAGTCACTTTTTTTTCAATGCTGTTGTAACTTTGAATGGTCACTAAATGAACTGTTGTAAGTCAGGGACTACCTGTACACTGAGAGCTTCTGGGCCAAAGACACGTTCCTTGTGCATCTAGTCCCACTTGGCCAATAAAGTAATTTCTATTTCTATTTCAGTTTAGAGCAGGAATTAGCAAACTTCTGGCTTGTAGGAAAGACTTTCAGTGGGGTTTTTTTTTTGGGTGGGGGTGTTGTTCCCCTAAACAAGAGTTGTCTGACCTATTTTGGGGCAGGAGCAAAACTCAACCCTTCGTTTGTCTGGAATTGGGGGGGGAGGAGAGTAATTTGACTCTTTGATTTGTTCCTGACTTAAAAGCGCTATTCAGGAAAAGTGAGAGTTTTACCATCGCATAACCCAGAAGGGAAAACAAACAAGCACCCTCAAATCATAGCACAGGCAATGTTTTTACTCATGCATCAAAACGAAATGACATTTGCAGGAAATCAGAATCAGAATTGAGTTGGAAGGGACCTTGGAGGTGGTCTAGTCCAACCCCTGCTCAAACAGGAGAACCTATTCCAGTTCAGACAAATGGTTGTCCAATCTCTTCTTTAAAACTTCCAGTGTTGGAGCATCCATAACTTCTGCAGGAAGTTATTCCACTGATTAATTGTTCTCGCTGTTAGGAAGTTTCTTCTTAATTCTAGGTTGCTTTTCTTGATTAGTTTCCATCCATTGCTTCTTGTCCTGTCCTCTGGTGCTTTGGAAAATAAGTTGACCCCCTTTTCTTTGGGGCAGCCCTTCAAATATTGGAAGACTGCTATATCACAAGACCTAAAATGGACACCTAACATCAAAAACGACATCAAAAAAGCACAACAAAGAATGTTCTTTCTGCGCCAACTCAGAAAGCTCAAACTGCCCAAGGAGCTGCTGATCCAGTTCTACAGAGGAATGATTGAGTCTGTCATCTGCACCTCTATAACTGTCTGGTTTGGTTCTGCAACCCAACAGGACAGACATGGAATTCAGAGGATAATTAGGACTGCAGAAAAAACAATTAGCTACTCACCTGCCTTCCATCGAGGACCTTCTACACTGCATGAGTCAAAAAGAGGGCTATGAAAATATTTACAGACCCCTCACATCCTGGACATAAACTGTTTCATTCAACTCCTTCCCTCAAAATGACACATAGAGCACTGCACACCAGAACAACTAGACACAAGAACAGTTTTGTCCCGAAAGCCATCACTCTGCTAAACAAATAATTCCCTCAACACTGTCCAACTATTTACAAAGTCTGCACTACTATTACTGTTAATCTTCTCATCACTCCTTATCACCCTTCCCCTCCCACTTGTGACTGTATGATTGTAACTTTGTCCCTTGTATCCTTACAATTTATATTGACTGTTTCCTAGTATGATTTGACTGTTGATTGTACCCTATGACTATCATTAAATGTTGTATGTTATGGTTCTTGATTCTTAACAAATATATCTTTTCTTTATGTATACTGAGAGTATTTACACCAAGCCAAATTCCTTGAGTGTCCAATCACACTTGGCCAATAAAGTATTCTATTCCATTTCCTTTCTTATTCTATTCTATTCCTCATTCTATTTCATTCTATTCTACCTGTATCCTGCATGAGTCAAAAAGAGGGCTCTGAAAAAATTTATAGACCCCTCACATCCCGGACATAAACTGTTTCAACTCCTTCCCTCAAAATGATGCTATAGAGCACTGCACACCAGAACAGTTTTTCCCCGAAAGCCATCACTCTGCAAAACAAATAATTCCCTCAACACTGTTCAACTATTACAAAGTCTGCACTATTATTACTATTAATCTTCTCATCACTCCTTATCACCCATCCCCTCTCACTTGTGACTTATGACTGTAACTTTGTCCCTTATATTCTTACGATTTATATGGACTGTTTCCTAGTATGATTTGATTGCTTCTTGTACCCTATGGACTACATTAAGTGTCGTACCTGATGATTATTGACTGCTGATGAATGTATCTTTCTTTTATGTATACGGAGAGTATTTACACCAAGACAAATTCATTGTGTGTCCAATCACACTTGGCCAATAAAGTATTCTTTCTACCTACTTACCTACCTATCTATCTTATCTATCTTATCTATCCATCCATCCACCCACCGACCCACCTACCTACCTATTCTATCTAATCTATCTTATCTGTCTCTCTCTCTCTCTCTTTCTCTCTCTCTCTCTCTCTCTCTAATCATATCACCCCTAGTCCTCCTTTTCTCTAGACTGGCCAAACCCAAATCCTGCAATCGTTCTTCATGTGTTTTAGTTTTCAGGCCTTTAATCATCTTAGCTGCTCTTCTTTGCACCTTTTCCAAAATCTTTCTCAACATCTTTTTTGTAATGTGACCAAAACTGGATGCAGTATTTCAAATGTATATCATTAATTTAAAAAAAAAACAACCGAATTTTGTAGTAAGTTGGATAAGTATTTTTGCATGCCACTCTTTTATAAACAAGGGTATTAATATACATACCTCTTTTCTATTTTGGTATTTGATTGGCAGAAAGGAAGGATAGTATTATCGTTGGATCAGGTTTCAGAAAAATAAATGGAATTTTCAGGCTAGCCAGTCTTGTGATGAAGGCATCTGCTAGTTTGGACTATTAAAAATCTTTTTTAATAGCACGGTTCAGTTGAAAAATGACTACCCTTATAGAATATAGAATAACAGAGTTGGAAGGGACCTTAGAGGTCTTCTAGTCCAACACCCTGCTCAGGCAGGAAACCCTATACCATTTCAGACAAATGGTTGTCCAATCACTTCTTAAAAGCCTCCAGTGATGAAGCACCCACACTTTCTGGAGGCAAGCCGTTCCACTGATGAATTATTCTAAATATCAGGAAATTTCTCCATGGTTTCTACGCTGTCTTGCTACTGTTGTTAGGCAATGAAAGTAAGAAATCCTGATCTTTCCACCACTAATTTAGGGTGTTGAATTTCATACCAACCTGCAGGCCTCTGAAGAATGGAACCCTTTGCGCTTAAATTCTAATGAATTCTAATATCCTGTGATTTTTCTTTGAATCATACATTCAGGCAGGTCAGCCCAAGTTCCCACAGCAGGAAATTTTAGCTCACTGTAATTTTGGTTGCAACCTTTGCTGTTACCTTCAGAAAAGTCTGTTAGTTCATTATTATCTCCAAATATTTATGTTCTGAAATACGCTCCCAAATCTCCTTTCTCCAAGGGAATACAGTATACAGGCACCGTAAACTTTCGTAATCATTTCATAAACCTTGACCGAGAAAAGATTGTGCTAATATGCTGTCTAGAAATAGTTGTAGCATTGGTGGTGGTGATGTCTATCCGTCTTATCTAGATCAAAGGGACATCTTTCTTTCCTTCCTTCCTTCCTTCCTTCCTTCCTTCCTTCCTTCCTTCCTTCCTTCCTTCCTTCCTTCCTTCCTTCTTTCTTTCTTTCTTTCTTTCTTTCTTTCTTTCTTTCTTTCTTTCTTTCTTTCTTTCTTTCTTTCTTTCTCTTTCTCTCGCTCTTCTTTCCCTAACCCTAACCCTAATGCTTCCTTCCTTCCTTCCTTCCTTCCTTCCTTCCTTCCTTCCTTCCTTCCTTCCTTCCTTCCTTCCTTCCTTCCTTCCTTTTCTATCCCATTTTATCTAGTTCTGTGGAATAAACGTGGCCACTTTGAAGACTTATAGACTTCGACTCCTAGGAAATTCCTCCTGGCTGAGGAATTCTGGGAGCTGAAGTCCACAAGTCTTCAAAGTGGCCACGTTTGGAGAGCCCTGGAATAAAGTAAGTTTAGAGACGGGTATCTGGCCCAGGGCTACCCATTCAGCTTCATGGCTAGTTGCAAGGAACCACAGAAGAGACCTTAGAGAAACAACCTGACATCAGTTAGCAAACCACAATAAAAGCACAGGGACAGGAAGCGAACATCAGAAACAAGCTCCCAACCGCCTCCACCGTAATTCTTATGGCCGTTCAAAGTGAAAAAAGTGACCAAAGGCCATTTTTTTTCACACTTATGACCATTGAGCATCCCCGGAGTCAGGCAATCAAAATTCAGACCTTTAGTAACTGGTTCATCTTTATGACGGGTTGCAGCGCCCCCGGGGTGTGTGTCACACAATCCCCTTTTGCGACCTTCCGACAAGCAGGGGAAACCCAACTGTGTGATTACCGTGTGACTACCAACTCCAGCAATTTGCTTAACCGTCCTGGCGAGAAAGGTCGTAAAATGGGGCAAAACTCACAGCACGTCTCGCTTAGCGACAGAAATTTCGGGCTCCACTGTGCTTGTAAATTGAGGACATACCCCATGGTGAAAGGTACAGAAAATGAAAGAAAAAAAAGTCAGCAAACAGCTGGAGACCAAACCCTGTTTTTTTTTTTCTTTTTGCTCAGGCTGTTTAGAATTATTTTCTCATCCTGCGCCGTTCATCTTTTTTTAAATCGGAAAAACAAAATCTTTAAAATGATTCATTCCGGCTTCCTTTACGAAGTCCTGGGGCTTCCACGATGATGAGATTAGTTTCATTTTTTAACCAGCCTGATCAGAAGGCTTGAATTTGAAAAAGATTTCCCTCCCCTATTGGTTTTTATATGCTCATAAAAAAGAAAAAAACACAGGCGCATTTTCTTTCGGGTGGTTTAGATACTGTCAGAACGGGAGGAGAATAAATGGCTTTTCCATTTAAATATAAAACGCTTAGAATAATTGACATTCCAATGCAGAGGAAATATAACGTCAATTTATAGTCGTAAAAAATGTCCTACGGCAAAGAGGCAGGCAGCCTTATATATTCCAAATATTTAAGTCTATAATTCTCACAGTTCCTTATCTTGTTGGCTAAGGCTGCGCAAAGGGAAGAATAGAACTATTCTAATCTGTTATGAAGTATGCATGTATTCTAGGTTGAATTGTATTGGTCTGGCAGTCCCTGAGCTACCGGATATTTCTCGGGTAGTCAATACAGGCAGTCATTAACTTACGACCAGAATTGACCCCACATTTTCTGTTGCTAAGTGAGACATAGGTTTAAGTTGAGTTTTGTCCCTTATTACCACCTTTCTTGCCATGGTTGGAAAGAGAATCGCTTGCAGGTATTCAAGTTAGTAACACAATTGTTAAATAAATTAAATTGTTAAATAAATCTTGGCTTTGCTTGTCGGAAGGTTGCAAATGGGGATCGTGTGACCCCGGGGCCCTGCGATGGTCATAAATACGAATCAGCTGCCAAATGTCTGAACTAGGATGGTGTTACAAATTTTGGGCCATGAAACGTCTGCAAGAAAACAAGCAAGCTCAGAAAGCAGCCAGGACCCCACAGTCCTCTCCTCTTCCTCCTTTGCTCTCCTCCTCCTCTTCTCTGCAAACCACACTGCCTTCTAGCACTGATGATATTAGCTAGTTGGGTGATGAAACGTCTGCAAGAAAACAAGCTCAGAGAGCACCAAGAACCTCACAGTCATCGTTGTCCTCCTCCTCCTCTTCCTCCTCCTCTTCCTCCTGCTCTTCCTCCCTGTCTGCAAACCCCACTCCCTTCTAGCACTGATGATGTTACTTAGTTGTGTCATGAAACATCTGTAAGAAAACAAGCGAGCTCAGAGAACCCCAAGGACCCCACCATCTCCTCCTCCTCCTCCTCCTCCTCCTCCTCCTCCTCCTCCTCCTCCTCCTCCTCCTCCTCCTCCCCCTCCTCCTCCTCCTCTACACAAGCTCCCAGAGCACCCAGGATTGCTATTATCAATCTGAAAAGCCTGGCGTTTGCTTGGTTGCCAATGAGATGGTCAGAATGAAAAATAAATAAATAAATGTGACCGGTTCAGGCAGTGTCTGTGGTCTCTTGTGTTGCCCTACTAGAGTTAGGACCCACACGGAAGGGCGTAGAACCGGGTGATTGCACAAATAATTCTAATCCTCCTTCCAGTGACATAACCTGCAATACAAGTATAATAACGTAGGCTCCTACATTGTTTGGCCATGCTTTTCAGGGCCCGTTTTGGGGTTTTGGAGGGGTTATGCCTCAGAACGTATTTCAAAACCAGCCAAACCGGTTTAATTGAATCCACACGCCAGTTCTTTGAAATGTGAATAGAATGGAATAGAATATAG
The DNA here is from genome assembly GCA_023653725.1 of Bungarus multicinctus. Taxonomy (NCBI): domain Eukaryota; kingdom Metazoa; phylum Chordata; class Lepidosauria; order Squamata; family Elapidae; genus Bungarus; species Bungarus multicinctus. Next base: position 52,894,026 of record CM042851.1, on the reverse strand, counting down.
AAATAGAATAGCTTTATTATCACTTTGAATGTACAAATTGGGCATACATTAAAAATAATTTTTTTGTTGCCTACAGCTCTTAAAGCGAGGGACTTCAGACTTGGCAAGTTTAAGACTAATAGTATTGCGGGATTTTAAATTTGTCATTTTAGAGACCCTTGTTTTTAATATTTTATTATTTTTAACTTCGGCCATTGATTTAATGTGTTTTAATCTGTTTTTAAATTTTACGTTTTCTTTGTATTGTTTTTAATTGGCTGTACACCGCCCCGAGTCCCATGGGAGAGGGAGCGGTATATAAATTAAATAAACCTAAACCTAATAAACCTAAACTTGTGGACTTCAACTCCCAGAATTCCTGAGCTAACATGAATGGAGGAGGAATTCTGGGAATTGAAGTCCATAAGTCTTAAAGCTGTCAAGTTTGAAGACTCCTGTCTTAAAGGGCCACCACCTCCAATTCTTTCTCTTCCCCTTCTTTCCTTTCCCTTCCCTCCCCCTTTTCCTTCCCTTCCCCTTCCTTCCTTCCCTTCCCTTTCCTCTCCCTTTCCTCTCCCTTTTCTTCCCTTTTCTTCCCTTTTCTTTTCTTTTCTTTTCTTTTCTTTTCTTTTCTTCCCCTTCCCTCTTCTCTTCTCTTCTCTTCTCTTCTCTTCTCTTCTCTTCTCTTCTCTTCTCTTCTCTTCTCTTCTCTTCTCTTCTCTTCTCTTCCCCTTCCCCTTCCCCTTCCCCTTCCCTTCCCTTCCCTTTCCCTTCCCCTTTCCCTTTCCCTTTCCCTTCCCCTTCCCCTTTCCCTTTCCCTTTCCCTTTCCTCTTTCCTCTTTCCTCTTTCCTATCTTCCTTTCTCCATTTCCAGGCAGGGTTGCAATTTTCCTTTTTATTCCTTTCAGCACCTGCCTCCAGGTTTATCCTCTTTATTTATCCTTGACTTCACCTTGTGGAAACAGAAACCCTTGTGTTTTCCAGATGACAGGCAGGGACTTGACACTATCAAACACGTTTATCGGCAGGTTCAGGCAGTGGCGGCACCTGCATCATAGGAAACTCTGCTCAGGTGGGCCAGCCGAAGCCGAGGCATCCCTTACCAGCCTGCCCTTGCTAAAATATTTTGAAGCCACTCCTGGTTGTGTACCGTCAGCTGTGGGGTTTTTTTGAGGATACGTACGCCGTATCCTCGTTGTAGCAGCTGGCTGATTCTAGAACAAAGCAGCCAGGGCTCCCTCCCTGCCTTGAGCAGGTCCAACCCACTTCTCACCCAACTTAGCAGCTCCTTTTCAATGTTTCTAGTCCTCAGTAAGGCAACAGCCTATGGCTTCCTTTCCGGTTTCAGACGGATGATTTTTTTTTTTTTTTTTGCCCCTCCTCCCCTTCCTTTCTTGAAGTCTCACTTCTCAAAATAAATATTTCCGAAAGACAATCATCTCGCTAATGGAGGAATATTTACTTGCCTTACTTGCCTGTTGGTTCCAAAAAGGAGGGGCATAAGGAAAGGGAAATTTCTTTTTTTAAAAAAAAAAAAAAAGCAGGAGAGAATATATTATAATTATAAGGAGCATATATCAAGGTTAGAAGTTGGAAGATTAAAAACTCTGTATATTTATACATTGTATTATTAATTGTTAGCATTGTGTGAAAAATATATTGAGCTCGTCCCTACACTGTCCAAAAAAGATGTGGGTTGTTTAAGAAAAACTACAAATAAGATATATATATAATAAGGAAAGGGAATTTTCTTTAAGAAAAACCCTACAATTTTCTTTTTTTTTTACAAAAACAGGAGAGAAATAAGAACTCTCCCCCCCCCCCTTCTTGCTTTTTCAGCCAAGTCTGAAAAAGAGCATGTAAGAACTACGCAGCCCATCCCAACCTTCCCACCCCCCCCAACCCCCCCCCCCCCAAACTCCCCAGGATTTCGCTTAATCGAAGCCAGTCCTATTCCAATTCATTTTCAACTCCCCGTTTGAAAATAGAAACACAGCTAAACTAGTTTGGAGCACGGAGGGGGTTGCCGATTGATCATTAACTTTTCTAAACACCGGGTTGCTTCATTTATTTGAGCCAGGTGAATGTGCAAGAGATCAGGGAAAAAAAAACCAAACAAACTTAAAATTAAAAATAAAAATAAATGCCGCACCATCACGGTTTTCCTGCCTTTATTTTTATTGTTGTCCATTTGTCGAGCGTGTAAGAGCCTCTCACGTCTCACTTTTGTGTTCAGTGGTGGTTCCGGCCTTTGCTCTCTGCTAGCTAATAAGGTGTGGCTGGTCTGATTAAATTCAGGTGGTTCTCCCCTCTTCCCTTTTACCTGGAAGATTTGCATGTTTGACCTGGCGAAGTACTTGGGCTGGCAGCAACCTGGGCGTGCCCAAAGACTTAGTTTCACATCTGACTCACAAGCTGCAACACACAGGCACCCACTTCCCCAATCTGCAGAAGCCATTTTAAACTGCACATACACACACACACACACGTACACACACAAACACACACACACATATATATACACCGCCCCCTCCCCCCCCAGTGCTTGGCTTTGTAGGTGCCGTCTTAATTTTTGAGGATCCCCGCCAGCCACGTCGAGCAAGGTAATTGATTCAATTTCAGTGAAATTTCTAGAACTTCTGTGGGTGGATTCTGGGGGAGGATTGTGTGCATGCCGAGTTTTTTTTAAATTTAAAATTAAAAAAAAATAACACACAGACACACACACCCGGGTGTGTGCCTTTTTGCGTCCCAGGCTTAGTTGCATTTTAAGAAAGCGATGTGGGAACAGAGAACGTTTTTCTGGAGCATGTGTCCAATTCTCCTTTTAAATTTTCCTTCGTTCTAAACATTTTGTTTAGGAGTGTCAAGAGGGAGAAAAATTTTTTAAAAAAGAAAACAAGTTAGTTGAGTTAATTCCGGGTTGTTGTTGTTTTTTTAAATGAAACAGGTTTAGGAAGATCTGTCAGTTTAACTAATCACCGGTATAACTAAAACATAGATATGTGTTATTAGGCTTTTTGAATTGAGAAGAAGGAAACAGAGAAAAGTGGAATAAAGTCAACGCTGTGGAATAGAAATAAATGTGTTTTAGGCATAAGCTGTCTTCTAACTGGAGGTAAAGAATATTCCTTGCGTGTTGTGGTTTCGAAGCGTGGGATAGCTTCTGCTGGCCCTTCGGTAAAAATATTTGGATTATTTATTTGAGAATGTGTGTCTTTCTGCCAAACATGTTCTCTGTAATTCCTTGTTGTTCCTTGTGGTTGACTTATTCCGTATGGCTGCTGTTGCTTAATACCGGCTATGACATCTTGCTAGGCTTCACGGCTTGGAGAAGTTTTGTGGAGACCGGTTGCCAAAGTTTTGGGTTGTGACTTCAGTTGTCAAATGCTGCCTGAAAGAGTCTTCTTTTCGTGGGGGAAAGAAAGAGGAAGAGAAGGGACTTGACATGTCTCTCTCTGTCTCATGATTTCAACCTGTCCCCCCTCCCCAAAAACATTCTAAATTCAGCTTTCACCCACCTGGTCCACTCCAGAACCAAGACTGCACCCTACAATGTATTAATCTAGTAATTTTTTCATGCTGCCTTGAGATAGGATGGTGATATGTTAGATTTGAAGGATGCTAGATAGAGGAAGATTGTGATAAAACAACTGTTGAGGTTTTGCTTCCTCTTGCAATTTATGCAAGATTTCTTTGAGAAAGATTGGCCATTAATTTCGTTTTCTCATGAAAAACAAAACTTACTCAACTTTTTAAAACTGTGTTGGAATTCCCAAAATTGCACTCATGCTGCCAGGGAATAGCTGGCAAATAATATTGACGTGTTTGTGTAAAAATACATTGGCCTTGCTCACTGTACTGTTAGAGCTATTTACAATTATCCATTCTGAAGAGAGTGTATTTCTCAGCCTTAGATAATGCTCTTGAATTATGGGTTAAAAAAAAAAAGATTTTCAGCAACTTTTAAAAAAACAATATTTTAAGCAGTATTGTTCCCTAGATTGAGGAGTTTGGATGGAAAATAATGGTAACTTATTTAGTGTTTAAATATCGAAGTATTGAAGTCCTGTTTCTGCTCAGAATTGGAAAATATATTGCTATTAGCTGGATTTACAAGCTGGCTATTTTAACAGCAGATTTTATCAGTAGCGAATCTGTCTCGAAAGTGATTAGATTTAATAAATAATTGAGGATAGTAGGTGCAGTTGAGTCTGGTGGAGGATGAAGGCTGTTGGGGCATGTCAAAAGTATTTTGTTTTGCATTCCTGCTGCTTAATGATGAATTGAATGGCCTATCGAAGCCCTGTCATAGTTTTCTTCTGCTCCTGAAGTCAGTGAAGTCAATGAAGGCAGATCTGATCCTGAATACGTTTAATTCTTATCCCGGAGTGACTCTTTCTTGGAATCAAAAATTTGCGAATAAGGAAAACTAAATAGCTATCATCTTGATTACTTGTATGACAATTCAGGGTTTATTCAATTTAGAGCAGTCACTTTCATTTAGAGTGAGTTATAATGTGATTTAGTCCCTACATTTCTTTCACTCTGCATTAGTCATTTTTATAATTAACAATGTAATTGTTGACAATAGAAGGCTTTAATTCTGAACTGTCGAAAATGTGTAGTAGAAATGGAAAATGAAATTGCTCTGTTTTTTTGGCCCTAGAACACCACAACCCAGATTCCTTTTGCTTTTTGAGATAAGGTCCTTTCAGATGTCCTCTTAGGGAATTGCGATCATCTTTTAGATGCTATACAGGTAGCCCTGATCACAATGGAGTCCAAAAGTTATGTTGTTAAGAGAAACATTTGTTGTTTTGCCTCATGTTGCGACCTTTCTGGCCACAGTTGTTAAATGAATCGCTGCCATTGTTACATTAGTCACTTGGTTGTTTAGTGAATCTGGCTTCCCCATGGATTTTGCTTGTTGGAAGGTCTCAAAAACATGACCTTGGGACACTGCAGTGGTCGTAAATCTGAACCAACTGCCAAGCATCTGAATTTTGATCACATGACCACGAGGGATGCTGCAACGGTTATAAACGTGGAAAAACGGTCGTAAGTCCCTTTTGTCAGTGTTGTTTCAATGGTCACTAAATGAATTGTTGTACATCGAGGGCTACTTGTCTTGAAAGGTTTAAAAAAGGGCATTGTGGACCTTGGCAAGCTGTTGGAGACTGAGGCATAGTGAGCATGAGGTGCGCTACCTGGAGAACAAGAGTTGCATGGTCCTCACGATGCTTTAGAACAAGGGGCTTCAAACTTGGCAAGTGTAAGACTTGTGATCTTCAAGTCCCAGAATTCCTGAGCTAACATGACTGGAGGAGGAATTCTGGGAGTTGAAGTCCACAAGTCTTAAAGCTGTCAAGTTTGAAGACCCCTGTTTTGGAAGCTTTCTTGAAGGGTTCCTGAAGCCTCACGAGAATGGGGCACGCCATTCGGAGAAAGGCAGATACAATTTGGAGAGCGGTCCTTGGTGCTCTCTGAGCTTGGTGGTTTTCTTGCAGATGTTTCATTACCCAGGTAGCACATCAGTAACGTCAATGCTAGAAGAGAGCGGGGTTCATGGTGCAGAAGGGGAAGAGGAGGAAGGAGAAGGGAAGAAAGAAGGAGGAGAAGAAAGAGGACTGTGGGATGCTTGGGGCTTTCTGAGCTTGGTGGTTTTCTTGCAGATGTTTCATTACTCAAAGTAGGGAATATCAGTGCTTGCAGGAGGGGGAGGAGGACTGTGGAGTCCTTGGTGCTCTCTGAGCTTGGTTGGCTTCTTGCAGCCATTTCATTACCCAAACTAGGGAACATCATCAGTGCTAGAAGGGAGGGGGTGCGTGGAAGAGGAAAGGGTGGAAGTGGAAGAGGAAGAGGAGGAAGAATAGGACTTTGGGGTCCTTGGTGCTCTCTGAGCTTGGTTGTCCTCTTGCAGTTGTTTCATTACCTACACTAGGTAACACCGTTAGTGTTAGAAAGGAGGAGGAGGAAGAATAGGAGGACTGTAGGATCCTTGATGCTCTCTTGAGATTGGTTTGTTTCTTGCAGACATTTCATTACCCAATCTAGGAAACATCATCAGTTCTAGAAGGGAGGAGGAGGAGGAGGAGCAGGACAACAATTGTGAGGTCCTTAGTGCTCTCTGAGCTTGGTGGTTTCCTGGCAGACTTTTCATTACCCAAACTGGGGAATATCACCAGTGCGAGTGACTGGAATTGACTAGTCCTGTTGATGTTACCTAGTGTGAGCAATGAAATGAAACATCTGCAAGAAAACAACCAAGCTCAGAGAACATTAAGGATTCTCCTCATTTCAACCTTGAACTACAAATATTCTCCTTTACTGGCACTTTGGAGAGCCAGGCTGGTGGGCCTTGAGAAGAAGGCCCGGGGTGGGCTGCGTGTGCCTCGCATGAGGTAGGCCAGGTGTACCCTCTCCAACAGCAGGAGGAAAACATTGAAGGCCAGCTGGCCACCGATGGGGCTGTGGAACTCAAGTCGGCTGGGACTTTGGGTTGTGATGGCGAGTCTTGGCATGGGACTTGAGGTGGCACTGAAAGGAAGTACCAGTCTGGAGGCAGTGATAGCCAGATGAGGCTGGTGAAGGCTGCTGCAGGACCCTTCCAGGAATGCCAGTGAGGAGGGTTGGCCAAGGGCAGAGATGGGTGGCAGGTAGAGGTGAAAACAACCGAGCTCAGGGAACATTAAGGAATATCTCATTTCAACTCTGAGTTGCAAATATTCTCCTTTTCTGGCCCTTGGGAGAACTGGGGAGGTGGGCCCTGAGAAGAAGGCCTGGAGAGCAAGGCATAAAAGTGAGGACGTGAGGCGGAAGAGGTGGTCCCGCCTTACTTGAGACTCTGGGCTGGGAAGGGTGCAAGCAGGAATGGTTTGGTTCATGGTAGGCTAACCAACCCGCTTGTCTTGGGGTTACAATGGCAATTGGACTGCTCCGGATTAAGCCCGCTAAGTGACACAGTCATGTGACGTCACATGTTATGACTGCCTTGCTTAGCCATGGAAGTTCCCATCCCAATTCCTGTTGTAAATCGAGGATTGCCCGCGGAGTGTGTAAGAGGAATCTAGTAATATCTTTCTGCGGAGCAACATTACAGCTTGGCTATCAACCGCTATTGAGTCTTTGCACTAATGCTATGGAAACATTGACAAATGATTTTAGAACCATTGAATTTTCTGATCTTGTCCCCATTGGGCAGGGCTAAATAACACTAGAGAAAATTGGCTTTGCTCAGCTGTGAATTGTTGATTATAGAATTAAAAAAAGAAATGGATACGTCCATAAAGAGTCAGAGTGGCCAGTTTTGAAGGTCATATTCACTGTTGCACAAGCTCGTGGTGACTTTGGGCCACAGTTAGTGTCTTGAATTCTTGGAGGAAAGGCGGGATATTAATCTAAAATAACAATTAAGAGAAATAAACACCACCCGGTGAATTATCCCTCTAATCTGAAAATAACCATTTTAAATCGAAACAGAGCTGACCTTGGTGATTTCAGCCTGGTTATGAATTCTGTTCCAAGAGTTCAGGTACCAACAGGTTTTTAACCTCTTCCCATATAAATTTACTTTTCATATCGAATGCAAATCCAGACATACATCAAACATTTGATTTTAAGGCCTGGATTTGAATTTTAATTCAAATTCGCACTATGACAGAGAGATAGGCCAGGCAACAGTTCCAAGAGTCTTCCTAGATTTCTTTATTTCTTTATTAAATGTGTTTGCTATCCATCCCATTTCTAGGTGTGCTCTCAGTGTTTCTCTGAATCTGCAGTCTTACAGGGTTGTAATGAGATTTATAAGAATAAAATACAGTTAATATTTGAAAATGCTATAGAATATGCATGGTTACCAGAATTCATTTTATCAATTCCCCCCCTCCTCCCATTAATAAACTCTGCTCTCTGCTTTTCTGCTTTTAGCCTACAGTACATTTCATCTGCTTAAAAACACAGATATAACAAGCACTAGAAAATTGGTTTCCCCAAATATATTTCCATTTGTCTTTCTAATGGAGATGAATCATGAAGGTTGGAATACAGTTTTGTCTGAAATCCCCGTTGAATCACTGCAAATACAATATAGAAAGCTGTGACGAAAATCTGAGTTTTTATGGATTAGGAGCCCAGGTTGTTATTACATGTTTGAATAATAGAATAAAAGTAACGTTTGCAGTTATTAAAACCCAAACCAGCACCTCAAAACTCATTATAAAAGCGCTTGTTTTTGTTTTGTTTTTTTGACAAATATCTTTTCAGCGAAAGGGGCAGAAAAATGACTTGAATTTATTTTTTATTTTTATTTTTTTTCAAGAATGCCATTGAGTGTTTTCTTCAATACACGTACTAGCTATTCCTATAATCCGAGCCCGCCTGTTGAGATGACCTTTGGTTTAGAGATCGCGGAGACAGTACAGTGTAAATATTAGGGGAAGTCTTAATTCTTTGGAAGTGGAAGTTGTTTTCATCCGCGGAGAATGAGAGCAAAAATGAAACGCCGATGGTCGATCAAAATTGGTTGGCGCAAAAAAAATGTGTTTTTTTCTGCAAAAAAAAAAAAAAAGACACCAGATTTCTTCCAAATGCAAAAAAAAAAAAATGTTTTTTATCTCATCGTCTTTAAAACGGTCTTTGCTTCTGTGGAAGTTGGTTGTTTAAAGTTAGCTGCTGTTGTTTTTTTTTCCTCTCTCTCTTGTTGAACCCACAGCTCATTTTTTTGCAATAAAACTGACTAACCCAGCTGTTCCTTTTTGGAGCCTAGTTTCATTTCTCCTTCCTATGATTTGCAAAAGTCCTTTGAGCAACCCCTTTTGCAAGATCAACAACTCCATGACTTCGGCTTCATGTCGTGGAGACACAAGTTAGTAGAAAAGAGCTTTTTTCCCCCAAGGCTGGGAAAGAAATGCATGGGGAATCATGCAAATGCAATCCAGACTGGATCCCGGAAGGTGTCAGATTTGGAAATACCATTTTAATTTAATTTATTAATTATTTTTTATTTTATTTTACTTTGTTTTATTTTAAATAAAATAAAATAAAAAGAAACAAATAGGACTATCAAACAATGTAGTCCAAGTTTTGGAATTGTTCTACTTCTAAAATAATTTTAAGTCTTTTTTATTTTATTTTTATAGTTTGGTATAAACTAGGTACTCTTGGCCTTGCAAGAGTTCATTTAGTTATTTATTTTTATTTATTTATTTTGTCAAAAGCTTACAATTCAACAGAAATAAGAATAAACATAAGTTTAAATATAAGAAATAGGAACTGATAATTGGGGACAATAGGACAGGGATGGTAGGCACGATTGTGTGCTTATGCATGCCCCTTACAGACCTCTTAGGAATCGGGTGAGGTCAACAGAGGTTAGTTTGTGACCCTTCAAAGTTACAACGGCACTGAAAAAATGTGACATAACCATTTTTCACAGATACGACTGTTGCAGCATCCTTATGATCACATGATCAAAATTCAGAGGCTTGGCAACTGGCATGTACTTATGATGGTTTCAGTGTTTTCTCCTTTTACGACCTTCTGGCGAGCAAAGTCAATGGGAGAAGCTAAATTCACTTAACAACCATGCTACTAACTTATCAATTGCAATGATTCACTTAACTATGGCAAGAAAGGTCGTAAAATAGGACAAAACTCACTTAATAGATGTCTCACCTAACTACAGAAATTTTGGGCTCAATTGTGGCCATACATCGAGGACTACCCATACTTATCCATCCATTGGAACTGAGTAGCCAGTACTACTATTAGTAATAAGTTGTTTTATTAGTTACTTACTTTATTAGTGTGCATTATAATAAATAAATAAAGGAAATGGAGGGGAAACAATGGCACTCTGCCCTAAAACACATACAACTACTCTTTTGTTATCAAATACTTTGTTTCACAGAGAATAATTTGACATAAATGTATGTGGAAGTGTATTTTATGTGTTTTGGGGCAACATGAAGAACGACTGATTATTTTTGCTTAGAAAGAGGCAAAACTCAGCAAGATTTTGAAAATGTACAGTTAACAATACTTTTGAAAAGCAACAGATTTTGTCAAGATGCTGGACAGAGGGCAATAAAAATAAACTAGCAACTAACTACAATCTTAAAGATCATTATTCTGCTTGTTTTCTATGTGAAATGCCTGCATTATTTGCAGTTTATGTGGGATGGCAGTTCAGCAGGTAATACTCTGAATTTTAACAATGCCTAAAATGCTGCTCATCACTCTGCTAAACAAATGATTCCCTCAACACTGTCCAACTATTTACAAAGTCTGCACTACTATTACTATTAATCTTCCCATCACTCCTTATCACCCATCCCCTCCCACTTGTGACTGTATGACTGTAACTTTGTCCCTTGTATCCTTACGATTTATATGGACTGTTTCCTAGTATGATTTGATTGCTTATTGTACTCTATGACTATTAAGTGTTGTGCCTGATGATTCTTGACAAATGTATCTTTTCTTTTATGTACACTGAGAGCATTTGCACCAAGAAAAATTCCTTGTGTGTCCAACCATACTTGGCCAATAAAGAATTATATCTATCTATCTGTCTGTCTGTCTGTCTGTCTGTCTGTCTGTCTGTCTGTCCGTCCGTCCGTCCGTCCGTCCGTCCGTCCATCCATCCATCCATCCACCCACCCACCCACCCAAACTTTGAAAAGAGAGATTGCAAATTTGAGACATAAATATGAACATACAGTAGGATATATATGTTCACACACCAAACATTGGTTTTACGAAAGGGAATTCCTAAAGGCGGGAACCAGAATAACCTCAGAGTTTAATAAGAAAGATTAATTTTTTTTTATTACAAACCCAGCATCAGTTTTCTGTCCTCCTGCTTTTTTCAAATTCTTGTTACTTCGTTCACCCCTAAGTCAACTTTTCCTTGTGTTTAATTGAAGTCATAGATTTTACCAAGTTCTAATTCAAAGGGTGAATTTGCTAGCACAGCTGTGAAGCTGTAAATATTTACTGCTCTCTTGAAGCACCTACAAAAAACCCTGAATACTATTTTAATGAATAAACTGACACTGTATAGAAATTAATGGCAAAAAAGCCTTGGTTTTTTTTTTTTTCTAGTGGCAGCATTTGAAATTTGAGATTGTAAAAGGTAGCCAAACTTTATAGTTTAAGAAATAAACAAAGCCTTTTTTATGGACAGTATTGAATCCTGAACAAAGATGGTTTTTTTTTTTTTGAGTTAAGCCCTATGAAATGAAAACTAGCAGGCTTCTGAAAGTTTCAGTTCCTTTAATAAGTATTTTTCTTTTTTCTTTTCCCCGTCACAATTTACAGAAGTGGCTTTTAGATGTCTAAAGTTCTTCAGCTGGTTGCATATATACAGAAATGTTATTACTTTAAGTGTCTTCGTCCTTTCCCCTATATGTCAGTCTTGGTTACCTAGTTTTGTACGTTAAGTACTTATTTTGGAAACTACAGCTAGATGCAGGAGTGGAGCTGCTGGAGGATTGCAGGGGTTTGGGAGAGCCCCTAGCTAAGATTCTGTGCGGTTCAGAGAACCCCCAAATCCCACTCCTGGCTGGCTCCGCTTACCCGCCCCCTCCCCTCCCATGAGTCCCAACGCGGCCTGTTTTGGATGCAGGTAAGTGCAGGGCGCGCATGGAGACTCAGGGAGGGCGAAAAACGGGCCTTCTGGAAGTTTGAAAAGGCCGGAAATGGGCCTCCAGAGCCCAGGGAGGTAAAAAACACCCCCTCCCCCCGCCGCCATGGTGCAGGAGGCCAACTAAGCCACGCTCACCATGGCCACGCCCACCCAGCAACCGGGCAGAGAACCCTTTGCTAAAATTTTTGGCTAGACATAGACTTTGCTTGTCAGAAGGTTGCAAAGGGGATGACGTGACTCTGCAACCATCATAAATATGAGTCAGTTGCCAAGTGGGTGAATTTTGATCATGTGATCCTGGGGGGGCGGTGTTGCTGCAACGGTTGTAAGTGTGAAAAACGGCCATAAGTTACTTTTTTCAGTGCCCGTCTAACTTTGAATGACAATGCATGCCAATAAACGCCTGGAATATTGCATCCAGGTCACCATATTACAACAAAGTTGTTGCAACTTTGGAAGAAGTACAAAGAAGAGCAACTAAGGGCCTGGAAACAAATCATGGGAGGAATGATTACAGGAACTGGGCATGGCTGGTCTAGTGAAGAGAAGGAGCAAGGGAGATATGAGAGCAGTCTTCCAATATTTGAGGGGTTGCCACAGAAAGGAGGAAGGGGTCAAGCTATTCTCCAAAGCACCTGTAGGTCAGACAAGGAACAATGGATGGAAACTGAACAAGGAGAGATTCAACCTGGAAATAAGGAGAAACTTTCTGACAGTGAGAACAATCAACCAATGGAACAGACGTTGCCCTCGGAAGTTATGGGACCGCCATCACTTGAGACTTTCAAGAAGAGATTGGACTGCCATTTGTCAGAAATGGTGTAGGGTCTCCCGCTTGGGTTAAGGTGTTGGATTAGATGACCTACAAGGTCCCTTCTAACTCTCTTAATCTATCATCTATTTGAGGGGCTGCCACAAAGAAGAGGGGGTCTACCTATTCCCCAAAGCACCAGAAGACAAGCAAAGAAGAAACAGATGGAATCTTATCAAGGAGAGAAGCTACCTGGAACGTATTGTGATTATAATTGTTCTCTCCGTCAGGAAATTTCTCCTTAATTCTAGGTTGGCCAGTTCCTAAAAAGCAACTTCTCGGTTCATGCCTGAGAGGGTCACGTATTACTGACTACCTCTTTTATTTGGGCTCTCCAAATTTCCCGATTTAAAACATACAAACGTGGCTATCTTGATCTCCTAGCAGCTAATCAGGAGGTGGAGATCTTAGACAGATCAACCTAACTTTGTAAATTGGCTATTCATATGGAATTCAGATTATTGCTTCAAAAGTGTTGATGCTGATCATTCTGTAGGCCAGAAACCCAACATTATGGTCATGGAATCACATCTTCCACATCTGTACTGGGCTTCTGGGGTGGATTGTAAGCCATTCCCAGATACGCTATCTGCTTGTAATAGGAAGGGTAGTCCCAAGTACCCAGAGGGACTTTTGTCATGGAGGAAGCTTCCTTGAAATTATCTCAGTGACCTGACTCCAGTTAAGTACATATGTCTTTTGAGATCTTCTCATCCAGGATCAGGGCCGGTGTCTTTTGTAAGTGAACGTATTGGAGTCTAAACTATGGGGTCTCCTGCTTGCGCAAGGTGGTAGAAGGGTCCCTTCCAACTCTGGTAGTCTGTAGTCGGTATTTTATTTTACTCACGTTAACGTAAGGTATGTGTTTTGGTATATACCATTTTACACAGATTACTATTTCATTTTTGATGTAGGTTTCAGTGTTACCTTTTTCAGTTGATTGGGTCTAAGACCTAAACTAGCCCTAACCCAAACCCAAACATCTAAAACTAAACTAAACTAACTGTAACCCTAACCCTAACTCTACCTAACCTAACCTAAACCCAAACATAGCCCTAAACTAAACTAACCCCAATCTCAACCCATAAAATAAAATAATAAAACAAAACAAAACACAAAACCCTAACCCTACTTAACCTAACCCCCACTCCTAAACTAAACTAAACCAAACCCTAACCTAACCCCAATCTCAACCCCTAAACTAAACTAAACACTAAATTTCATTACAGGTAGTCTTCGACGTGCAACCACAATCGAGCCCATCATTTCTGTGGCTAAGCGAGACATTTGTTAATTCAACCGTGCCCCATTTTATGACTTTTCTTGCCACGGGTTGTGTTAAGTGAAACACTGCCGGTGTTAAGTTAGCGGCACGGTCATTAAATGAACCATGGCTTCCCCATTGACTTGGTTTGTCAAAAGGTTGCAAAACATCATCGCGTGAGTCTGGGACGCTACAACCATGTCAGCTGCCAAGCCTCTGAATTTTGATCCCGTGATCACATGGGGATGCTGCTATGGGCATCAGGGTGTGAAAAATGGCCTTAATTCCCTTTTTTTGTAATTTGAACGGTTGCTAAGCGAATTATAAGTCGAGGGCTACCTGTACTGTTCCCCCTCTTCCAAAGCTTGTGGCAAGAAGCAGTTTGGTGTAGTGGTTAAAGGCACCAGCCTAGAAACTGGGAGACCATGAGTTCCAATCCCACCTTAGATGTCATGCCAAGCAGGTGACTTTGGACCAATCTCTTACGTAGAAAGTAATAGCAATTCTACTTCCTGAAAATAACATTGCCAAGAAAACTGGGCGGTCTTATAGAATAGAATAGAATTCTTTCTTGTCCAAGTGTGATTGGACACACAAGGAATTTGTCTTGGTGCAAATGCTCTCAGTGTACATAAAAAAAAAAAGATACATTTGTCAGAGTCAAGAATCATCAGGTACAACACTTAATGATAGTCATAGGGTACAATAAGAATAGAATAGAATTCTTTATTGGCCAAGTGTGATTGGACACACAAGGAATTTGTCTTCAGTGCATAAGCTCTCATTGTATATAAAAGAAAAGATACATTCGTCAAGAGTCAAGAATCATCAGGTACAACGCTTAATGATACTCATCAGGTACAATAAGTTATCAAATCATACTAGGAAACAGTCAATATAGATTGTAAGGGTACAAGCGATAATGTTACAGTCATACAGTCATAAGTGGGAGGAGATGGGTGAAAGGAAGGATGGGAGGATTAATAGTAATAGTAATAGTAATGCAGACATAGTAAATAATTTGACAGTGTTAAGGGAATTATTTGTTTAGCAGAGAGATAAATCTTACAGCTTTATAGGTGGCATTTACCACCTACTAGATTAGCTCAAATATGTAACCAAAAAACAGGCGCATTTTATCACATGTGGTGGACTTATGTCAAAGCAAAAAAACGTTGGGTAAAGATAATACAGGTGGTTAAAAAAGACAATAGACAAACATGTAGATTTTTAAACCTGAATTGTTTTTAATCAGGTATAATATCAAAAAAACCTGATAAGGAAAGTATGTGCTTAATATTACATGTCTTAACAGTAGTGAGGATTATCTTTGCACAATATTGGGGGGGAAAATGAAGATTTACCGCGAGATGAAGAGATAGTCAGGAAGATATGCAGAAATGGATAGAGGGACATTGAAAATTAAACAAAAAGAAGATGTAGAATGTTATCAAACATGGAATCTATTTTACCAATGGTTGGAAAAGAAAGAGGTGGAGATTAAAAATACAAATTTGTACTATTAAGCAAATTAAACACCCAGACAAACCAATGTTTATTAAGCACTAAGAAATGTATTGAATAGAAAATCAATTAAAATAATATGATCAAAACAAAATGAAACAGAAAAACCGGACGTTCTCATCTACGTAGGAGTCAAGACTGATACCCACAAAATTTGTAGCACCCAAAGCTTTGTCTCCACTACTCTGCCTTGTAGTGCGAAATGTTTTACAAGCAGTTGTCAAGAAAAGCAGCTGTGAAGGCAGGAAACGCTTGTTGCTTGGGCATCAGAACTGCAGCCTGCTTCCTGTCAGTTAGACCGCTAGAAGAGATGAATTCAAGATACTCTCCGCTGCCTTATTATTATTATTGTTGTTGTTGTTTTTGTTATTGTTATTTTCGTGTTGTAGGCTGCATCACAGTGCTCTAAAACAGAAGCAAAAACTACGTCGCTATCGCATCTTTTTACTTTATATGTTTATATTTAAAACAAACTGTGGCCACTATGAGAATAGAATACAGATAGTTCTCGGCTTACGACTGTTCGTTTAGTGACCATTCAAAGTTGCAATGGTGCTGAAAAAAGGGACTTTTCCACACTTATGCCTTTGCAGTATCCCCCTGCTCAGGTGATCAAAATTCAGGCGCTGGGCACCTGATTCATGCTTACGACAATGGCAGCGTGATCCCCTTTTGGCAAGCAGAGTCGAGAGGGATGCCAGACGGTGGCGAGAAAGATATTAGAATCAGGCAAAATTCACTTCACCAATGTTTCACTGAGCAATTTTGGGCTCAGTTGTGGTCATAAGGCAAGGACTAGCTCTACTTTACTTGGCTAAGTGTGATTAGAGACACAGAAGGGATGTAGCTCTGAGAGCAGAAGTTCTCGGTGTATATGCAAAGCCACGGAGTAATAATAATTATTATAATTATAATAAAGATACAAATGAGAGAGTAGAGAAAGTGAGAAGGATAATGATGATACTACAGCAACATGGGTGAATATACTTAGGCATAAGATAGTAGTTTATGTGTTCAACAGAGTGATGGTACAAGGAAAAAGATGGACTAGGGGTGACATGATAGCAGTCTTCCAATATTTGAGGGACTGCCCCAAAGAAAAGGGAGTCAAGCTATTTTCCAAAGCACCTGAAGGTAGAGCAAGAAGCAATCAAGGAGAGAAGCAACCTAGAACTAAGGAGGAATTTCCTGAAAGTTAGAACAATTAACCAGTGGAACGACATGCCACCAGAAGTTGTGCATGCTCCATCGCTCGAGGCTTTTAAGAAAAGATTGGGTAACCATTTGTCTGAAGTGATGTAGGGTTTCTTTCCTAGGCAGGGGGTTGGACTAGAAGACCTCCAAGGTCCCTTCCAACTTTCTGATTTTGTTACTCTGAAAAAAACCCGTCCCCGTGTCTAATTGTTTTGTGTGTAATGTTCCATAGCGGCGTCCCGAAAGGAGTTGAAAGAGTTGAATATTTATATAGTTGAATAGAAAATAATTGTCCAGGATATGAACAGGAATATTTCCAAAGCTGAGCAATAGACAAAGGGACTACCTGAAATATATCCTATTTATTGTCCTTACGTTTAAATGGAAGTCAGGTTTTTCTGGGTTAAAATATTTCAGGATTGCGTGAATAGTTGCGTCTGGTATTCCAGGCCTGTCATAAATCGCAGGACATGCAAAAACTGCACATCGACTGTGCCAAAGTGATTATATCACCCTTAATGTTCTCCTTCCTTGGTTATTTCCCCACTCCCATCAATCACTTGATTCTGCTTCCTGGGTTTTTTTTTTTTTTTTGTTATGAATGGAAATGTTGCTCACCACAGCAGGCAGAAAATAAGGTAAAGTTGAAAGTCTAGAAGGGAAAGGAATAGAAAAGAGGGGAAAAAATCTACTTTTATTAACTTGCTTGTTCAGAACAAGGAGATAAGAAAAGTAGATTTTTCCCCTCCTCTTTCTTTTTCTTCCTTTTCTTTCCCTTTCTTGACTCTTGGTTCAGCATGTATTGTTGAGAGAAGCGTCTTTACGGGCAGTCCTCGACTTACGACAACAACGGAGCCAACATTGTTGTTGTTAAGTGAGACAGTTGTGAAGTACGAACCAGTTGCCAAGTGTCTTGAGTTTTGATCATGTGACCATGGGGAATGCTTCAATGGTCATTAAGTGTGAAAAATGGTCGTCAGTCACTTTTTGTGTGTGCCATTGAAGTGTCACTAAATGTACGTTTGTATGTCAGCAATACCGCATCCAGGTTTGGTCACCACACTACAGAAAAGATGTTGAGACTTTGGAAAAAGTGCAGAGAAGAGCAGCTAAGATGATCAAAGGCCTGGAGATTAAAACACACAAAAAAAATGGTTGCAGAATTTGGGTTTGGCTGCTCTAGAGAAAAGGAAGACTGGGGTGATATGAGAACAGTCTTCCAATATTTGAGGGACTTCCCCAGAGAAAAGGGGAGGGGGGTCAATTTATTTCCCAAAGCACCAGAAGGCAAGACAACAAACAATAGATGGAAGCTAAGCAAGGAGAGAAGTAACTTGGAATTAAGGGGAAACTTCCTAAAAGTGAGGAAAATTAACCTGCTTGCTACCAGAAGTTGTGGCTGGTCCATCGCTGGAGGCTTTTAAGAAGACAGTCATTTGTTTGAGATAGTGCAGGGTGGTTGTGGTCCTGCTTGAGCAGAGGGTTGGACTAGAAGATCTCCAAGGTCCCTTCCAACTCTGTTATTCTGAATAGCTCACCTTCAGAAGCTATTGTGGGAACTCCATCACTGCAGGCTTTTAAGGAAAAACAGGACCTCCGTTTTTCTATCTGAAATGGTATAGGGCAGAGGCGTCACACTAGATTTTTTCCAGGGCCGGATCAGCATTGATCAAATCCCATCAGGCTCAAGGTTGACTCAGCCTTCCGTCCTTCCAAGGTGGGTAAAATGAGGACCCAGATAGTTGGAGGTGGCAACAGGCTGACTCTGTAAACCACTTACAGAGGGCTGTAAAGCATTGTGAAGCAGTATATAAGTCTAATTCTTATTGCTATTGTAGTTCTCCGCGGGCTGGGCGGGCTGTGGGGAGGGCAGGATGGATGCATGGCAAAATGGCATGCATGGCCAGTTTCTGGGGCGTTTTCCAGGGCCGTTTTCCAGGCTGTTTTGGGCCATTTTTCAGGCCCATTTTTGACTTGTTTTCAGCCAGCAGAGTTCTGCAGCAGGCCATGGAAGGTGAAATGGGGCTCAGGGGGGCTGCACCCAGCCCATTTTAGCTACCAGAGGCACCACGGGCCGGTCCTTTGATATTTGGATTCGGCCCACGGGGCTTGAGTTTGACACCCCTGGCAATAGGCTATCCTGCTTGAGAAGGGGGCTGGACTAGAAGACCTCCAAGGTCCTTTCCAGCTCGTTTTTTTAAAAAATATAAAAAGTTTTTTATTTTATATGTACAATAATTTCATTCCATTTCAACCGTGTGTCGACTAGGTACATATTTTGTGTGCATACAATTATGATGAATAATTTCCTTACCAATATATCAATAACTCCATTTTCTTATACATCTTAATCTTATATTCCAGCTTCCAGCTCTATTCTGATTGAAAAGTCAAGGATTATTTTTGCACTCTGCATTTACACAACCTTAGGGTTGACCATTATTAGAGGTGGAGAATTGCTCTGTTCTGTTTTACTGTGCTCTCCATTTTAAATTTACCAAATAGGATGGCTTTGCCTTCTTCCTTTTTTTGTTTTCCAACTCTACGAATTAAAGTATCGAGAATTGGACACCGATTCCTCTTTTCAAACATTTCTGGTATCCGCTAAAGGTCATAACTACACTAGCATTTCCTGTTTGAGTCTGGATCTTGATCTGTATTTCTAGAATTTTTAGCCTGTGCTTGTGTGTTTTGTTTCACGAGCTTCTGGTTCCGACTGTTTTTAGCAGGATTTAAATACAATTTTTTAAAAATGAACCCTGCAATTTTATATTCACTTTTCGTTTTTATTCTGAATGAATCAGATGGCAATGAAGACTGGGTAACAAATAAAATATATTCCAGTATTTAGTGCTGGGCAAAACTTTTTATTAGGATCAGCCAAGATGCCACAAATAAGTTTGCAACGTAATTTTAAAATATCTGTTCTGACCCAGCTTCTGAAACACGACAAACCTTCTATAGTTGAAGCAATGATTCCTTTATTAGGAGCACCAGCAGCCCCGGCAAAAAGATACTCACAGAAGGCTAACATCTATTCATCTCCGCCCCCTGCCTTTTATCCCCAGATATAGGGAGGGGCTTTGCTAGTAGTTAGGACCGGCCCATAGATTTCCACTGCTCTCCTCTCCTCTACCGTCTGCATGTCAGGCACTGGGCCCAGCTGTTCCTCCTCTTCCTCATCAGCCACCTCCAGACCTGGGGGCTGTTGACTCTCCATCTGAGGGCTGATGGATGGTCCAGACTCTCTCCCTCTCCCTCCCTCCCCCCCTCAGCTCCATTCCCTCTTCCCCCTTGGAGCACGCTCTCTGTCTCTGTCTCTTTCTGTCTCTCTCTCCCTCCGTCTCATGCCCAGTTCCATTCCCTCTTCTCCCTTGGAACATTTTTTCTCTGTCTCTCTCTCTCTCTGTCTCTCTTCCCCTCCCTCCCTCCCTCTTCCCCCTTGGATCACTCTCTCTCTCTCTGTCTCTCTTCCCCTCCCTCCCTCAGCTCTGTTCCCTCTTTCCCCTTGAAGCTCCCAGGTTGCTTTAATGCTGGCCTGATTCCCACGCCACCTCCTTCTATTCAGCTTTGGAAGCCATATTTTACTTAGAAGCTTCCACACTGCCTGGGAATTTGGGAGGGGGGATCTCATAGTGAGATGGAAATTTAGACATAACATTATTCTTCTTTTGAGTCAAGGACAAGCCGTGCTGCACCTGGGAAAGGAGCAGTTGGAGGGATGTCTCCAGTTGGGACAGTTTGTTGAATGGACCATGTGATGGACTGATGAGTGCAGGGGATGATGGGGTTTTGATTTTCAGTTGTGAAGGGAAAACCCAGAACTCTCCAATTCGGGTTTTCCCAGATGTGCCAATATGACAACTCTAATAAAATGGAACTTTGAGAAAATGTTTGTCTCAGGGTTCGTTGGGTTGGAGTTTGTTACTTGGAACCTTGACGCTTCTCTGATTCGGCTGATGGAGGGGCCGGTGGTTGGCCACAACAATTTCTCTTCAGGCCTTCATCAGATGAGAAGAGGGTATGAGGCAGATGAGGAACGGTTGCAGGAACTGGGTCTGGCTAGTCTAGTGAAGAGAAGGACCAGGGGAAACAGGATAGCAGTCTTCCAAGACCACAGAGAGGAAGGGGTCAAACTATTTTCCAAAGCACCCAAAGCCCAGACAAGGAATAATGGGTGGAAACTGATCAAGGAGAGATTCAACCTGGAAATAAGTGAGAACTATCAACCCATGGAACAGAAGTTGCCTTCGGAAGTTGTGGGAGCACCATCACTGGAGCCTTTCAAGAAGAGACTGGACTGCCATTGGTCAGAAATGGTGTAGGGTCTCCTGCGTAGGCAGCGGGTTGGACTAGTGAAATTGTTGTTAAGCAAGTTCTGCCCCATTTTACAACCTTTCTTACCATACTTGCTAAGCAAATTGCTGCAGTTTTTAAGTTAAACTACCCCATTGTTAAACAAACCTGGCTCTCCCCACTGACTTGGTAGAAGGTAACAAAAAAGGCATCATGTGACCCCGGGACAATGCATCTGTCGTAAATACATGCCCGTTACCAAGCCTCTGAATTTCAATCACGTGACTTAAAAATACTGGGTCTCTAACTTAATAACTGCAATGTCTCACTTAACAATTCTGCCAAGAAAGGTCGTACCATGGGCAAATAACTCACTTAACAAATGCTTTCCCCTTAGCAACATAAATTTTGGGTTCTGTTGTGGTAATTCAAGAAATATCTGTATGAATGAAAACTTTGAAAGGGAATAGAATAGAGTAGAATAGAGCAGAGTAGAGTAGAAGAACAGTAGAATAGAATAAGAATAGAATAGAATCTTTGTCACGTTGAATGTATACTAATCAGCATATATTAAAATGAAATTTCGTTGCAAACAGCTCTCCAAAGGTTACCATCTCCAATATATACTACATGAACATGACAAAATAAATAAATAAATACAAAATGATGCATATACCCACATATAGTATGTTAAATCTTTGGCCGGTCTGGCAAGCTAGCTGTATGTATGTAAACATGACAGAACCGAAGATAAAAATTTGTGTTAATCTCCCACGTTTAGCTACGAACTTCATACTTTATGCAAGAAAGACTTCTTGGCGGGGAGTTGCAAATGAGCAGGCTCGTTCTTAAAATGCTGTCCTTGAGAACACCTCCAATGGCCGCTCTCCAAAACCAGAGGAATCTAACCTTGAGTAATTGCTATCTCTACTTGCCTCTTGTTAAAAAGATTGTCTGGATTTTTCTCCTGGAATTTAAGGAGTGTAGAAAGTGCTTGTTGGCTTCCAAAGCACGTTGCAAATCTTGCATGTATTCACTTAGCGACCGTTCAAAGTTACAACGGCACTGAAAAAAGTGACTTAGGACCGTTTTTCACACTTAACGACTTTTGTAATATTTCTACGATACAAATCTAGATGCTTGGCAACCGGTTCGTACTTATGACCGTTGCAGTGTCCCAAAGTCACGCGATCCAAATTCGGACGCTTGGCAAACTCACTCATATTTATGTCGGTTGCAGCATTCCGGAAAGTCACGTGATTTCCCCCTCGCACCCTTCTGACAAGCCAGATTCGCTTAAAGACCGTGTTAACTAACTTACCAACTGCAACGGTTCACTTAATAACCGGGGCAAGAAAGTTTGTGAAACTCACTTTACAGACATCTGTTCTGACCCACGTCCTTTTCCAACAAATCCAAAAGGAACAGAAACCTTTTAATGCTTCTGCAAAATAATTAGCTGTGTTAAGAACAAGCCTTGCCAAACTGTGAGAGACTTGCCAAAAGATAACAGACAAGAAATAATTTGGAATATAAGAATCTTCAAATACAAACTCAAGATACTGGAAGGTCCACGAGGCTGGAGTTTCAAAACGTCTTTGCCTTCTGCAAAGAACGTTTGCTTCACAGCTGGCTTTTATCTTCTTGAAGGAGGGGCCATTACCTTGTAGCCTTGCTCCCGAGTCGCCTCTGCTGCTGTAACTGTTCTTTCCTCCGAGTAATCCTTCGTGCACGTGCACTTGGCACAGGCTCCTCGGGAACCTCCTCCTCATCGCTGCTGCCAGCCCCCACAATCTCTGAAGGCAGCAGTCCACTCCCTAATGGTCCTGGCCCCTCATCAGAGTCATCGCTCTCCTCAGCCATCCACACCTGCTGCCGGCTAACCACAACGAAGTCTTACTTAAGGACAGAAATCTTGGGCTCCATCACGGTCGTATGTTGAGGACTTCCTGTAGTGGGAAAAAAAAAAGAACTCAAGAGCAAATGAGAGCAAGCATTTGGTAGAGGAGCTGAGAAACTTCCTAAAACAACAAAGGGAGTTTCCTAACTAGAGATTGTGGTTGAAAAAAAAAAAAAGAAAGAGATTATCAAAAGAAACTCTTATCCAGGTTTTAGATAACTTAATTTTCTCTCAGTTAAGGGATAGGAGCAATCTTTTTAAACTCTCCTTGTCTGCTTTTCAGTTCATGGGGTAATTGTTGACCATGGCTTTGTACGGGTAGTCCTTGGACTTACGACTGCAATGAGCCTCAGATTTTCTGAGACGGCCTCTATGTGCCACCTGGCGACCCCGAGGAACAGGGCCTTCTCTGTGGGGGCACCCGCTCTCTGGAATGGGCTCCCCCCTGAGTTGAGAATGACCACCGACCTGAGGGTGTTCAGGCATGATTTGAAGACCTGGCTCTTTGAGCAGGCCGGCCTGGGCTGATCCTAAATTGATTTTAATGGGGTTTAAGTACTGAATTTTAAGGTTGGGATTTTAGATTTGGTAGCAGCCCTTATTTAATTCTATTTTAACTTTTATATATATATGGTTTTAGTAGGCTGTGCGCCGCCCTGAGTCCTTCGGGAGAAGGGTGGTATATAAATTTTAATAATAATAAATAAATAAATAAATAAATAAATAAATAAATAAATAAATAAATAAATAAATAAGGCTTGTGTTGCTTGCATTGCGAACTACACGAGGTAGTGAGGGGAGGGGAGAAAGGGTGGAGGGGAAAAATTGCCCCACTCATCCCCTGCACATTTCTGGCAGAGTTTGGGGGAGAGAAAGAAAGATTTTTGCTGCTTCTGCTGCTTTCCTTGCATGAAGCCAAAAGTCTCTCTCTCTCTCTCTACCCCTGAGAATGGAGCTGGAGACGGTATCTTGTGATCCCAAATAAAGAATGATTGATCGGTAGGAAAACAGGGTGGGAAATTTTCCTGCAGACTTTTTTGGGGGATTTTCCCAGGGTCTCTGGTCTGCGAGATTTAAAATTATGAATTTGATGGTCCCTGAGGTCCAAAAGGTTGACGACCCCTGGACTAAAAGACCTCCAGAGTCCCTTCCAGCTCTGTTATTCTATTCAATAATGATTTATTAACTAAATTATGATTTGTTAAATAATGATAATATTAAATGATTATAAATAATAATAAACAATGATTTATTAAATAAATCATCCCTGTATGGTGGTATGCAGCTGTGTTGTAGTTAGCTTAGAATCCATTAACTGTGATTTTCAAGCTCAAACTTTGCAAAATGTCTTGCTTTCTGATCAACTTTTGTCAACAAAGACTGGCACAAATTTCTTTTTCCTGGAAGTGCTGGATTGACGGATTACCAAGTCCTCATTAAACACGAAGCAGCTCATAGACAGGAGGTCTTAATGGTATTTTACGTGCTTGCGTAGGAGTCCAGTTCATATCGAAAGGGGTTAAACAGGAAGCAACAAGTATGGACATATATATCTAGGTATGCAATGAGTTGTTTTTACAAGAGCTAGAAACCCTGGCTGTTTGTATTTTGACATGAGGGTAGGACAGAGTAATTCCTGGAAAAACAAGACAGCAATGTACAAGAACTGGAATTTCAAGTCTAACTGAATTGTATCAGCTGGTGTAGTAAAGAGGTGGTAGTTTATCTCGATCGTTGTTGAAAGCAAATGGAAAGAAGAAGGTAATCCTCGACTTACGACCAGAATTGAGGCCAGAATTTCCGTAAAATGCCTCGTTTTACGACCTTTCTTGTCACAGTTCGGAATATTGCCGTAGTTGTTAAGTTAGTAACAGGTTTGTTAAGGGAATTTGTCTTCCCCATTGACTTTGGCTACTTACTCTGTGGAGGCAAGGTTACACTTAGGGCTAATTTTGTGACCTGCAGGTTTTAACTTTGTCGTGAGCACGTAAAATCGCTTTTTCAAAAATCTTTTGAAGCCAAGCCAAAAAGGAGGGGACTGGACTTTTTTTTTTTGGTTTAGTTACTAACATTAGTGATGTTAGAATCTTGTATTTTCAGCAAAAAAAACCTTCATTATCGGCTATATTGCACAGGTATTCCTCGATTTTCGACCACAATTGAGCCCAAGATTTTGGTTGCTAAGTGAGACATTTTTTAAAGTGAGTTTTGTCTCCTTTCCTGCCCCACTCGTTAAGTGAATCACTGCAATCATTAAAGTTAGTAACACAGTTGTTGAGTGTGTCTGACTTCGCCATTGGCTTTAGAATAGAATACAGCTTGAAGGGACCTTGGAGGTCTTCTAGTCCAGTCCCTAGCTCAAGTAGGAGAACCTATACCCGTGATGGCGAACCTATGGCACCCGTGCCACAGGTGGCATGCAGAACCATATGTGCCGGCACGCAAACTGCAGGCAAACTTACCTCATATGCGTGCGCTTCACAGCTGATTTTTGGCTGGTTTGAGGCCTTTTCCAGCCTCCCAAAGGCTTGAGGAAGGCTTCTGCAGGCTTTGCAGGTCAAAAACTAGGCCCGTTTTGTCATTTCCTGTTTTTCCGAAAATACCGGAAGTTACGAAACGGGGCTAGTTTTTGACCCGCAAAGCCTACAGACGCCTGCAGAAGCCTTCCTCAAATTTCTGGGAGGCTGAAAAAGGCCTCAAACCAGCCGGAAATCAGCTGGAAGGTGCAGTGCAGGTAAGGTGGTGGCAGCGGGGGTGTGGGGGTGGGGATTGCGCACGCATGCATAGGGGGCACGGGGGAGTGCGCATTGCCTTCTGGGTGCTGGCGGGTGAGCGTGCAAGCGCACGCACAATTTTTGACACAGGAGCCCAAAAAGGTTAGCCACCACTAACCTACACCATTTCAGATCACAAAAGGGGATCATGTGACCCCAGGGCAACAAAACCGTTATAAGTACAAGTCAGTTGCCAAACATCTGAATTTTGATCACATGACTGTGGGAATGTTGCAATGGTCAAAAGTGTGAAAAACGAACATAAGTCCCTTCTTTCAGTGTGGTAACTTTGAACAGTCACTAAACAAACCATTTTGGACTACCTGTATAAATCCGTACTCATGTTTTGAATCATATAATTTGGATCATATAATGACAAATAGGGAAAGCTTAGAGAATTGGACATTGGTTGTAGATCATTTAATCCTTCAGAGCAATTCAGTTGATTTTTAATACCTTGAATTTGAGAGCCCTGTGGGGTTCAAATTTCCTCCAGTTTATATCTTTTGAGTATCTTTTATATATTAGAGTTTATATATTTTTGTTTGAGTTTTTCTGGAAGGAAATGCTTTAAGGAATGTTGGTTGGTTAGTTCTGTGCCCGAATTGGTGGCACGTTGGCTATAGCATGTTGGCTTGCAAATTTGTCTCTGGATTAAAAAATTTTTTTTCTAAGTTACCACGAGCATGGTAAAGGTAAGACTGGGCTTTTGCTCCTGGTCCATGAGTAGCCACTTTTTTTCTATTATTTATCCACGTGTTCAGTTAATATGACCACCCAATCTCCAGGTGAATGCTGCATGTAACACAAATACAACCAATTTACGGTTCCTCTTGTTTCTCTGGTAAAAGAAGAGGAACCGTAAATTGGTTGTATTTGTGTTGCATGCAGCATTCACCTGGAGATTGGGTGGTCATATTAACTGAACACGTGGATAAGTGTTGTCTGAAAGTCTTAACGAAGTTGTGAGAGATGGCAGGGGGTCAGTATCTCTGGGCCCATCTGGTAGAGTTTGGTGTATAGAAGATTAACCGAACAGAATAACAGAGCTGGAAGGGACCTTGGAGGTCTTCTAGTCCAACCTCCTGCTCAGGCAGGAAACCCTACCCCATTTCAGACAAATGGTTGTCCAATCTTGTTGAAAACCTCCAGTGTTTGAGCATTGATAACTTCTAGAGGCAGGTTGTTCCACTGTTTAATTGTTTTAACTGTCAGTAAATTTCTTCTTAGTCGGATCATTCCTTGCTTCTTCAATTCTCAGAAGCTTTTTGGATGAGAAATAAAATACCTTCAAAGAAAAGCCTGTTCTGACCTAGGCTTCCCAAAAGTACCGGTACGAAGCCGACTCCTCGTCTTGATAAAACCCCTTTTATTTAGGTTAAAGGGAATTCCTCTCCAGCAAAGTCCTGGTGAACAGACTTTAAAGAGGTTTCACAATTACAGACCTTTATCAGGCTTTGAGAGCTGCCAGGCCGATATCTTCCAGACGCTACTCTGTAGCAGACAATACTTGGCTTCATTAGATCTTCACCCTAACAAATTGAACTAATTGTCTCCTATAAACACCACTCCCCTTTCGCTCCTTTTATTCCCTATGGGAGGGGCCATTCACCGTCCACCTGTGCCTTTATTCCCAAGTTGATCCTTGTTCTTTAACTGTTCCCTTCTCCTGGCAGCTCTGTGCATGCGCACATTGGGAACAGGCTCCAGCTGTTCTTCTTCCCCACTGATCTCCAACTAAAGACAGCTGATAACTGTCAGACGGCCCTGGCCCCATCTCTACCTCCAATGCAGAGCCGTCCTCAGAGCCTTCCCCAGACTCCAGGACTGGCCCATGTTCCTCCCCAAACCTCCTCACTGTCCGAGTCTGCTGCCATCTCCTCTGGCCATTGATGGGCCACAACAAAACCAGGAAGTCCAGTTGCCTCTTGAAAAAAGCATCTTTGGGACAACCTTGACCTGGAGGACCGAGAACCTCCATCGACTTTTATGTAGCAAATATTCAGACGAATAAAGGAGAATATTTGTAGTTTGAGGTTGACATGTGGGGTCCTTGGCGCCCTCTGAGCTCGCTTGTTTTTTTGCAGATATTTCATTACCCTAAGTAGGTAACTTTATCAGTGCTAGCCTTGTTGTATCACTGATCATCACTTTATTATTGTTACCTACTCTGGGTAATGAAACTTCTTCAAGAAAACAAGCAAGCTCAAATGTTCAGACTGGAACATTTATTATGCATTTGTTTTTTGCTTTGTTTTTTTTATTTATATTTATATGCCGCCCTTCTCCGGAGACTCAGGGCGGCTTACAGTCTAAGGAGCACCATGCTAAGTGCTCGGCAATAGCCTTCATTCCATTGTATATTCCTGCTTATTACTAGGGCTTTTTGGCTCTCCCAAGCGGCATTTTACAAAGTCAGCTTATGGCCCCCAACAATCTTGGGTCCTCAATTGACCTACCCCGAGAGGATGGAAGGCTGAGTCAACCTTGAGCCTGGTGGGATTCGAACCTGCACTAATTGCAGGCAATTGAGCTAAGTGCTAGATGATTAACAGCCTGCACCACCAAGGCTCATACAAGTTGATTATGAGAACGCATACAATAAGCATGAGTTACATATGGCTTTAATTGTAGATTGTTTTTGGCTAATATGGAGTGGAAAGTTGGTTATTGATTGTGTTGAAAGGGATACATCCCTGTGTAATGCATAAATAGAATACATAGGGAATGCTACCGCTTGAAATATGAAGTCAGATAAGGACGTGTGATGCTGGAGTAATTCCTTAGCTATCCGTGTGCTTGTAGACTTTAGGCAGAGGATGTGTTGTCTGTGGAGATTCTCAATCCTCCAGGTCATGGTTGTCCCAAAGGTGTTTTTTCAAGAGGCAACAGGACTTTCTGATTTTTCCTTGAAGACATTTCGCTTCTCATTGAAGAAGCTTCTTCAACTCTGACAGAATAGTGGGGAACGGAAGGATTGATACTCCTTGCAGACAGCTGGTCATTTGCATCCTTTTGGAGGGTCCTTGAGGCCACTTGGAGGTGTGTCTCTGTCCTGAGGGTCACCTGAGCAGTTTCAAATGGGTGAGGAGTCATCTTGGAAGTCCAGTCCAGAGCTGAAGAAGCTTGGATGAGAAGCGAAACAGCTTCAAAGAAAAACAGGGAAATCCAGTTGCCTCTTGGGAAAAAAAGCACCGTCTAGTGCTGGGATGGCGAACCTATGGCATGCGTGCCACAGGTGGCATGCAGAGCCATTTGTGCCGACACGCGAGCTGCAGGCAAACTTACCTCACTGCGCATGTGCGCGCCTCACAGCTGATTTTCGGCCATCTTCCTTCCTTCTTTCCCATCCATCCATGCGTCCATTCATCTACCCATCCATCTCCCTCCTTTCCATCAATCCATCCATCCATCCATCCATCATCTCCCTTCTATCCATCGATCAATCCACCCACCCACCCATCCATCCATCCATCCACCCAACCTCCTTCTTTCCTTCCTTCCTTCCTTCCTTCCTTCCTTCCTTCCTTCCTTCCTTCCTTCCTTCCTTCCTTCCTTCCTTCCTTCCTTCCTTCCCTCCCTCCCATTCATCCATCCATCCATCCATCCATCCATCCATTATCTTCCTTCATTCCTCCCTCCCATCCATCCATCCATCCCATTATCTTCCTTCCATCCATCCATCTGCCCATCCTTCTCCTTCCTTCCCTCCCTCCCATTGTTCCATCGATCGATCGATCGATCCATCCATCCATCCTTCTCCTTCCTTCCTTCCTTCCTTCCTTCCTTCCTTCCTTCCTTCCTTCCTTCCTTCCTTCCTTCCTTCCTTCCTTCCTTCCTTCCTTCCCTTCCTCCCTCCCTCCCATCCATCCATCCCTCCATCCATCCATCCCTCCATCCATTATCTTCCTTCCATCCATCCACCCATCCTTCTCCTTCCCTCCCTCCCATTGCTCCCTCCCTCCCTTCCTCCCTCCCTCCACCCATTATCTTCCTTCCATCCACCCATCCATCCACCCATCCTTCTCCTTTCTTCCCTCCCTCCCATTGCTCCATCCATCCATCCATCCATCCATCCATCCATCTGTTGTGGTTAGCCGGCAGCAGGTGCAGACGGTGGAGGAGAGCGAGGACTCAGAGGAGGGGCCGGGACCATCAGGGAGTGGACTGCTGCCTTCAGGGATGGTGGGAGCTGGCAACAATGATGAGGAGGTTTCAGAAGAGCCTGTGCTAAGTGCACGTGAGCGCAGGATGATTTGTAGAAGAGAACAGCTGAAGCTGCACAGACGACTCAGGAGTAAGGATGCAATATAATGGCCCCTCCCTCTAGGGAATATAAGCCTGGTTTCAAAGGGTTTTTGCCTTTGCAAAAGGCAAAAAAATTCGAAGGACTCAGTGTGGTGATTACAGACTCTGATTTGTTTGAAGATTTCTGCCAAGGTTTTTCTAATTGGACTAATTGGGTACAAGCCATTTGTTATCTACAAAGAGGTTTATTTGTAGATTAAAGCCATGAAAGTTTGAGTGACTGAGTTTCTCTGTGTTTGCTCTCGGGGAATTCAGCTGGGCCAGAACACCATCAATTATTTTTCTTCCATCCATCCATCCCTCCATCCCTCCATCCGCCCATCTTTCTCCTTCCTTCCCTTCCTGCCTCCCATCGATTGATCCATCCATCCATCCATCCATCCATCCATCCATCCATCCATCCATCCATCCATCCATCCATCCATCCATCCATTATTTTCTTTCCTCCCTTCCTTACATCCATCCATCCATCCGCCCATCCTTCTCCTTCCTTCCTTCCTTCTTTCCCTCCCTTTCCACCATTCTGCATCGCCCCAGTCATTCTTATCCTGAATCTTATTAAAAAAAAAAA
The DNA here is from genome assembly GCA_023653725.1 of Bungarus multicinctus. NCBI lineage: Eukaryota > Metazoa > Chordata > Lepidosauria > Squamata > Elapidae > Bungarus > Bungarus multicinctus. Next base: position 52,863,755 of record CM042851.1, on the reverse strand, counting down.
CCACAAAAAGATTGTAAGCATATATATTAATTTGCGTAAAGGTGTTGTGTTTACCTTTGTTAGAACGTAGTGGTTTCTATCAGTTTCTGATCATTAGGATTCCATTGAAACAAACACTTGGTCCAGGGGTACCAAATTTTTCATGTGCCTGCATCAAACTCAAATGTCTTAAAAGTGTTGAAGATGACAATTCTGCTACAGAAATGGGGACGCAGGTCTGACCCAAAACCACAAGCACCATAGATATGAATATACAAAGGCCTGCAACTATTTTTTTTTAACAGCTAAGCGTTCAAAGTCCAATGGATAAATTTCTTTGGTTTTTTTTTTCCTGTTCTGCTAACGTTTTTTTAAAAATCTCAGATTGTTTTTAATCTCATGTCCCAACATAGCTGTGGTAGATCCTTATGCAAACGAAACAGAATACACACCCATTTTTAAACTTTGCATGATAGCAGTGCTAGCTGCCAAGGTAGTTGCCAAACCACTTAACACTTTCAAGAGCAGAAAATGACTCAAACATTCCCATGGAATCACCAGGATTTTGCACTCAACTCAAGGAAGACCATAGGTTTACCATAGCATCAATGGTACAAAAGCCTTATTTAGAATAGAATGAAATAGAATACTTTATTGGCCAAGTGTGATTGGACACACAAGGAATTTGTCTTGGTGTAAATACTCTCAGTGTACATAAAAAGAAAAGATACATTCGTCAGGAGTCAAGAATCATCAGGTATAACACTTGATGATAGTCATAGGGTACAATCAGCAATCAAATCATACTAGGAAACAGTCAGTATAAATCGTAAGGATACAAGAAATCGAAACGATTCAAGCGGCCCAACGCCCCACAACAAATCGCATATGCAATGCCACATGGCACATTTTTTATAAATTTATCACCTGGAAGGATCTAAGTTCTCTTATCATATCACCCATGCATACGAAATTTTCTTTTGTGGCACAACAAATTTATGTTCTTCCTGTGGTGCACTGCTATCTGACCTGGGACCTTAATAAGGTACTCATGACCCTTACAAAGGTTCCTTTCGAACCACACTGAAAACCATGAGTCTCCACTTTCTCATTCCCAAAATTAATTCGGTTTTTCACAGGGCACAAGAACTAGTCCTTCCAAAACTTTGTCCGAGACCGTCTCCGGGATTAGAACATCAATGCCATCAACCAGATGTTAGGAGAGCTCTCTGTATGTACATACACTGCATAAAGTATGAGGCGCTCTTCGTTTCCTTGCAGCCAACTTACTCAGGGGCACAAGATATCACCTCCAAATATAGGCAGGTGGTTGAAAGCCACAATACCTAAGGCATACGAGACTCAATTATTACCAGCTTACCAGCGCATTCCACTAGGAGCGCTGCAACTTGGGCCACACAAGCACCAATAACAGAAATATGTCACGCGGCAACATGGGCTTCACCATCACCCTTCATTTGACGCTACAAAATTGATGGATTTGCCTCAGTTGAGGCTTCCTTCAGTAGGAGAGTTTTACAAAGGGACTATGAGGGGACTCCAAGCCAGACGGAGACCTTCCCGTAGGAAAAGCCAAGCTTTGGTATGTCCTACTGCTGGATGCTTGGAGCAGCTCATTGGAGAAAGGGCGTTGGTACTTACCTGATACGCCCGTTCTCTGTGAGCTGCGACGAGCATCCAGACCCACCCAATTTCCGTCTGGTGGGTTCCTGGTCCAGCCAATGACTACCAAAAAAAAAAAAAAGAGGGCCAAGTTTCTCTCTCTTCGTCTTCGCTAAAACTGGGGACGCTAAGGAGGAGTATGTGGAAGGAAGAAGAGCGTCCTATCAGTCAAGCCCAGCCTATCCAATCTAAGTCTTAAGCATTTCCAAGAAGCCTTACTCGTACAGAACTGCAATCCTAAAATAATGTGTACTGTAATAGTTAAGTTACTTTTATTGCAGGCTAATTACTTAATGTCTGACCTCCGTTTTCCAAACACTTTCTGCCTTTCTGTTTTGGAGACAAATTCCTTGGTGTGTCTAATCACTCTTGGCCAAATAAATTATTGTTCTGTTTTGTTCTGTTCTGTTCTGTTCCGTTCCGTTCCACTCCACTCCACATTCCAATATTCTTCTCTTCTCTTCTCTTCTCTTCTCTTCTCTTCTCTTCTCTTCTCTTCTCTTCTCTTCTCTTCTCTTCTCTTCTCTTCTCTTCTCTTCTCTTCTCTTCTCTTCTCTTCTCTTCTCTTCTCTACCTTATTCCTATTCTATCCTATCCTATCCTATCCTATTCTATTCTATACACCTCTATAACTGTCTGGTTTGGTTCTGCAACCCAACAGGACAGAAACAGACTTCAGAGAGTAATTAGGACTGCAGAAAAAGCAATTACTACTGATTTTCGTTCCACTGAGGTCCTGTATCCTGCAGGAGTCAAAAAGAGGGCTGTGAAAATATTTACGGATCTCTCACATCCTGGATATAAACTGTTTCAACTCCTACCCTCAAAACGACGCTATAGAGCCCTGCACAGGAGAACAGCTAGACACAAGGACAGGTTTTTCCCCAATGCCATCACTCTGCTAAACAAATAATTCCCTCAACACTGTCCAACTATTTATAAAGTCTGCACTATTATTACTATTAATCTTCTCACAACTCCTTATCGCCCATCCCCTCCCACTTGTGATTGTATGACTGTCACTTTGTCATTTGTATCCTTACGATCTATATTGACTGTTTCCTAGTAAGATTTGATTGCTTATTGTACCCTATGATTATTATTAAGTGTCGTATCTTATGATTCTCGACTCTTCACGAATATTTCTTTTCTTTTATGTACACTGAGAGTATTTGCACCAAGACAAATTCCTTGTGTGTCCAATCATACTTGGTCAATAAAGAATTCTATTCTATTCTATTCTATTCTATTCTATTCTATTCTATTCTATTCTTTGAATTTCTATTTCTATTCTATCCTTCATTCCAATACATTTTGTTTTATTCTATTCTGTTCTGTTCTATTTCATTCCAATACTCTGCGCTGCTCTACATATATACATACATACATATATGTACAGGCAGTTCTGGACATGTAGCCTCAAGGGAGCCCTAAATTTCCATTGTTAAGTGAGACCTTTGTTAAGTGAGTTTTGCTCTGTTTTGTGACCTTTGTTGCCGCAGTTGTTAAGTGGATCCTTGCAGTTGTTTAAGCTAGTAACCGTGTTGTTACGAGAATCTGGCTTCCTCGTTGTCATTGAGTGAGCCGTTGCAAGTCGAGGACTACCTGTAGAGCCAAAGCAGTCATGAATTTTTAGGCCCGTGAAAGGCGACAGCTGCCAATCAAATTTTTTTGATCGGGATTCTGCCAAGGTCATAACTGTGAAATGCGGTCCTCGGTCCCTTTCTCCCAGGGCCGTTTGTGACTTTGAACGGTCGCTAAAACGGACTTGTTGCAAGTCAAGGAGCGGCTGTACCAATGTCCTCCCTTGCTTGGTTTTGTGTTTTTTTCAATCACGCTGTGGTTTAATGGCTCTCCGATCGAGCTCACCTCTTCCTGCTTCAGTCTTTTAGCTCAACCTTACACATCAAGAGGTTAGAGGGAGGGAAAGTAGAAGCCCTCTCCCCTCCCCACCCCATAGCACATATGGGTGCATTTCTGCTTCTCAAGCTGTTGCAGCTCATGGCTCTCTTTGCATGTTTCGTTTGCCATGACGCGGTCCGTGTTTCCTTCCTGCTGCTTACAAGCCCGTTTTAGAGATAAGAAGGCGCTCGCGGGGGTGGAGGTGGGGTGTTTTCATATAACTGGGGCGGGGGTGTGTGGGAATGCCTCCATATCTACTTGGTTACAAAGAGGGACCGAGGCGTCTTGTTTTTGTTTTTACACAATCTCAAAGATTATGACGTGTAATGATGTTGTTTTTTTTTTCCAGAAGGGTAGAGAAGAGAGACATTTGACGTTGTAAATTGGATCTGCTAGCACTGGGTGGGTGTATGGTACTCCTTTGGTCTATGTGTTCAGTCTGGATTGTTAGCATTTAACTTTCTTCCTGGTAGTTGTCTGTGTGTGTGAGAGGGGGGGGGTAAGAGAGAGAGAGAAAGAGAGAGAGAGAGAGAAAGGAAAGAGAAAGAAAGAGAGGAGAGAGAGAGAGACCGAAGGAGAAAGAAAGGGAGAAAGAAACACAGAGAGAGAGAAAGGGAGAAAGAAAAAGGAAGAGACAGAGAAACAAACATAGAGAAAGAGAGAAGGATAGAGAGGAAGAGAAAGAAAAAAACGAGAGAGAAAGAGGGAGAGATAGAGAAAGAAAGAAAGGAGAGAGGGATAGAAAGAGGACAGAAAGAAAGAGGGAAAGAGGGAGAAAGAGAGAAGAGAGAAAAAAGAGAGAGTGAAAGAGGAGAGAGAGAAGGAGAGAGGGACAGAGAAAGAAAGAGGGAGAGAAGGAGAAAGAATGAAGGAGAGAGGGAAAGATAGAAATGGCAAAAGACACATGCTTCACAGACTCACCCATTATTCTTATCTGTTCTTAAGAAACTCTAACAAAGTCTTATTAAACCAAAGCACGGCCTAATTCACATCTGCGCCGTTTGTATTTTTATTTAATTAGTCATACTGACTTAATCTTCCTGTTGTTCTTGGTTGTTTTTTTAGGGGTTTTTCAAGAAACAGTGTGTCACCTCCAAAGGAAGACTGACAGAATAAGAATTTCTCCCTGGCTTCTGAGTAACTTCGACATCTCCTGCCCCGTACAAAGTCATCCCTGGCGATAGTAAATTCCCTTTCTTGATGCTGAAGAAGCATTTTTAATTCCATGCTGAATTGAGACCTTGGAATGCTTTAGCATGGCAGCACTGGTGCAGCAAAATGACTTGATGTTTGAATTTGCTAGCAATGTCATGGAGGATGAACAACAGGTAAGAAATATCAAAAAAAATATGACTATATTGGATGATCGTTCATTTATTTACTATTAACATTAAATTTTACTAAGAAGAGATTGGACAACCATTTGTCTAAAATGGCATAGGGTTTCTTGCCTAAGCAGGGGGTTGGACTAGAAGACCTCCAAGGTCCCTTCCAACTCTTCTCTTCTCTTCTCTCTTCTCTTCTCTTCTCTTCTCTTCTCTTCTCTTCTCTTCTCTTCTCTTCTCTTCTCTTCTGTTTTGTCCTTTTGTGTTCTGTTCTGTTCTATTCTATTCTAATTTCTGTTCTATTCTATGTATTTTCTTCTGAACATTTGATGGTTAGTGAAACAGAATCTCATACACATTTCAATCTGTCAATCAATCAGAACAGAGGGACCTTGGAGGTCTTCTAGTCCAGCCCTTTGCTCAAGCAGGAGAACCTATAGTACAATTTCAGACAAGCCACAGTCTAGTCTCTTCTTAAAAACCTCCAGTGATGGAGCACCCATCATTTGTGGAGGCAAGCTGTTCCACTGGTTAATTGTCCTCCCTGTTAGGAAGTTTCTCCTTAGTTCCAAAGTTGCTTCTCCTTGGTTAGTTTCCATCCATTGTTTCTTGTCCTGCCCTTTGGTGCTTTGGAAAATAAGTTGGAACCTCCCCCCCCCTTTCTTTGGGCAGCTTCTCAAACACCGACATATTGCTATCATGTCACCCTTAGTCATTCTTTTCTCTAGACTAGCCAAGCCCAGTTCCTGCGACTGTTCTTCGTATGTTTTAGTCTCCAGGCCTTTTCCAGGCCTTATTCAGTCTTCCCTGACATGTTTGTGAACCATATATAGTGGTACCTCGATGCTCATCGTTAATTGGTTCCTGGAGGAGCGATGAGGACCAAAAACAATGAGTACCAAACAGAGTTTTCATCTTAAGGAATAATGTAGTGAGTCACAAGGCAGCCGACACGGACAAGTTCTGGCTTGTGCACTGAATACCAAACAAATGATGAGTACCAGGACAAAATTTTCACCTCAAATTGCACTGACTACCAAATCTGATGAGATTTGCAGTTGAGTAGCAAAGTACTGATGAGTTTCAAAGCAGTTGATTAGCAAAGTACCACCACTGTAGTTGACAAGTCTTAACACTTTCTGGTGCATGGGATTGGCTGACAGTTTTAGTTTTCTCCTTAGCTTGAGCTGTGGACGATTTCAATATTGTGTTTCTCCTGTATTTGTTTACAAATGTTGTGATGACGTTACGGCCAACGTTTATGGGCAATACAGATCGTTCAAAAGGGCGTTGTCAGCATTGCAATGAAACTCCCTCATTTTAAAACTCAGCACTCAGAAACAAAGTGCATCCAAGACTGTTGTTGAGTCTAACCTTCCTCCTATCTATGAATTCCCAGGCACTAGAATGGGGCAGCCTCGAAGCTTCTAAGTAAAATATGGCTTCCAAGGCTGACAGACTTTAGCAGAGAGATGTGAAGCGCCGTGGGGGTGCAGTGGTGGAAGGCAGTATTGCAGGCTAACGCTGCTGACTGTCAGGAGTTCAGTTCAAGTTTGACTCAGCCTTCCATCCTTCTGAGGTCGGTAAAATGAGGACCCAGATTGTTGGGGTCAAGAAGCTGACTCTGTAAACAGCTTGAGAGGGCTGTAAAAGCACGATGAAGTGGTATATAAGTCTTTTTATATGTATTTTTCAGTTTCAAAAATACAAACATTTCATTTTTTCTCAAGCAGCGTGTCGGCTAGATACAAACACCTCTGTGCCACATCGTTCACCATTTACAACAACATTCACATTCGCATTGATATTATTTCCCTAATCTTAAGAGTTAAGGTACATCAAATAGCTAATCATTATACAACTCTTCTGGTGATAGTACCTTACATCTCATGATTCTCATCATACATATAATAACAATTACAATCTTTTTTCTATCTCTATCTTAATTTATTTTCTCTTCTCTTTCATTCTTCTTCGTTTCCAAATTCCTTTTTTTGTTCTCTTAACCATTGATAGAATATTTTCCATATCATATAATACTCGGTTTGCTCTTTCTCCTTAATTGTTAGTGTTAATCTGTTCATCTCTGCACATTCTAATATTTTTGCACATTTTTCTGATTACTTCCTCGTCTGTGGGAATCTCCTCACCTTTCCAATGTTGTGCAAATACCATTCTAGTTGCAGCTAGTACATGAATAATTAGATGCACATTCTCTTTGTTATAAACTTCAGGTAAAATCCCTAACAGAAATATTTCTAGGTTTTAACTCAGTACGTTGTTTTATCATCTCTTCCAACCATGTCTTTATTTTCATCCAATAGTGGTATATAAGTCTTAAGTGCTAATGCTGGAGCTATTGTCCCTTCCTTCCTTCCTTCCTTCCTTCCTTCCTTCCTTCCTTCCTTCCTCCTTCCTTCCTTCCTTCCTCCCTCCCTCCCTCCCTCCCTCCCTCCTTTCCATGGTGTGCACTGTTAGAATACAGTAGTGTAGGCTAATTCTGCCAACTGCCAGCAGTTCGATTCTCACCGTCTCAAAATTGACTCAGCTTTCCATCCTTCTGAGGTCAGTCAAATGAGGACCCAGATTGTTGTGGGGCAAGATGCTGACTCTGTAAAACTGCTTAGAGAAGGCCGTAAAGCACTGTGAAGCCATATATAAATCTAAGTGCTATTGCTATAGTTCAGCAACCTGGTGCATGGATGCAAACTTCTAAGGATATAGATGAAGGCCTCTCCTATCAGGTGTACTGTGTATCTGTCCTGTTTCATCTGTTTCTTTTTTTACTTGTCTCCCATCTCTTCTCTGTATAGGGCAGGGGTGGGGAATGATGGCCCCTTTTATGAGTAGTGGACTCAGGAATTCTGGGAGTTGAAGTCCACAACTCATAAAAGAGGCCATTGTTCCCCACGCTGGCTCAGGAATTCAGGGAGTTGAAGTCACCAAGTCTTAAAAGAGGCCATCGTTGGCCATGCTGGCTCAGGAACTCTGGGAGATGAAGTCCACAAGTCATAAAAGAGGTCATTATTCCCCACCTGTAGTATAGGATGAGTGTCATACATGTCTCTCTCTCTCACACACACACACACACACAAACACACACACACACACACACCAGGAGATTGCAACCATCATAAGTCCACACCAGTTGTCGAGCGTCCAAATTTTGATCCCACCATCCCCAGGGTCGTAAGTGTGAAAATTGGTTGTAAGTCCCTTTTTCCAGTGCTGTTGTTAACTTCAAACCGTCCCTAAACCGTTGTAAGTCGAGGGCTACCTGTACTTATTTTAAATCTGGGGGTGGCGGTCAGTTAAAGTGTGTGGGGATCGGCCTGAGAACGGCCTGTTGTCAGGATTCCAGCGATCGCCCTCATTAAATCATGAGCCTTGAACCAAACTTCAAAAAGCTTCCAAGAATTTATTAGGAGCGAACACGTCGGCATGACCCGTATGAAGCCGATTCTGAGACACGTAAATTCACTGTCACCCTTGACCCTGGTTTTCCCCCACCTCTCTGGGTGTATCATAATTCATATTCTCCAACGAAACACGCCTGTAGCCAAGAGTCATCAGTCACGTTCTCCAATTAGAGATTTGCCCGGCAGAAACTCCAGTCACTTAGTTATAATCTTTGCAAGATATGAATGGATGCACTTTCGCTCCCAAACTGCTGCACTTCTCTTTCAAACTCCTTTCCACCCCTACCCCCTTTCTGTTGGCAACTATAAAACAGGCATAGAAATGTTTTATGAGTTGACATTCGGCTCCCCTCACTTCTTGAAGGAGAGCTGTACAAGACAAAAACAAATTAAGTGCAGGCATAGAACTTAGGGTTACGAAACCTTCCCCGCAAGGCTTTGTTAGATTTTCTGCATGGAACTTTGCTACAAGTCGATCTGCTCTTTCAAACTCCTTTCCACCCCTCCCTTTCTGTGGGCAACTATAAAACGAGCATAGAAATGTTTTATGAGTTGACATTCGGCTCCCCTCACTTCTTGAAGGAGAGCTGTACAAGACAAAAACAAATTGAGTGCAGGCATAGAACTTAGGGTTATGAAACCTTCCCCCCAAGGCTTTGTTGGATTTTCTGCATGGAACTTTGCTACAAGTCGATCTGCTCTTTCAAACTCCTTTCCCCCCCTCCCTTTCTGTGGGCAACTATAAAACGAGCATAGAAAATGTTTTATGAGTTGACACCTGTGCTGAAAGGTAACACTCCAATGTATGAATATACAGTCAGTAATAATAGCATTAAATTGTCTGGGTTCGGCATTCGTTCTCCACCTAGTTTTCAAACAACTTTTGTGTAGCTCTATCTTACTTCAGCATATGGCCTTCTGGTGCGACCTTCGCTTCAACACAACGCTGAAATCGGCTGATAGTCTCTTCAGGATTTCAGAATTTAAAATTGGATTCTCAGCACCCCCAGTGTCTAATTTTTCTTTCTTTCTTTCTTTTTTCTTTCTTTTTATCTGTCTCCTGCACGCTTTCTGATCAGACCAAACAGGTTTCAGCTTTTGTCCTTTATGGTGCATTTAAAGAAGAAAATAAAATGACTTAAGACATCATTTTGCCCAGCAGAGAAAAAGGAAGGCTATATAACTCTCCCCAGTGATGGTGTTTACTTCTTTCCAGATTATTAGTTTATATTGCAACGAATATATTTGGGCTCATTTGTCGGGAGCGCCAGGTGTTTTGTGGCTCGAGGATGTAATTTAGGTTAGGAAGTTAGCCTGGGTTCCAGTTAATTGAGATCAGCCATATAGGATTGCTCGAGAAAATATGTATTTTATTTTACGGGTTTTTTTTTGGAAACAGGAGCTATTAAATTTTGCTGGAGCTACCCGAAGCGTGCTACATCAAATTTATTGGCAATTATTAGATATTGGCCCTTTCCCCCCCATCTGTAATACAGATTCCGCTCCCCGCCCATGGATTTATGCGGTGGGGAGCCAGAATTCAAATGATAGGAAGAAACACATAAGCTGAAATTGAATAGTTGAGAAGAGGAAGAGTGTGCTTGGTAGCTTTTGTAACTTGTTATCTACTGCAAGAGATTTACAGAAGGTCCTTGCCTTTACAAGCGTCTGTTTAGTGACCGTTCAAAGGTACAATGGCACTGAGAACGTGGTTTAGGACCTGTTTTTTCACACTTAATGACTGTTGCAACATCCCTGTGGTCACACAATCAAAATCCCGACGTTTAACTCATATTTACGATGGTCACGGTGTCCTGAGGTCGTGTGATCCACTTTTTGTGACCTTCCGACAAGTCCATGAGTAAGCCAGATTCGCTTTTACAACCAGTTTGTTCATCTTTACGACGGTCACAGTGTCCCTTGGTCGTTTTATTCTCCCTCTTGCGACTTTCTCACAAACCCAAGTCGATGGGGAAGCCAGGTTCCCTTAAGGGCCAGTGTTAGTCGCTGAACCACCGTCCCCATTTCGCTTAACAGCGGTGGCAAGAAAAGTCATAAAACGGGTTATAAAACCTCACCGAACCACTGCCTTGCTTAGCCATTGGGCTCAATTCAGGCCGTAAGACGAGGACCTAGGCCCGGGATGGCAAACCTATGGCACGCGTGGCAGAAGTGTCAGAACAGATCCACTGCGCATGTGCGCCTGCCTGCCGCCAGCCAACTGATTGTCGGGGACCTGCTCTGCATGCGCCGGGGGGGCAGGGGCCACGTGCGACTATGCAGAGGCGCGCAGTGCAGCGGGGGGGTCGCATGCACATGCACAGAGGTGCACGATGCAAAGTGAAGGGGTTGCGCATGCACGTGCAGAGGCGTGCAGTATGCATGTGAGGGTTGCATGCACATGCGCAGGGGGCAGTCACACGTGCGTTGCATTATGGGTGCAGGCACACGTGCATGCACACACACTTTCGGCATGCGACGATGAATAGCCATCACTGACCTAGGCAATCTAGACCAGGAATGGCGAACCTTTTTGGCACCGAGTGCCCAAACCAGAACGTGTGTTCATGCGCATGCGTGCGCCTGTGCCAGAGCACCGGAAACCCTGTTTTTTGGCTGATTTTCAGGCCATTTTGGGGTCATTTTCAGGCAGTTTTTTTGGGCTGCTTTCATGATGTTTTCTGGGCTGTCTTTGGAGGCCATTTTCAGGCAGTTTCAGGCCATTTCAGGCCGTTTTTGGGTTGTTTTCACACAGTTTTTCAGGCTGTTTTCATGCTATTTTCTGGGCCATTTCCAGGCCATTTTGGGGCCATTTTCAGGCAGTTTTTCGGGCCATTTCAGGCCATTTTTGGGCTGTTGTCAGGCTGTTCTTGGGCTGTTTTCTGGGCCATTTTACCGGCCATTTCAGGTCATATTCGGGCCGTTTTCAGGCAGTTTTCAGGCTGTTTTCATACTATATTCTGGGCCATTTTGGGGCCATTTTCAGGGAGTTTTTCCAACCATTTTAGGCCATTTGGGGGCTTTTTTCAGGTTGTTTTCTGGGCCATTTTCAGGCCATTTTTTGGGCCATTTTCACACAGTTTTTCAGGCTGTTTTCATGCTATTTTCTGGGCCATTTTGGGCCCATTTTCAGGGCGTTTTTCTGGCCATTTCAGGCCATTTTGGGGCTGTTTTCAGGCTGTTCTTGGACTGTTTTCATGCTGTTTTCCGGGCCGTTTTCTGGGCCACTTCAGGCCATTTTTGGGCCGTTTTCGGTCCAAAAAACGGCCTGAAAACAGCCTGAAAATGGCCTGAAAAAGGCCTGGAGAACAGACTGAAAAAGGCCCTCAAAATGCCCCAAAATGCCCCTTTTTCAGGCCATTTTCTGGTGCTTCAGTGACCCGAAGACCAGCTGGCCAATGCACATGTGCGTACCAGAAACTAGAAGAGCAACTGGTGATGGTGCGCGCACCCACAGAGAGGGCTCTGCGTGCCATCTCTGGCACACGTGCCATAGGTTCACCATCATGATCTAGACAGTCACTTGTCTGAAATGGTGTAGGGCAGTGATGGCTAACCTTTTTGGGCTCCTATGCCAATAATTGTGCGTGTGCTTGCACGCCAGCACCCAGAAAGCTATGCGCATGGGTCCCCCATCCCCGCTGCGCATGCGTGCATGACCCCCCCGTGCATCTCTCTGCACATCTGCACAACCCCACGTGCACCATGCATTTCTGCCCATGCATGAGTGAACCCCCCCCCCCCGCACGCCAGATACCCAGCAATCAGCTGTTGGGTGGGCGGTGCATACGCAGTAGACCTGCTCTGGGCAAGGGCTCGTGTGCTGGCAGTAATGGCTCTGTGTGCCACTTCTAGCACACATGTCATAAGTTCACCATCAAGGGTATAGGGTCTCCTGCTTGAGCAGCGGGTTGGACTAGAAGACCTCCAAGGTCCTTTCCAGCTCATTGTTATTTCAATTCTATTTCTATTCCTATTTCATTCTATTCTTATTTCTACTCTACTCTACTCTACTCTACTCTACTCTACTCTACTCTACTCTACATAGAATGCCTGTAGCTGTTTTTTTCCAAGAGTTGCAAATTCCAGGCTTTCCTTTGCAGATTGTAGCTGGCCTTGCTTAAGTGGGACTACCCAGTGAGTAGGCAGTGCCCTCCTGTCTGCCATCTTCTTGGTGGGAGGCTAAGCTAAAAGACTCTAATGAAAGCAGGCTCTCTTTTCACATTCCTGTTTCCTTACCGGTAAAACAGGGTAAGATAAAAAATGTCCACTTTTATCATCGAAACAAGCCGATTGCCATTTTTTCATCCCCCCTTCCCCCCCCCCTTTCATTTGGGTGTGTTCCTTTGGAAAGGAGCCTGCAGCATTTTCTGCCTCCCTGCCTCAGTTTCTTTTCTTTCTTTTTTTTTTGCAAATAGGATTCAGAGATACCCATTGAATCAGCTAACGTGTATGTGTGTGGGGTCTCGACCCAGTCGCCGCTTCCCAACTGTTGTAACGCTGAACGATAAGAGAATCCACGCGTTCCTGAGTTTCTAGGAGGAGAAAAAAAATTCAAATATTAACCTGAACATTCAGAAAGAATCAAAATTGGCCTCCAGATGTTGTGAATGCTACAACACTGGAAGATTTTAAGAAGAGACAACCATTTGTCTGAAATGAAATGGGGCTTCCTGGTTGAGCAGGGGGTTGGACTAGAAGACCTCCAAGGTCCCTTCCAATTTTGTCATGAGGAGAAGGAGGAGGAGAGGGAAGGGGAGGAGGGGGGGAAAGGTTTTCTGCTTGATCAGGGGGTTGGACTAGAAGACCTCTCTTGGACTAGAAGGTCCCTTCCAACTCTGTTATTCTGTTAGTAATAGTAGTAGTAGTAATAGGAGGAGGAGGAGGAGAGAAAGGTGTTCTGCTCGATTAGGGGGCTGGACTAGAAGACCCCCAAGGTCCCTTCCAACTCTGTTATTCTGGTAGTAGTAGTAGTAGTAGTAGTAGTAGGAGGAGGAGGAGGAGGAGGAGAGAAAAGTTTCCTGATTGATCAGGGGGTTGGACTAGAAGACCTCCAAGGTCCCTTCCAACTCTTGTTATTCTGTTAGGAGGAGGAGGAGGCAATTCTTGACTTACAACGGTTCATTTAGTGAACCGTTAAAATTAACAGCGCTGAAAAGAGTGACTGAGGTGCGTTTTTCATACATACGACCATTGCGGCGTCTATGTGGTCACATGATCAAACTTTTCAGAGGCTTGGCCACTGGTTCACATTTATGACAGTCGCAGTGCCCCCTGGATGCGGGGGGAGGCCACGTAATCCGCTTTTACGACCTTCTGAGAAGTCAACAGGGAAGCCACATTCGCTTAACAACCCTCTTGCTAACTTAACCACTGTGGCGATTCGCTTCCCAACTTTGACAAGAAAGGTCGTAAATTTTCCACATTCCGTTCTGTCTTTCTGAAGCTAAATTCCTTAGCCGAGCCACATTTTAAGGCACATTTTCTGAAATAACCTCTCACAAATGGCTCGAAAACTATCTCAAAATCCGAAAGCATGGTGATATGTGGTGATAAATTAGAAGTGTTATTGCTTCGGCATTTGCATGTGTGTTATTCTCATGCCCCCTGTTGAAGCCTGAATCTACAGGGGAAGATGAGCTGGAACTAGAGCCGACAGAGATCGAGGAGTTGGTGTCTGTGATGACCCGGGGCACGGCACAAAATAGCAAAGTCATCAAAGTCAATAAATTCCCTTTAATGCCTCCAACTTGGCCCCCAATGTCCAATTATCCTCAGCGGGAGATCAAACTCTTCCAAAAATAGTCTACAAAGGGAAGGTGGTGGTGCAGGCTGTTAATCATCTAGCACTTAGCTCAATTGCCTGCAATTAGTGCAGGTTCGAATCCCACCAGGCTCAAGGTTGACCCAGCCTTCCATCTCTCGGGGTAGGTCAATTGAGGACCCAAGATTGTTGGGGGCAATAAGCTGACTTTGTAAAAATGCCGCTTGGTGGGGGGGCAAAAAACCCTACTAATAAGCAGGCATATACAATGGAATGAAGGCTATTGCCGAGCACTTAGCATGGTGCTCCATAGACTGTAAGCCGCCCTGAGTCTCCGGAGAAGGGCGGCATATAAATGTAATTAAAAAAAAAAGAAAAAAAAGAAATGCAGTCTGAACCTGAAGTAACCACACTGAAGTAATTAACATGACAAACCAGGATAATAACTTGCAGACTTCCAAAAGATAACGAGGCATACACAGTTGGGAGGACGCCAAAACCCAGATAAGCCTCGACAAAGATAACACACGCTTTGCTTCCAGCAACTTTGCCATGCCCTTGTCAACAGTTTTCCCAGCTGCAGCCCATGAAGGGGATCAGGGCCCTTCCCTCCCCCGTAAACCACATTGCTCCCTTCTCCATTCCTCCTTGCGTGCCCTAGGATGAAGAGGGGGTGGGCCCGGGTCTTCCTCTGAATGCCGAGCCGGCCTGTGCCCTTCGCCACTTTTCTCCACAGCCACTGGAGCCACAATCCCACTCCCTGTGTCAGCTGTTCCACCTCTCCCTCGGAATCAGATTCCAACTGGGGCATGACAGTATCAGGATTCCAGCAATCGCCCTAATGAAATCATGATCCTCGAGCCAAACTTCAAAAAAGTTCAAAGGATTCATTAGAGGCAACATACCGGCACTTTCCCTGGATGAAGCCAACTCTGGCCTACATCATTTACAGTCACCTGTGAGCCTGTTTTCTCACTCCTCCCTGGGTGTGTCATAAATCAGATTCTCCAACTGAGCACGTTCACAGGCTGGGTGTCATCATTCACGTTCTCCAATTAAATATATTTGCGGGCAAAAGCTCTGGTATTTTAGTTCCAATCTTTTAAAGAGAAGAGTTGGAATGGATTTTCGCACCACCACCCCTTTTTATTTTAATGGCAACTATTAAAACAGGCATATGGTAGAAACCTGTATGTTTCTATTCAAAGCAAACCTTTGAGTTTAGTGTGGTTTACACTTGATGAGGGCCTTGGTGGTGTAGGCTGTTAATCATCTAGCACTTAGCTCAATTGCCTGCAATTAGTGCAGGTTCGAATCCCACCAGGCTCAAGGTTGACTCAGCCTTCCATCCTCTCGGGATAGGTAAAATGAGGACCCAAGATTGTTGGGGGCAATAAGCTGACTTTGTAAAAATGCCGTTTGGTGGGGGGCCAAAAAGCCCTAGTAATAAGCAGGCATATACAATGGAATGAAGGCTATTGATGAGCACTTAGCATGGTGCTCTAAAGACTAAGCCGCCCTGAGTCTCTGGAGAAGGGTGGCATATAAATAAAAATAATAAATAAAATAAATAAATAAATAAAATAAAATAGGAATGTTTTATGAGTTGACAGGCGGCTTCTTTGGCTTTGGGGGAAAATGGGGAAGAGCAGGCCCAATCAGGCCAGGGCCTTTGAGGATTAGGACGGCTTATAGGCAGGGAGGAACAGGGGCAGGATGACTAAGAGGAGCTAAGCAGGGAATGTGAGAGACAGCTCAGGCGATGAGCAAGGACCGCCACATCCTGATCCTCGAGCATGGAGAGAAGGCGAGAACAGTGCAGGCTGATCCGGCTACTCAGGAGGAGAGCAGCCCGCCTCTCTCCACATGCTTGGGGACTGAGACTTAAGGAGATGCTGTAGGGAGGGACATTTGTCGGGAACAAATGCTGAATTCTTGGAGCGTTGAGTGCCGACGTTTGAACTGTCCTGGATTCCTTCTTCATTTTTGAATCCTCGACTTGCCTGCTGGATCTTGCTTGCAGCTGCGGTGCTCACGGTATGGACTGGACTGAAGCTGTGTGAGGTGTGTGTGTGTGTGTGTGTGTGTGTGTGTGTGTGTCATTCCTTGGCTCTGGGACTTGCCAGAAAGGTGGGAGTATTTGGGGGGAATTTGGAGCAATAAAGGGGCAGTTTGAACTGCCAGCTGCCTGTGTTGCCTCTGTGCTGTGCAGGGGTGGGCTGCTACCGGTTGGCCCCGGTTCGGGCAAACCCGTAGTTAACCAGGTAGCTAATTCTCAGCCGCCTCTGGGTTCCTGAACAGTCACTCTGAAGAATCAGTCGGCACTCACGTTTGGGTGTAGTTACGGTCTGATTGTATTCAGTTTACAGCAAGAATCCCATTTAAGTGGCAAGAATGGATGATCACAAAAAGCCAGTGCTGAGAGCTACTGCCTCTCAGCGTGATATATATAGGGTGGCTCCGCCCCTCCTATTTGACTGCATAGTCTAGCATCCGCCTACAGGCTTGGCTTGGAGTCTATTAGCACGCCCGACATCCGCCTTTAGCCCTAGCATTCCCTGTGCGTTCCCCTCTGTGCCTACGCGCCACATCCGTCCTGCTTAGCCCATCCCTCCACTCTTATTTGTGATCACCCCGTGCGATCCCAGTGTCCTGTCCTACAACCCCATCTGTGTCCTGTCCCTTGTCCAGCCCGTGCTTGCAATTCTTGTGTCAAGTGTCCCCTTTTGTGTCCCATTTCTATCCCCCCCCAATGTCCCGGCGCCATGTCTCGATGTGGCTGTGGTGGTGGCTTCCGGGTTCTCGCCCAGCGTGGTGTCGGCATGTTGGCCGGCCTTGGACGTGGCTCCTTGGCCGCCTCTCCAGCCCCACCGAGAGGTTTGAACGAGTGTCGCTAACTGGTAAAATATCCCGCCTGCCTCCCCACAGCAGTGTCGAGCTCCGGGACTGGCCGCAGGACGCCTGGAGCCCGACACTAATTTTATAGCTGGTTTGGCGAAGCGGCAAATCCCACCCCTGGCTGGCCCCACCCGCCCTGCTCCTCCCAGGAATCTCCACGTGGCCCGTTTTGGATCCCAACTAAGTGAAGGGCCCGCGCGGAGCCTCGGAGAGAGCGAAAAACGGGCCTTCCTGGAAGTTCCGGAAGACCAGAAATGGGCCTTTAAGTCTTTCTACATCGAGTGAAAATTGTGACGGCTCTTTTATAAATGCTGCCTTTCCCCGCCCCTCTATCGACAAGTGATCCTCAACTTACGACTATAGTTGAACCCTGTGGCTAAGGGAGACGGTTGTTAAATGAGTTTTGCCCCCCTTTTACCACCTTTCCGACCACGGTTGTTAAGTGGATCTCTGCAGTTGGAAAGTTACTAACACGGTCGTCAAGTGAATCTGGCGTCTCCCATTGACTCGGCTTGTCGGAAGCAGTGGTTGTAGTCTACCAGTTCGGCCTGGTTCTGCCAAGCCGGTAGCGGCGATGAGCAGTGGAGACCGAAGTGGTTTTCTTCTGCCGCTCTGCTGTTGGGCCTGCCCTCCCACCCAAGCTCCCATGCTCACCTTTATCCTCTGCTTTTGAAGTGCAGTTGCTTTGCAGGGCACAGCAGTGGGCCGCGCGGTGGCTGCTGAAGCAACCAGGAGAGTGCCGGCTTGCAAGAGAGGAAGGAATATATATCTTATGTTTGACCTGGTCCGGAGAAAGATGCCCAGTTTTAGCTGGGATTGGTTTAATTCGATGGAATTAAACCAAACTCAGCAAAATGGATGATTTAATTCTTACTGGAATTTCTATTATTTTGCCTTTAGTTGAATCTTGGCTGCGCTGTTACTAACTTCTTTTATGAGCTCGACTTTAGATATTGTTTATAGGACTCTATAAATATTTTGCTTTGGGTGGCCTGCTTGCTTTTAAGGAGGACTAATGCATGAATTAAACCAAGATTTCTTTTCTGAATATTTGGGACAAGCGTTCAACTTGATTGGGCTCAAATCCATATTCATTTCGAATAACCGAGTTATGTGATTGGAGTGTTTGCTGAAATTACTACAGAACATTTTTCTGGAGTGACACATCAGATTTGAGACGGGCTTGTAATGCTGTTTAGATCAGTGGTCGCCAACCAATGGGCCAGGGACCACTGGTGGTCCTGCAGAAAATTTTGATAGTCTGCAGAGAATGTCACCTCCAAAGCAATTAATCCAGGCTGCTTCTGCTTTTTCTGCAGAGACCCTGTGAAACTTCCCAAAATGTCTGCAGCAAAATCCCCCACCCCATTTTCCTACCGATTGATAATTCTTTATTTGGGATCGCAGGATATCGTCTCCCCCCCCCCCCCCCCCGAGAACGGAGCTGAAAAGCAGGTTAGGAATGTGGCTGCCTTTGAGGGTGTGTTGTGTGTGTGTGTGTGAGAGAGAGAGAGAGAGAGAGAAAGTGTGTGAGAGAGAGAGAGAGAGAACATCACCACCAGCCTTCTGAAGTTAGATCGGATCTCTCTCTCTTTCCCCCACCAACGCCAGCAAGCCACTATCAGTCAAAATTCATATTAGTGGTCCCCGGGATTTAAAATTAGGAGTTTGGTGGTCTCTGAGGTCCAAAAGGTTGACCACCCCTGCTTTAGATGACTTCAATATATAGGTAGTCCTTGACTTACAACAGTTTGCTTGCTTAGTGACTGTTCGAAGTTACAACGGCACCGAAGAAAAGTGACTTTACGGCCGTTTCTCACCCTTATGACCGTTGCACAATGCCCACGGTCACGTGGTCAAAATTCACGCGATCCCCTTTTGTGACCCCCTGGGCCAACAAAGTCAAAGGGGAAGCCAGATTCGTTTGACTAAGCTTAAGTGACTCACTTAACAACCGTGGCAAGAAAAGCCGTAAAACAGGGCAAAACTCAACGCCTGTCTCACTCAGCAACAGAACGTTTGGGGCTTCGGTTCTGGTTGTAAGCTGAGGAACTACCTGTATTTCAGAAGCCCTGCTGTATGTATGGCCTGAAGAAGAACATAGGTTGGTAGGAATATAGGATAGATTCCTTTTCTGGCATCGATTCCTTCTTAAACCACTTCTATTTTTATGTAATTTCAGATAGGGTGTTCTACTTGGACTTCCAATGGTTTTAAATTTAATTAGTCCCATTTCTTATGGCTTTCAAGATTCCCTATTCAGTTGAGTTACTCTATACAGGTAGTTCTCAACTTAGAACAGTTCATTTAGAGAGAGAGAGGCAGAATAGGAGAGAGAGAGAGAGGGACAGAGAAGGAGGGAGAGAAGGAGGGAGGGAAAGAGAAAGGGAGGGAGAGAATGAGGAAGAGAGAAAGGGAGGGAGAGAAGGAGGGGGGATGGAGAGAGAATGAATTTATGTATGCATGCATGCATGTATGTATGTATGTATGTATGGAGTTTTTACATGTTAGCAAAAATAGAAAACCTAGTTTGTTGATCTGCAATAAAAATCCATCTGGGAAACTCTCATTTTAAAACAGCCACGGATTATCTGTCAGCAGCTCCCCGTGGGGCTTCCTTCTGAGTAACCCTGTTAGTAGCAGCGCTATTCCTCGGCTTCTCCTGTAAGGAAATAAAGGCTCTTCCAGGAGCTGTCACCATTGCAAGTGGCTGTGGGATGATGATGGGAATTGCTGTCTCACCAAGGGAAAATATCTTTTTAAAGAAGGAGCAGCCTCACTGGGAAGGAGCTTGAAAACTACCAACTGCAGAACCGGACTCTTAAAAGCCTCCTTTATGTGCTCAGTGACTTCCCTTTTGAGCGTTGCAAGGGGAAAAAAAAAGGCAAAGAGGAAGTTAAGTGAAACGATAGCCTCTTCATTCACGAAATATCATCAAATGCAAGCAGAATTCTTTTGGCAGATGTAAATCGTTTGCACGAGAGATACCCTCAAAAAGCAGTATAGCTTCCTACCTATATAAGAATTAAGGGAGAGCTGCCCTGTATGAGATTCAGGGGGAACGTATGGCAAAGATCATTAAAAAATCAGTCAACAAAATATTATATATAATCCTTGACTTATGACCGGTGGCTTAGCAACGTCACACACACACACACACGCACACTTCTGAAAATTGTAGCACTTGGCCTTTGCAAAACCTGCATTGAATTGGACTTACTACCGGTAGTATAGGTGGTTCTCGACTTACAACGGTTCATTTAGCGCCTGTTCAAGGTTACGTCACTGGGGAACAAAGTGCTGTACAACCGTTTTTCACACTTAACGACCGTTGCAGCATCCTCCCATGATCAGAATTCAGATGCCTGTCAACCGGTTTGTATTTACGACGGTCGCAGCGTCCCCGGGGGTGTAGGTGCCACGTGATTTCCCCCTTCTGCGACCTTCTGACGAGGAAAAGTCAGCGGGGAAGCCTGATTCACTGAACGACCAGCTGACTAACTTAACCCCTGCAGCGGTTCACGTCACCGGCGCGGCCAAGAAAAGCCGTAAAGCAGAGTGAAACTCACTTAACGAACGTCTCGCTTAACAGCAGACATTTCGGACTCGATTCTGGTCCTAAGCGGAGGACTTACGCCCCATTTTGTGACTGTTCTTGCCGCATTTGTTTAAGGGAATTGGTTAAATTAGTGGTTAAATTAGTTAACTCGGTCGTTAAGTGAATCTGGCTTCCCTGTGGATTTTTGCTCGTCAGAAGGTTGCAAAAAAGAAGAAGTTACATGACAGCTCCTGGGATGCTGCGATCGTCATAGATATGAGTCATTCACCCAGCGTCTGAATTTTGATCATGTGACCATGGAAATGCTGCAATAGTCACAAGTGTGGAAAATAGTCATAAATCCCCAGTTTTTTTCTGTGCCGTTATTAACTTTGAATGGACACTAAGTGAGCTTTGGTAAGCCAAGGACTACCTATACGTGTACGGCCAATAAAAAAAAGCCGATTGATGGAAATGTAACCAAAAAATGCAGGGGTGGAATTCTACCTATAGAACCGGTTGTTATGATTCTGCCCAGTTTGGAGAACTGGCAAATCGCTCCCCTGGCTGGCTGGCCCTTCCCCTCCCACTCACTCCTTACCTGGCATGTACGCCATCCAACTTGCCTGCGTTTGGTAAGTTCCTATTTTTCCTTCCCCCCCCCCCCCAACCATCAGCTGTTCTGCTGTGCCGGGAGATTTAGATTAGCTAGAAAGCAGGAAATGGTTGGATTTCTTGCTTTCTAGATAATCTAAAAGCAGAGCTGAACCTTCCTTAGGACCGAAGCTTCTACTTTTCAGTGCAGACTCAGGTAGCCGATTGCAGAAAGGTAGATCTCTAAGTGAATCTGTGATTCTGTGAGCAACTCAGTCGGCCCTCCTGCTTTGCCTGCTTTTTTTAAAAAAAAAATTATTTACATTTATGTGCCTCCCTTCTCCGGAGACTCAGAGCGGCTTACAGTCTATAGAGCACCATGCTAAGTGCTCGGCAATAGCCTTCATTCCATTGTATATGCCTGCTTATTACTAGGGCTTTTTGGCCCCCCCAAACGGCATTTTTACAAAGTCAACTTATTGCCCCCAACAATCTTGGCTCCTCAATTTACCTACCCCGAGAGGATGGAAGGCTGAGTCAACCTTGAGCCTGGTGGGATTCGAACCTGCACTAATTGCAGGCAGCTTGCACTAAGTGCTAGATGATTAACAGCTTGCACCACCAAGGCTTTTGGGTAAAAGTTGCTTTTTTATAAATAAAAAAGTTCAATATTTCCATACATGGTGTATTGTGAGTTAATTTTGTGAGTTTGCTTGTTAGCAAATGTTCTGAGCTTGCTTGCAAGCAAATTTTATGTGACAGACTCAGGTAGCCGATGGCAGATAGATAGATCTCTAAGTGAATCTGTGATGCTGTGAGCAACTCAATCTGCCTGCCTGCTTTGCCTGCTTTTGAGTAAAAGTTGCTCTTTTTTAATAAAAAAATCAATATTTACATCAATATTTATAATATTTACATACATACAAGTCATGCCCCCCCAGTTACATGACCACCAAGCCATGCCCAGTCAGCAAGCCATGTCCACCCAGTCACATGACACCAAGCCACATCCAAAATTAGGCCGCACCCACAGAACCGGTTGTTAAGAAATTTGAATCCTACTCTGCGATTGATGGAAATGTAATCAAAAAACACGTACATTTTATCACATGTGGTGGACTTGCACCAAAGCCAAAAAAAAAAAAAATTGGGTAAAGATAACACAGGTGGTTAGAAAAGACAATAGGGAAACATGTAGATTTTAAACCTGAATTGTTTTTATTAGATACAATATCAGAAAAACTTGATAAGGAAAGTATGTATTTAACATTACATGTCTTAACAGCAGTGAGGATTATCTTCGCACAGTACTGGAAAAATGAAGATATACCGTGAGATGAAGAGATAGTCAGGAAGATACTAGATTGTGCAGAAATGGATAGATGAGCATTGAAAATTAAACAGAAAGAAGATGTAGAATATTATCAAACATAGAATTTATTTTACCAATGGTTGGAAAAAAAGGAGATTAAGCGTGTAAATTTGTATTGTTAAGCAAATTAAATACCCAGACAACCAGATGTTTATTAAGCACTAAGAAATGTATTGAATAGAAAATCAATAAAAAAAATCAGTTTAAAAAAAGCCAATTGATGAAATGCATCCTGTGATACGACCGCTTTCCATTTCTTATTGGAAGAACTGGAAGCGGCAACAGGAATTTGTCCAATTGTTTCTTTCCTGCCTAAGTCACAAATTTAAGGATTTGTTCTGACAGGGAAATGATGAAGAGTCTTAATAACAATTTTCTTAAAAATGATGTCCAGAAGTGAGCAGCACCGAAGAATGTGTGGGATGAGAGCAAGGAAGTTATTTCACCCTGACCTGAAAATTATTTTTATGCAGCAGTTTAAAAAGTCTGTTTGTCTTTTTTTTTTTTTTGCAACCACATCACATTGCTTGACCTATATTCAGTTTATAGTGCATCGGTATTTCCACAATTATTTTATGTCATTACTAAATTGGATAGCTCACCTTCGATGTTTATCTTTTAATTTCCTTTTGCTAAGTGAAGGAGTTAGTACTTAGGTCGGTTAAGTTTTATTTTGTTTCTTTTAGCTCACCTTTATCCTACTTAAGTTAGAGATTTGCTGCAATATTTTTTTTCTACTTATGGGACAGAAATATGTCTTTTGCTTGCCTTCTTCTTCCTTGGGTACAAAATATAGATTATTAGAACTTGTCACATCCAGTAAATAACCATCAGATTCCTGAGAATGTCTGTAATGCTTGCAATTTCTCCAGAAATTCATCTGGATCTTATTTTAAATCCATAAATCTAAATAGTGAGTCACCATGTTTATACTAGATCTCAAGTATTAATAGAAGACATCATTAAAAAGCATGCAATTCCCCCACTTTTGTTAACTCATCCTGCTTCTTCTTTTTAAAATTGGGGTTAAATACCATTCCCCCCCCCCTGAAGAATTCTCAAGACATTTAAAATAATGCATCCCTTTTAAGCCATGTGTTTGGGATCCAGCATTTGCTCCTCCCCCTCCTCCTCCTCCTCCTCCCTTCCTCCTGTAATGCCCTCATGGATATTTTGCAAACTAGCAATTTGGAAATGAAATAATGTCCCATAAGGATATCAGAGCCTTTCCGAAGCTGTTAAGTGGAAAGTTCACCCTCTAAGATACATATTGAGCAATATTCTGAATACAGTCCAGTGTCAAGAGTGTATGAACCTACTACAGTTCATTTAGTGACCGTTCCAACGATCACACGATCCAAATTCAGATGCTTGGCAAACTGGATCATATTTATGACCATTGCAATGTCCCCAGGGTGGGTGTCTGGGGGTTTCATGTGTTTTCCCTTTTGTGACTTTCTAATGAACCAAATCAATGAGGAAGCCGGATTCGCTTAACGACCATGCTCCTGACTTAACTGCAGTGATTCACTTAGCAAACGTTGCGGCAAGAAAAAATTGCTCTGTTTTAACGACTTTTCTTGCCCTGGTTGTTCAGCGAATCACCGCAGTCGATAAGCGTCAGAGTGTTTGCAGCTTGACTGCCATTATGAGATAACCCAGGAGCAAAACACAGAACACAGAGACTTAGACATTTAGCAGCAGTTTATCTACAAGACAGTTATATACAGAAATATATGTGGTAGCCAAATACCTTACAAGCAATCAATCTTCTTAACTCTACACGGAGAACTCTGCAATGAATACTCGACACAAGGAGAGAGAACCACGCCCCCTAATGGCTGCCTCTTATATAAACACCTCTCAAAGGGATCTTTAATCCCCAGTCTTAAAGGAAAATACCCATGCTATGCTGTATCACTCTTATTGCATCAGCCACATCTGGCAGCTATTCACTGCTGGTTGGCTCTTAAATCCCAAGATCCTTAACAACAAGCCAGTAACACGGTCGTTAAATGAATCCGGCTTCCCCCGTTGACTTGGCCTTTCGGAAGGTTGCAAAAGGGCATCACAAGACCTCCGAGGACACCGTAACTATCGTAAGTACATGCCAGTTTCCAAGCCTTTGAACGTTGATTACAGTAATCCCGGGGATGCCGGAAAGGTCGTAACTATGGGAAAAAAAGGATCCCAAGCTTGTGGTAGCTTTGAACGGCCACTAAAAGAAGTGATGTAAGTCAAGGACTACCCATACTGGAAGACACAATTCGACGGACGTAACTTGTGACCTTTGCTCAGGGATTTTGCACGTACCGGGCAAGCCAATGTCCCTCACGTTGATTTTAGCTTACATGTGGAAGCACAGGGGAGTTTTGAACCCGTGGCCAACCTCCAACCGGTCACCGTGTTGAACCGCAGGTGCCTCTTTGAGGGAATGCATTGCTTCACGCCGGCTTGCTGCAAGCTTTCTCTCTCGTTTCCGAGCGGTCGTGGCGGCGGCTGCTGCCTTCCTTCGCTTCCTGTCGGAGGAAGTTCTGCTTGATGGAACTTGTTCAAGACTAATTTTCAAACCCATCTAGCTTTTTAGGGGACGACTCAATCCTTACGGTGAGTTACTGCCCTTCCGAACTGAGTTTCGAATACGTCGTTAAAATTGGGAAGGAGGGGGTCCTGGGTGCTCTCTGAGCTGGTGGTTTTCTTGCAGATGTTTCATGACCGAACTAGGTAACATTATCAGTGCTAGAAGGGAGTGGGGTTTGCAGAGAGGAAGAGCAGGAGGAGGAGGACTGTGGGGTCCGTGGTGCTCTCTGCAGATGTTTCATGACCCAACTAGGTAACATCATCAGTGCTAGGAGGAAGTGGTGTTTGCAGACAAAAAGAGGAGGAAGAGGAGGAGGAAGATGAGAAGAACTATGGGGTCCCTCTGAGCTTGCTGGTTTTCTTGCAGACATTTCATGACTCAACTAGGTAACATCTTCACTGCTAGAAGGGAACGGGGTTTTCTGGGAGGAGGAGGAGGAGAACTATGGGGTCCTTGGTTCTCTCTGAGCTTGCTGGTTTTCTTGCAGACATATCATGACCCAACTAGGTAACATCTTCAGTACTAGAATGGAGTGGTGTTTGCAGACAGAAAGAAGAGGAGGAGGGGAGGAGGAGGATTATGAGGAGAACTCTGGGGTCCTTGGTGCTCTCTGAGCTTGCTTGTTGTCCTGCAAATGCTTTATGACCCAGCTAGGTAACTTCATCAGTTGTACTTGTAGAAAGGAATGCTGTTTGTTGCCAGTTTATATTCTGCTGTCTTGCCTGCCTCTCTCTCTCTCTCTCTCTCTCTGTGTGTGTGCATGTGTCTCTCTGTGTGTGTGTGTGTGTGCGTGCGTGCGATTCTTTGGTTGGGCTCTTTACTAATGGCTCTTTGGCAGAGAAGGAGGAGGACTGTGGGGTCCTTGGTGCTCTCTGAGCTTGCTGGTTTTCTTGCAGACATTTCATGACCCAACTAGGTAACATCATCAGTGCTAGAAGGGAGTGGGGTTTCCGGACAGAAAGAGGAGGAGGAAGAGAAGGACTCTGGGGTCCTTGGTGCTCTCTGAGCTTGCTTGTTGTCCTGCAGATGTTTTATGACCCAACTAGGTAACATCATCAGTTGTACTTGTAGGAAGGAATGCTGTTTGTTGCGAGTTTATATTCTGGTGTCTTGCCTGCCTGTGTGTATGTATGTGGGGTGTGAGGAATTCTTTGATTGGGCTCTTTACTGATGGCCCTTTGGCGGTTCCTTGATTTGGGGTATTGGTTGCTTGACTGAAGTTGACCCTGGAATTAATCTATGCTGATCTGAGTGCTGATTGTTGGTGGAGAGAAGCTGGAATCGTCTTCCTTATTGGGTCGGTTGATTGTCTCTTTTGCACAGTCTATAGACTATGGAAATGGAAATGGCACAATGATGATGATGATGATGATAAACTTGGGGGCCTATATATTATCCCAGCACATGGGGGTTACCGTTTTGACCTTGGTAGATCTAGGAAAGCTACATCGAGTTGGGTGGTTTGATGAGAGACAGTTTGGTTTAGTGGTGAAGGCACCAGGCTAGAAAGCAGTGAGTTCTAGTCCCGCCTTAGCCATGAAAGCCAGCTGGGTGGCTTTGGACCAAGAGTTGCCAAGAGATAGACAGTTTGAACAACTAATCGGCCTTCAGAAGTTGTGGGTGTTCCAACACTGGAAGTTTTTCAGAAGAGACTGGATAGTCACTTGTCTGAAATGGTATTTAGGATGTCCTGCTAGCAGGGGGCTGGACTAGAAGACCTCCAAGGTTGCTTTCAGCTCTCTTATTGTTATCACTAGAATACAGGTATTATTTGTGCAATCTCTTCCTCTTATCAAACCCCACTCCCTTCTAGCACTGAATATGCTACTTAGTTGGGTAATGAAACGTCTGCAAGAAACAACCAAGCTCAGAGAGCACCAAGGACCCCACAGTCTCCTCCTCCCCCATCATAATTTTTAAATTCTACATTAATATACTCCCACAGCTCCTGACGTGCCTCCCCATTCGTAGGTCAGTGAGTGATCCAGCAACCGACATAACAGAGGAAGCGCAGATCTACCTACACAGCCACAAAACGCACATCATCGGCGTTCCCTTACCTAGAGCCGAACTAGCAGGACTTGGTATTTTTACAAAACCCTTCTCTTTCTCCAGCTGATGCTTGAAACCTGAGTCGGCTTGCGCCCGTGTCCGTGTTTTACTAGCGCCTCGCTCCTTTCCCTTCCTTAAAGTTTTGTTTTGCGTCCTCTTGTTTTTCTGAACAGCTGGGCGACCCTTCCATCTTTCCCGCGGTCATCGTGGAACACGTGCCGAGCGCCAATCTCCTGAACAATTACTCGGGCCTGTCTTGCGTGACGGAACCTAGCGACATGATAACAGAGAATTCACTGGATGTGGCGGAGGAAGAGATTATAGAAGATGATGACATCACCCTTACAGGTGTGTGTAAAAACTGTGGTGTTTTTTTCCCATTCCAGGTGAAGACACTGTGATTCACTTAGGTGCGGTTTGCATGCACGCCAAAGTTGTGGTTTAATGACTTTGAGTATCGTCTTCATTTGGGTACGTTCACTACTTGAAATGATGCACGTCGATAGGTGCTTGTACCCCGTACGGATAAAAGAGTGGGAGGGAGGAAGAAGGAGGGAGGGAGGAAGAAGAGAAAGGAAGAAGGGAGGGAGGGGGTGAGTTAGGGGAGAAGGAATAGCAAAAAGGAAGGAGGGAGGGACGAAGGAAGGAAGAAGGAAGAGAGCAGGCAGGGAGAGAGGGAGGGAGAAAGGAAGGAAGGAAAGAAGGGGGGAGGGAGGGACGAAGAAGGAGGGAGAAAGGAAGAAAAGAAGAAGAGAGGAAGGAAGGAGGAAGAGAGGGACGGGGGAGTAGGGGAGAAGGAATGACAAGAAGGAAGGAGGGAGGGAGGTGGAAGGGAGGAAGAGAGGGAGGAAGGAAGGAAAGAAGAAGGAAAAGAGAGCAGGCAGGGAGAGAGGGAGGGAGGGAGAAAGGAAGGAAGGAACGAAGGAGGGAGGGAGGACTACCTGTATTAAGCATGAGATCTTTACTTTGTAAAAGTTCTCCATGCTTATACCGAGGAACCGTATTTGCCCCCTGGGCCTGAGTGCTTAACTCTGCTTGCTTTGAAAAACAAGAGAGTTCCATAAATCCATATTTATGTTCGTATTTTGCCTTTTTTTTAAAGAATGAAACTGAAGATTGAGTTTCTTGATTTGCATGAGCCGAGAGCCGGAAAAATAGCCTTTGAGTCCTGAGGGGTTTTTACATGTATTATTCTGGAATATATTGCATTGCGGCCTATTTGAAATTCTGCTCAATCTCGAGTTTGCAATACGATTTGGGTATTACCTGTTCAAAGGACAAAGACAGATTAACTCCAGGAGGCGATACAAATTCATTAAGCGAGGCCTATCAATTTTGGAATGACAGCCTCTGTTCCTGTTGGTTCAGAATTCCCGTGGTTCCTGTGGGGTGTCCTTGCTACAATAAATTATTTATTTTTCTCACATCCTTAACCTTTATTTATTTTTTATTTTTAATTCAGCGATAATGCGGATTTAAGGTCCTTCCTTTTGCAGTCAGGAAGTCTATAAACAGTATCCTGATAGCATTTCAGTTGAGCCTATCAGATAATTAGCTGGGAGCGGTGTGGCGGCCTAGAGGTGGAGCTCTCACCTCACAATCCGGAAGCTGTCAGTTCAATCCTAAGTAGAGGAAGATACTTCTCTCTCTGGGCACACTGAGAATATATCTGCTGAACAAAACTCTGCCCTGGCAACAGGAAGGGCATCCGGCCAGTAATCACTCAGCTCTATTCAGCTGCCCAGACTCCACCCCGCAAGGAATTATGCGGTATGGATAATTGTTCACGTACGACCAAAACTGAGCCCAAAATTTATGTTGTTCAGTGAGAAACTTGTTAAGTGAGTCTTGCCCCATTTTACAACTTTTGTTAAGCGAATCACTACCGTTGTTAAGTTAGTCACACGGTTGTTAAACGAACCTGGCTTCCCCATTCACTTGGTTTGTTGGAAGGTTGCAAAAGATGATCACATGAGAGTGACCCAGAGACACTGCAACCGTCATAAATACATGCCTGTTGCCAAGCTTTTGAATTTAAATCACCTGACTTTGGGGATGCTGTAACGGTCGTAAGTGTGAAAAACAGTCATAAGTTGCTTTTTTCAGTGTGGTTGTAACTTCAAATGGTCTGTCATGCCCCTGTTGGAGACTGACTGAGGGAGAGGAGGAACAGCCGACAAAGAGTGGAAGTGTGGCTCTGGAGGTTGTGGAGGAAGCTGGGGGAGGGCACAGGCCGGCTGGGCAGTCAGAGGAGGACCCAGGCCCGTCCCCTCTCCATCCTAGGGCACGCAGGGAGGAGAGGATAAGGGAGAGACGTGAATGGCGTGGTCTATGGGGAAGGAAGGGGCCCTGATCCCCTTCATGGGCTGCAGCTGTGAGAACTGGTTAAAAGGACGGACATGCGTATGGCCCAGTGCTGGAAACAAAGCATGGAAATATCTCTAGTCTGCCATTCCTCTCTGAGTTTGGCGTCCTTCCCAGTGTGTGTTCCGATATCTGTGGATGTCTTCAAGCCCTTATCTTACCTGGTTCCCTTAATTGCTTCTGTGTGGTTTGTGTTGTTTTTACTCTTTATAATTTATAGGCATTTTTAGTTTAAACGCCATTTCCTCCTTTTCGTAACCGCTTGTGGGGGAATTTTTTTGTATCCAATCAAGGATATTTGGAGCTTTGAAGCAAAGTGAAGGAATAAAGGGGGCTTCACCTGTTTTTGGGACTGTGTCTATTTTGTATCCCACCCTGGGTCATCACATGGTCACTAAATTAATGGTTGTAAGTAGAGGATTACCTCACCTGGAAATTCAACTGAAGGACCTTTCAATTTCTACATACAGCGCATTAGCTTTTATATTAAATAACTGTAAATTGAGTGTGCCACATTATTTGGTCGTTGAGGATCTAGTGGTCACTCAAGTCAGTTAATCAAGTAGAGAAATACAGTTATTTAACCATCAGGAGTGAGTTACATGGAAGCAAGTATTAACAATATGAACAAGGTAAGGGGAGTGTCTGAAAATCACGAATTGAGCTGCAGCTGGGAGTCATGAACAATCTCCTTTGTGTGCTCTGGGATCCCTGATGTGGAACAGAGGCAAACTCAAAAGATTCCACCATCGTGGTTTTTTTGAAAGGCAACTAGACTTTCTTTGTTTTTTCCTTGAAGACGTTTTGCTTCTCAGCCAAGAAGCATCTTCAGTTCTGACAATTAGAATAGAATAACATTTGGAAGGGACCTTGGAGGTCTTCAAATCCCACCCCTGCTTAGGCAGGAAACCGTATACCATTTCAGTCAAATGATTGTCCAATCTCTTCTTAAAAACTTAACAGATCTGATCTAACCTCTTCCTCTCTCTCTCTCTCAACACACACACACACACACACAGAGGCAGGGGTGGGATTCAAATTTCTTAACCGGTTCTGTGGGCGTGGCCTAATTTGTGGGTGTGGCTTGGTGGTCTTGTGACTGGCTGGGCATGGCTTGTATGTAAATATTATAAATATTTATGTGAATATTGATTTTTTTTATAAAAAAAGAGCAACTTTTACCCAAAATCAGGCAAAGCCGGCAGGCAGATTGAGTTGCTCACAGAATTCACAGATTCATTCAGAGGTCCATGTTTCTGGCATCGGCTACCTGAGTCTGCACTGACAAATAGAACCTTCAGTCCTAAGGGAGGTTCAGCTGTGCTTAAAAGCAGAGCGGAAGATCTAAAGATTAGCTAGAAAGCAAGAAACGCAACGATTTCCTGCTTTCTGACTAATCTAAATCTCCCGGCATAGCAGGATAGCTGATGGTGGGGGGGGGGGGAGGGAAAAAGGAAAAATAGCAACTTAGCAGGCAAATTTGTCGGGTAAGGAGTGAGCGGGTGGGCAGGGTTCCCGCAGGCCTTGTGTTCCTGCGCAGCCTGGATTAATTGCTTTGGGGGGGTGCTCTGGGGGTGACATTTCTCTGCGGACCACCAGTGGGCCACCGACCACCAGTTGGCGACTACTGTTCCAGGACATCCATGATCCCTCTTGCATTGTCTCTTATCTGTCTGTTTGGGAGGAATCCATTCGTTCACCTCTCTTTTATCTGCCTCTTCCTATTTCCCTGAATTGTAGTGGAAGCATCCTGCCACAACGGAGACGAGACCATGCAAACCATCGAAGCGGCCGAGGCGCTTCTCAATATGGATTCTCCGGGCCCGATGTTGGACGAGAAAAGATCAAGTAAGTCTCAAGCACCTCAGCCAGGACCGAAAATAAAAATAAAATTAGAAATTCTGCGTGGTTTTGCAAAACTCTTGTTGAGCAAAGACATTGCACAAAAAAAAGAAAAGCATTGCTTTTTAAGCAAATTCTCTCGATAAGTTTGGAATGGCCTTTTTGTAAAAGCTGGGGAAGAAAATTCATTTGTTGGTATCATTTTTCAGGTTTCTAAGCATATCCTTTTCCATGGTTGTAAAAGCTGGGGAAGAAAAACAAGATTAAGCTCTTGGGTTTCTCCCCTCTCCCCCCCCCTTAATTTATATTAATTAAATTTCTTAAGCTTGGCTTCCCATTTGAATTAATGAAATGTGAAAATGTTTATAGCGTTGACTGGAGCGTGTTCAAATATTTAACATTCATAAAACGCTCTTTCACTCCTACCCCTTCCCTCTTTGCATTTGCAATTACATGCCCAAATTATTACTGATTCATTTATCTTTATTTTTGTTTCAATCCGCACATATTCCCACGCATCAGTCACTTCAGAAATGAAGTATTGGGGGAATGATGAGGTTTTGAGTTCAGCCCTTTTGTTCTCTTCGTATGCCAGCCAGAGTATCCTGTGGAATTATATTTATTTCTTCTTTTTTACGGTGAAGCATCAAAGCATCAAAAATAACTTAAAGTTACTTTTAAACGACGACTTAGAAAATCAGAATTGCGTGTAGGATTACGATGGGAGAGATTTAAATTCAATTCTCCCTCTTAGCCATGGAGTTCCCCAGGAATTTTTTTTATTAAGTTTTTTTATTTTATATTGACAACAAGTCCATCTTTCATTTAAACAATGTGTCGACTGGGTATATCTTGTGCTAGCAGTTATAATTAACATACTTTCCTTGCCAAAACATCAGTAACACATTTTCTTTATAAACTATTGTCGCTTACATATTTTATCTTTACAACAACTTATTTCTCTATACTGTATATTCATCTACTCAATTTTAACTTATTTCTTTATTTTCCAACCATTGATAAAATAGATCCCATACCATACAGTATTCAGTTTCTTCTTCTTTAATTGCCAATGTTAATCAATTCATCTCTATATATTGTATTTTCTTAATGACCTTTCCCTCTAATTTTTCATTTTTCCAATTCTGAATAAATACAATTCTAGCTGCAGTGTCAGCATTCCAGCAAAATTCCATTCCACCCAATATCTCCGTGATAGACATCTTCTCAAAGGTTCCTTTTTTATTTGGATAGTAACTGGTACAACCGTGGAATCTCGAATCTGAAAGTTCTGGGCTTCCTTACAATAAGTAAAAACTACAAAATCCATCCCTGCGCACATCATCACATCACATGGCCCAGTCACCATCCATCCCAAGTTAGAATTAGAATTCTTGATTGACCAAGTGTGATTGTTAGTATACATAAAAGAAAAGATACATTCGTCAAGACTTCCTCTCACTTGTGTGCAAAACAACATGACTTTGAATCATAAAAAGAATGTTATTATGTTTAACTTAAGAACCATTTCATTTAACAACTGAAATTTCGGGCTCCGTTGTGGCTGTAAGTCAAGAACTATCTGTATTTATTTTGATTTCTTTTATATCCATCGGATAAAATGATTTAAGTTCACTGCTCTGTTTTGGGAGACTTGGCCCATGAAAAAAAAAAGTCCCACCGCTTGGCTGTTACAACCTCTAGTAGAATCTTTGCAAACGTTTAGTTACTTCTCCTTCATTTTTTTTCGAAGCCCATGGGTTTGAAGCGGAGGATGACATCGAAGCTGCTCCCATCACTCATGTGTCGGTCACCCTGGACGGCATCCCAGAAGTTGTGGAGGTTCATCACATCCAGGAGGCCTTTTCGGAATCGCCCAGCACCCCCGAACAACCAAAGAAGAGGAGAGGTACTGAAGATAGTAGAAAAGGGGGGTACTAAAGAAATGACTTTGAAGTTGTTATACTTTACATGCAAGGGTTAAAAGACATCTAGGAGCCCTGGTGGGGCGGTGGTTACAATGCAGGATTTATTTATTTATTTAAATTTGTATACCACCGCCCTCTCCCGGAGGGACTCGGGGCGGTGAACAGCCAAGATAAAATACATATAAGAATACACATACAATATTTAAAAGTTAAGAAGAATTAAATAAGTTGGCCATATCAAAAAGATTAAAAATAAGAGATTAAGAAAATTAAAACCAAATTAAAAACTCTTAAAAAACCCCTAGGCCAGACTGGCTTGCTGAAATAAATAGGTCTTCAACGCACAGCAGAAGGTCAGGAGATCAGGGATGGTCCTCATCTCCGGGGGTAATTCGTTCCAGAGGGAGGGTGCCCCCAACGAGAAGGCCCACATCCTCGGGGTTGCCAGCTGTCCAGCTGGCAGCACCCCCAGGAGGCCGACTCTATGGGAGCGTATTGGTCGTCGGGAGGTAGATAATGGCAGGAGGCAGTCCCGCAAATAACCTGGTCCTGAGCCATGGAGCACTTTAAAGATAATAACTAAGACCTTGAAGCACACCCGGAGGGCCAATGCAGCTCGCGCAAGAGTGGCGTAACATGGGAGCCCCGAGGAGCCCTCAACACCACCCGCGCGGCTGCATTTTGCACCAGCTGGAGCCTCCGGATGCTCCTCAAAGGAAGCCCCATGTAGAGAGCGTTGGCATAGTCTAGGCGAGAGGTTACGAGGGCGGAAGTGATCGTGCGGAGTGCATCCCGATCCAGAAAGGGCTGCAACTGGTAGATCCTACGGATCTGACCAAAAGCCCCCCTGGCGACGGCCGCCACATGGTCCTCCAATGATAGCCGCACATCCAGGAGGACACCCAGATTGCGAGCCCTCCCTGTGGGGGCAAGAATTCCCCCCCCCCCCCACAGCCAGCGATGGAACCTGCTGGCTGTATCGGGGTGCTGGGAAGCACAGCTACTCAGTCTTAGATGGGTTGAGCTGAAGTCTGTTCCGCCCCATCCAACACCGCACGGCTTCCAGGCACCAGACCATCACTTCGACGGCTTCATCGGGGTGGCCCGGGGTAGAGATGTACAGCTGAGTATCATCAGCGTACTGATGGAACTCTACCCCAAAGCCACGGATGATCTCCACCCAATGTTGAACAGAAGGTGCGAGAGCACCGACCCCTGAGGCACTCCGCAAACCAGGGGCCTCGGGGCCGACCTCTGCCCCCCCGCCAACACGAATTGCGAACGGCCAGAGAGGAAGGAGGAGAACCACCGCATAACACTGCCCCCCACTCCCAACCCCTCTAGCCGTCGCAATAAGATACTGTGGTCGACAGTATCAAAAGCCACCGAGAGATCTAATAGGACTAGGACAGAGGAATGACCTCTGTCACGGACCCTCCAGAGACCATCCACCAATGCGACCAATGCCGTCTCCGTGCTGTGCCCGGGCCTGAAGCCCGATTGGCGTGGATCCAAATAGACAGTTTCATCCAGGTGCTGGGGGAGCTGTCGTGCCACCACACTCTCAACAGCCTTCACCACAAAGCGAAGGTTGGAGACGGGACGATAATTAGATAACAGAGTTGGGTCCAGGGACGGTTTCTTGAGGAGGGGTCTCACCACCGCCTCTTTCAAGGCGGCGGGCAGATATCCCTCACTCAAGAAGTGTTAATAATACCCTGGAACCAACCTCGTGTTCCCTCCCGAGTGGCCAACACCAGCCAGGAGGGACACAGGTCCAATAAACATGTGGTGGCATTCAGCCCCCGCAGCATTCTGTCCACATTTTTGGGAGTCACAGGATCAAACTCTTCCCAAATGACTTCTCCAAGTTCCACCCCCAACCCTCTGCCCAGAGTTGCCCATTCAGAGTCCAACTCATCCCGGATCTGAGTGATTTTATCCAGCAGGAAATTCGAAAAGTCCTCAGCCCGTCCATGCAAGGGATCCTCCCGCGCTCCCCCTTCCAGGAGGGAGCGGGTCACTCTAAACAGGGCGGCTTGGCGGTTTCCTGTGGACGCAATAAGTGTGGAAAAGTGAGAACGCTTTGCCACCCTTATCGCCACTAAATAGGTCTTAATATAAGACCGTAATAGTGTTCGGTCGGGTCCAGAGCGAGTAGTCCTCCAAATACTCTCCAGGTGTCTTTTCTGGCGCTTCATCTCCCTCAGCTCCTCGGAGAACCAAGGGGCCGAGCGAGAGTGGCGCCAGGTCAGAGGCCACAAGGGCACGACCCGGTCCAGGGCCCAGGCCGCCACCCTATCCCAGGTGGCGACCAGGTCCTCAACCGAGTCGTGTGCTCGAACATTGGGACATAGCCCAAGCTCCATCAGGAACCTATCTGGATCCATCAGGCGCCTGGGGCAGTACCGACGTTTTTGGTCCACCTCCCTGTGATGGGGGGGAGTGGCCTGGAAGTCCAGCCTAAGGAGCGAATGATCTGACCATGACAGGGGCTCAATAAAAACATCCCCTATACCAAGATCATCCTGCCACTGTCCAGAGACAAAAACCAGATCCAGGATGTGACCCCCAATATGAGTGGGCTCCCGAATTAATTGGGTCAGGCCCAAGACTGTCATGGAAGCCAAGAACTCCTGAGCAACCCCCGAGGCCCCACCAGCCGAAGGCAAGTTGAAATCCCCCATGACCATCAGCCTGGGAGTCTTAACCGCCAGGCCGGCTAGGACCTCGAGGAGCTCAGGCAGAGCCGATGTCACATAGCAGGGAGCCAGGTATGTGATCAATAGGCCCATCTGAACCTCGGAACCACACTTTACAAAAAGGGACTCACATCCGGTCGTCTGAGGAACAGTGGATTCCCTAGGACCCAGATCCTCCCGAATAATCACCGCAACCCCCCCACCCCTCCCCTGGGCCCTCGGCCGATGAAAGACCCGAAATCCGGCCGGGCACATCTCCACCAGAAGGACACCCCCCTCTTGTCCCAGCCAGGTCTCGGTGATGCCCGCCAGGTCCACACCCCCTCCGTGACAAGATCGTAAACAAGGGGGGCTTTATTCACTACGGACCTGGTGTTGCATAAC
Organism: Bungarus multicinctus; assembly: GCA_023653725.1. Classification (NCBI taxonomy): domain Eukaryota; kingdom Metazoa; phylum Chordata; class Lepidosauria; order Squamata; family Elapidae; genus Bungarus; species Bungarus multicinctus. The sequence continues at coordinate 52,827,428 of CM042851.1, read as the reverse complement.
ATCAGCCGAAGGCCCGGGGCCCAATCATTCAAACAACTCAGGGAGCGAGACGCAACCTGTGGGCCGGAGCACACCACCGCTTGTAAACAGCGGGGGAAGCTCCCATAACTTGATAAGGACCCCTGTCAACGCCATACCTGCCTCTCCCACCAATCGTAGAAATGGCCCTCTCCTCCCCCTCTCCAGAAAAACCCCCATCCTCGATCTGACCATCCTCCATTGCCCTCTGTCAGGAAGTTCGATCCTGACCGGTTCAAGGTTGACTCAGCCTTCCGTCCTTCCGAGGTCAGGAAAAAATGAGGACCCAGATTGTTGTGGGGGGGGCAAGAGGCTGACTTTTTAAACCGCTTAGAGAGGGCTGGAAAGCACTGTAAAGTGGTATATAAATGCTCTTGCCCTTCCTTTCTTCCCTCCCTCCCTCCTTCCCTTCTCCCCTTCCCTCCCCTCCTTCCCTTCCCTTCTCTTCCCTCCCCTTCCTTTACCTTCCCTCCCCTCCTTTTCTTCCATCCTCTCCTTCCCTTCCCCCTTCCTTTTCTTTCTCTTCCCTTCCCTCCTTCCCTTCCCTCCCCTCCTTCCCTTCCATCCCCCCTTCCCTTCCCTCCTTCCCTCCCCTCCTTCCCTTCCATCCTCTCCTTCCCTTCCCTTCCCTTCTCTTCCCTCCCCTCCCCTCTCCTCCTTCCCTTCCCTGGTTTACTAAACATTGGGTAGAAAGAAGGACTTGTCTGGTGAATGTCTTTTTCCTAGTTCCCTTTAGGAAATTTTTCTGTAACCACTGCTTTCCTTGCAGGGAAGAAACCCAAGGTTCCCCGTCCGGAATCGCCCAGCCTGACTCCAAATATATCTGTGAAAAAGAAGAACAAAGATGGGAAGGGTAAGCCCAGAGAGGGCAGGCGGAGAGTTTCGGAAGATAACGGAGTATTTGGGGTCCAACTCAGAGTGGAGCAGGAGTCAAGCTCTCACCGGAAGATAATAAACGGCCTGGCTTTATTTAATACTCACTCCAGGGGGAGGAACTGCCAATGAATCCAGGTGCTTTCTGGCCTTTGATAGGGGAAGTGAGGCAGAGGGATAGCAATAAATGAATGGGGGGAATTATCCCTGTTTGATTCCTTGGCCATTGCTGCCCTTCTCTCCTTCATAGCCCCCTCCTCCTTTTTTCCTCCTCCTCTTCCTCCTCTTCTCTTTCTTCCTCCTTTTTCCCTTCCTCTTCCTCTTCCTCTTCCTCTTCCCTTTCTTCTTTTCTTCCTCCTTTTTTTCTCCACCCTCCCCTTCCTCTTTCTTCCTCCTGCTCTTCCTTTTCTTGTCTTCCTCCTTTTCTACTTGTACTTCTCTTCTTCCTCTCCTCTTCTTGTCTTCCTTCTCCTCTTCCTCCCTCTCCCCTCCTTCTCCTTTCCTCCTCCTGCTCTTCCTTTTCTTCTCTTCCTCCTTTTCTACTTCTCCTCTTCCTCCTCCCCCACTTCCCCTTCTTCTGCCCCTTCCCCTGTCCTTTATCAAAGGAACCTGGTCTGCTAAGTCTACCAATTGGCCAGGCAGATCCTGAGGGAGACAGATGGCACTCAAGTCACCAGGCCCTAAGCCATGGGAGGGTTTAACAGGTGACTACCAGCACCCTGAAACACAACTGGGAGTAAACTGGCCACCAGGGCAGCTCCTGAAACAGAGGTATCGCACGGGCCTACCATCACCATTTGTGCCACTCCAGTGGGTGGAGATTATGTGGCGAGACTCTATGGCAGTGGTGGCTAATCTTTCTGGGCTCCTGTGCCCCAAATTATGCGCACGCCTACACGCTCACACTCGCGTGCCAGCACCCAGAAGGCAATGTGCGCGCCCCCATGCCCCCATGCATGCGCACGCAATTTCCACGCACCCATTCCGCTGCTCCCTTACCTGCACTGTGCCTCACAGCTGATTTTCGGCAGGTTTGAGGCCTTTTTTGGCCTCCCGGAGGCTTGAGGAAAGCTTCTACAGGCTTTGCAGGCCGAATAATAGGCCCGTTTCGTCACTTCCAGTATTGCCAGTAAAACATGAAGTGACGAAATGGGCCTAGTTTTCATCCTGCAAATCCTGCTGAAGCCTTCCTCAAGCCTCCGGGAGGCCAAAAAAGGCCTCAAACTCGCCGAAAATCAGCTGTGAGGCGCATGCATGCCCAGTGGGACAGGTTTGCCTGCAGCTCGCGTGCCGGCACAAGTGGCTCACCACAGGTACGCCACCCCGGCTCTATGGCATCAAGAGCCTGCAAAGATTACAAACTGTCTTTTTGTCCCTCCTCCCCATCCATCCCCCTGAGGACATAACATAACTTCACTCAAAGAGTTTTGAATTTTGGTTGTCTTCCTTTCAGGGAACACCATTTACCTCTGGGAATTCCTACTGGCGCTGCTTCAGGACAAAGCCACCTGTCCCAAATACATCAAGTGGACTCAGAGAGAAAAGGGCATTTTTAAGCTAGTCGATTCCAAGGCCGTGTCCAGGCTGTGGGGAAAGCACAAGAATAAACCAGATATGAACTACGAGACCATGGGCAGAGCGCTCAGGTAGGTGCATTGCTCGAAAAACGGGCCCTTCCCTTCAATGCCAAAGGCTTTGGAAGTCTTTTAACCCAAGCCAGGACCTCCCTCGTCCAAACTCTAAATAAACATTATTTGTACCTCTTTGTCCCACCTGTGTGTAAGAAGTACTGCTGCAGATACAAATTGACTTGTAGAACAAATTGGAAAAGTAAATGTTTATTCAGTTCAAGAAGTGCCTGACTGATGACCACAACTGAATCTAAAACTCATGTTGCTAAGTGAGATGGTTGTTAGCCGAGTTTTGGCATAATTGACAAGTTACCCTTCTTCTTCTTCTTCTTCTTCTCTTCTTCTTCTTCTTCTTCTTCTTCTTCTTCTCTTCTTCTTCTTCTGCTCTTCTTCTTCTTCTTCTTCTTCTTCTTCTTCTTCTTCTCTTTCTTCTTCTTCTTCTTCTTCTTCTTCTTCTTCTTCTTCTTCTTCTTCTTCTTCTTCTTCTTCTTCTTCTTCTTCTTCTTCTTCTTCTTCTTCTTCTTCTTCTTCTTCTTCTTCTTCTTCTTCTTCTTCTTCTTCTTCTTGTTTCTTCTTTTTCTTCTCCTTCTCCTCCTCCTCCTCCTCCTCCTCCCTCTTCTTTTCTTCTCCTTCCTCCTTCTCCTCCTCCTCCTCCTCATTTCCTTCTCCCTCTCCTGTCCCTCCCATCCTTCTCCTTCTGCTTCTTCTCCTCCTCTGCCTCCCATCCTTCTCTTTCTCTTTCTTCTGCTTCTTCTCCATCTCCTTCCATCCTTCTCCTCCTCTTTCTCTTCGTTTCTTCTTCTCCTTCTGCTTCTTCTCCTTCTCCTTCTGTGCCTTTTCCTTCACCCCCTTCTCCTCTCCCTCTCTTTCTCCTCCTTCCACTTCTTTTTCTTTTTCTGCTGCTTCTCCTTTAACTTCTTCTCCTTCTTCCTCTTCCTCTCCTCTTCCTTCTGTTTCCTCCACCTCCATAGAAGCTTCGGCTGGAGAAAAGGACCTTCTCTAGTTGAAGGAAGAGACTTAAAGCCACCCAACATCACTGACTCTACTCAGCTATTTCAGAACATGTAGACAAACCTGCTCAAACGTTTTCACCGATCAATACGTGCTTGGGAATTAGCTGCACATTTTGTAAATCCCCTGAAAGAAAATGTTTAGGAGAGTAACTTTTTTTTAAATTCCTCACCTTTGAAGTGGATTCCTTTTGCCTTGCTACTTAAACGCTTGGTGTGGTTTCTCCTTGTTCGAACAGATACTACTACCAAAGAGGCATTTTAGCCAAAGTAGAGGGCCAACGGTTGGTGTACCAGTTCAAGGAGATGCCAAAAGACATCATCTATATCGACGACGTAGATCCCAACTCCAGCCTAGACTCTCCGGATTCCTCTCTACTCTCCACCCCTGGGACCAACAGAAGCCAAGCGGGCAAAGCCAAGGCCTCTTCCAATTCGGGCTCCAAAGGAAGCGGATCTGCCCCCCTTTTAAAATTGCCCTTCAACGCCAAGTCCGCCAAACTGAAGCAGCCCTTGGAGACTGTGTCCCAGCCCCTGCCTTCATTGACCCCTGAAGTGCTGACGACAATGCAGTCCAGCCAGTCGACTCATCCCGCCCAGCTTTATCGGACAGTCCATTTAATGCCTTCGGTGCAATCCATCCAGGAAGGGCACGCGGCCGTAACTGGTAGCTTGCTGGACGAATCCCTGAATCCTTCGGTTACAAACATCAGGTAAGGAAAAAATGAAGCAGATCTTAAAAAACATCAGGGAGATCTTTGGTCTGGCTTTTCCCGTATCCTACGTGTTTTTTTTTTCCTCATCTGAAAAGTCTTTTGAGGGTTACAAACGGCAGACACGTATGTGAAAGGGGTCTTCTTGCTACATTTTGGGGTGTCATGCCCCTGTCGGAGTCTGGATCTGAGGAAAAAGATGGACAGCTGACACAGGGAGTGGGAGTGTGGCTCCGTTGGCAATGGAGGAACCTGGGGACGGGCAAAGTCTGGCTGGGTAGAGCAGGGAGAGGGAGAACAAGGGAGAGGGAGTTCAGAGGAAGACCCAGGCCCACCCCTCTTCATCCTAGGGCACGCAGGGAGGAACCGAGAAGAGAGCAACGTGGGTTGCATGGCTTACGGGGGAGGAAAGGGCCCTGATTACCTTCATTAGGCACACCTGGGAATGAGAGTTTAAAAGATCAAGCTGAGTGCAGTGTCTGCTGGGAGTAAATGTGAGTTTATCTTGTGTTGACTTTGGTTATCTGTGTTCCTGGCATCTTCCCAACCGTGTTGAGTTATTGCCGTGCCTTCACATCTGGAATTCTTGCGCCTGTCCTGTTGGATTAATTATTTCATCTGGCCTTGATTGGACTTATAGTTACAGTTTGTGTTGACCACGTTTTGGACTTGATTTTCTGCAGCCCAAGGCTGTTCCTGGGAGAGTTTTTCTCCAGCCAGAAGGTAACCTGGACATTGGGGGCAAAGTTGGAGCTAATAAAGGGATTGTCTGACTGGGTTGCCTTTGTGCCACACCCCTTTGGGTCATCACATGAAGTCTCTCTCTCTCTCTCTGTGAAAAAAATAAAGATGCTTGGGTTCTTTTTGTACAACTTAACCATGGAGATTCTTGGTCATCTAGATCGGCGGCCTCCAACCTTTTGGGCACCAGGGATCGGTTCCGTGGAGAGATGCTTTACCGTGGCCCAGAGTGGGCATGGTTTTGCGTGCTGCCTGCATCCTGTGGATGGGAGCTTTGCTTGTTTTCGCGGCCTGGTTTCTGGCATGCCATGACCCGGTGCTGGTTCACGGACTGGGCTTTAGGGACCTCTGATCTGGTTGTCCCAAAGGTGTTTTTTTTTTAAAGGCAACTTGACAGGGTGGATGAAACACCCAGCCACAAACTCTGCAATGGGATCTATGCAATGGTGGCATTCTACCGGTTCAGCCCGGTCCTGCTGAGCTGGTAGCAGCGATGAGCAGCGGAGACTGAACCGGTTCTCTCTGCCGCTCTGCTGTTTGTTTGTTTGTTTGTTTGTTTGTTTGTTTATTTATTTATTTATTTATTTATTTATTTATTATTTATTTATTTATTTATTTATTTATTTATCTTATATACCACCCTATTTCCCTAACAGGACTCAGGGCGGTGTACAGCCACATTAAAATACGAAAAAACAATACAAAACTAAAAACTACTAAAAGACCAGATATAAAAGGCTGAGAGCTAACAAAGAGGGCTAAAAACCCACCTGCCCACCCGGGCTCCCATACTCACCTTTATCCTCTGAATTTGAAGTGCAGCTGTTTTGCGCGGCAGCTGCTAGAGCGACCAGGATCGTGCAAAGTGCACGTTTGGCACACATGCACACTTAAAGGGCGTGCATGTGCACAAAGCACGCCCATCAAGCCACACCCACCAAACCGGTGGTAGAAATATTTGAATCCCACCACTGGATATATGCAATAGAATGCAGTGAGACATGGGCAGGTCTGTCCATTGGGGAAACAATGCAAGAGCAAAAACCCATCAGGACTAGATTGAGCAGTTCCGTCTGCCTCAAGGTGGACTTCAAAAATCTCAGCAAAGAGTGGGTGGGCTTAGTTGGTCTCCTGCACCCCAGTGGCGGGGGGTTGTTTGCCCTCCCGGGGCTCCGGACCCTTTCCTTGAGCTTCCGGGAGAACGAAAACAGCCTCCCCAGACTCCGAAAGCTCTTTGGAAGCTAGAAACGGGCCCATTTCTGGCCTTCATGAACTTCCAGCAGGCCCGTTTTTCCTGAGCCTCCGTGCCTCCCTGCACTTACCTGCATCCAAAACGGGCCGCATAGGAACTCCTGGGAGGGGAGTGGCGGGGTGGGTGGGGCCAGCCAGGATTGGGATTTGGGGGTTCTTCAAACTGCACAGAATCTCAGCTAGGGGCTCTTCTGAATCCCTGAGAACCCCCAGCAGCCCCACCCCGATCTATATGTGACAGACAGAGGCTGCTCTTATTAGAGACAGGAATTCCACATTTTGGACCAAGAGGACCACTAGCTTGAAAGAGGGGTCAAAGCGGCCATCTAGGTTAAAATTGAACAGCCCTCTCTCAGCAGAGGAGGAGGGACACCACACCACCCACCTCCTCTCCCCAACACAGTCCTTTCAGCAGTTCCAAGAAGGCTCCACAACCATTTGCACCACTCGGGTAACCCTGAGGACACAGATAAACCTCCAAGTGGCCTCAACGACCCTCTATAAAAGGATGCAAATGACCAGCTGTTTGCAAGGAGTCTCAATCCTTCCCTTCCCCACCATCCAGCCAGAACTGAAGAAGCTTCTCGGATGAGAAGCGAAACGTCGTCAAGAAAGAAGAAACAAATAATGTCCAATTGCGTTGTGAAAAAAGCACCTTTGCCCCAAGTGTGCAAGGTGTGACGCAGGAATATAAATTTATACCTGGCACAGAGCAGGGAACAAAATAATTCTGTAGCTGAATCCAACAGGAAATGAAGCCATAGATTTTTCTAACACTCATTTTTCCGTTCTTTTTCTTTTTAATTGTATTTCTTCTTAAGGATGGAGCTTGCATTAAGTAGACCACGGTTGCAAAAATTAAATTTGTCAGATGGGAGAGAGATCTAGGTTTGGCTAATTTTGGCAGAAGGGGGTTTATAGTAGCATGTCTCTTCTCCTAGCTTGATCTAGCTAATTAAGAATAAAGAGCAGGAGAGCTGTAGAACAAATGTTTAATTTGGGGTTATTCAGAGGATAGATCATGCATGGTTGATTCCCTTTTTCCAGCGATTCTGAATTATTCCAGTGATCTAATCCAAGTTACATATGAAAACCGCAGTCCTGATTCTAATTTTATGTGGTCTACAATGACGGATGAGACAACGAGGAAAACATTCTATGTCATCTCTTTAGCAATGTATATACCACTTTGGCTATAGTTCCAGCTGGGGCATCCTGCCTTATTTAAAATATTGTAAAATATTATCTTTTCAGTAAAAAATGAAAAAGTTGGCCCGATCCAATTCAGGGAATAATTAAAGAAGTTGAGGATGTAAGAGGAAAGAGAGAAACCATTGCAAGAAAAATGTAGGATGTGGCTGGAACTCTACAGAGTGTGTTTGGCCATTCTAGTGGAGAAATGCAGCTGTCATGTCCCTTGATTGAAAATTGGTAGACATTTTTAATTTTTTTTATTTGTTTACAATATAAAACACAAAAGCAAATACTAGGGAAAATAAAGGAGGGAAAAGGGTAGAGAAAGTTGTAGAGAAGAAGGGAAAAAGAAAAAAAAGGCATTGACTTGCAACTGGCTTTGGTGCAGTAGCTCCCAGTACTGACTTTACAACAGACTTACAAACTTTAACAGAACTTAATTTGTGTCGAAGCCCCGGCTTGAATAAACCTTGATTCTGTTTCACAGTTTCAGAGCAGTTGTGCTTCTCTTTTGGCCAGGTCTAGAGTTTGCACCATTGAAAGCAGTCTATGGCCACACAATGCAGATTATTGCCAATGCCTCCATTTTGTTGAAGATGTACTTTTCCTCGAAGGCATGATCTCCCTTGGTCTCAAACCGTGGTGGTATTCTACTGGTTCAGCCTGGTTCACGCCAACCGGTAGTAAAAATACTTGCATCCCACCCCTGGTCTTGGAAGTGCTTCATGATTCTCCAAAATAGAAAGCTAGAACAAAAAGAAAAGAGAAGGAAGGAAAAGAAGAAAGGAAGGAAATAAATTAAAGAGAAACTAAGCAGATGGTTCCACCTTAATGCATGCCTTAACTATTAATATTACAATACTTTTTGTGTTGCATAATAGTCAAGGGAGGTCTCATACTGTGAGTCCTGCCCCAACTTGGTCTCTTAGGTAAGAACGACCCTCGACTCCATTTTGAGTGAAAGGTTTACTTTCCTAAAAGCCAAGTGGATTACAATGTAGCAAAGCCAGAACTGAGATTTGTGCACCAAAACTTTCCCGGTTATTTTCCCCCTCTTTGTTCCTTCCCCTTGCTGGTCTCCCCCATTGTCCAATCCTATTCAAAGAAAACGTTTTGGGACTGGGGAGTGAGGAGCTGCATACGATGAGTCATTAGCTTTCCCCCCATCCCCATCCCATCCATTATGCCAAACTCCTAAACTGTCAACTAAAAAATACTTCTTTGGTTTTTTTAGTTGCCAGCAGAAATGGGGTGGGGGAAGCTGTGCATTCCTTAAATGCTTCAGATAATTGCTAGGTAGACGAAGCTGTTGGCGCACAAGAGTATTACTGGAGAGCATGATTGATGACTCTTGGCTATGGATGTGTCCCATTGGAGAATATACATCCAGGGGGTGGGTGGGAAGACCAGGGCCAAGGGTGAAATTGATTATAGTTTTAATCTTTCAGCCATATATTTAATTCATTTTTAATCTATTTTTAAATTTTATATTTGATATTGTATTGTTTTGGCTGGGCTGTGCACCGCCCCGAGTCCCAATTTGGGAGAGGGGTGGTATATAAATTAAATCAAATCAAATCAAATCATGAATGAATGAATGATGTTTCTTAGAGTCGGCTGTACCCACATAATGCCGACATGGTCACTCCCAATAAATCTTATTTTTTTTTACTCTGAGAGATGCGGCTAGAGACTTAGGATTTGAATGGGGGTGTATTGTCGGAGTCCTGACAGCGACAGCCAGAGAACGCAAAGAGCAGGCCTCAAAAAAAAAAAAAAAAGGCAGTTCTGACCTTCATTATTTCTCTTACTTCAATAGGACCATCCAAGCCTCAGGCCAGGTTCCCGTCGTAGTCTCTCCCGGAAACCAGCAACTGCACACCGTAACACTCCAGACAGTGCCTTTAACCACTGTGATAGCCAGCGCGGATCCGACGTCTTCATCCGCCCCCCAGAAGTTCATCCTGCAAGCCATCCCATCGTCGCAGCCCGTGACTGTCCTGAAAGAGAACGTGGTGCTGCAGTCCTCCAAGCCAGTCTCCCCTCCGTCGTCCATCGTTTTCAGCCCTGCTCAGGTCCACCAAGTCCTCACCAGCAACGTCCAGACCATTTGCAACGGGACGATGAACGTGGCCTCCTCTTCCCCGTCTTTCAGCACCACCGCTTCCGTAGTAACTTTTACGCCCAGCAGTTCCCACGGGGCCGCTGCTCAGCCTTCCTCCTCCTCCAACGCCATGATCACATCGGTGATTAAGGCGCCGGAAACCAAAGCCGCCGTGGTGCAAGGGACGGTTAAATTGGAAGCCGACAATTCCAGAGGGGGGGAAGACGACCAACCCTCGGAGCCTAGTTTCCACCAACAGCCATTCGTCGTCATGGTGTCTGCTTCCAACGGCTTCCCGCCTGCGGTACATCACATCAAACAGGAAAGCGAACACTTCGCGCCACCGAGCCCTTACGAGTAAACAAGAAGAAACCTTAAAAAAAAAAAAAAATTTTTATCATTGCTCTTTTTCCTGAATGTGATGGAAAAAAACAACAACAACGCCTCCCACCAATGGTGTATATAACTTTTGATTCCAAAGCCAGGCATTATAAAGCTACTTTTTAATTTTTTAAATTTCTCAAATTATATTTTAGAAGTAACGCTGTAGAGTTGATTTCCAGCTTTGTCCTCTCCTCTGCTGTATAAACTATGATATGTTTAAAAAAAAAAAGGCAAGCATGAAGGAACATGCAGTTTATCTTTTCTTTTCTCTCTCTCTCTCTTTTTTTTTTGATCACTGTCCAAAAATTCTAAATTTCTTAGACTTCCTGTATTGTTTGTCTTGTCTTGCATAATAATGTAATCAGTGCTTTCAAGCAATAGTTAATTTCAGGAAGTTTTTTTTTTTCATGCCGTTATTTGACTCTTTTTAAAAAAAAGTAAATTCCAAAGATCTTTTTACTCAATGTATTTAGAATATATTTTGTTTTACATGGATAGATAAAGCAGTGGGCGATCGGATCTTCGTTCGTTCAATTGCCTTTTGCTCCAGTGAGAAATCATTTTGCAAAGAAAAGCATTTCCCTTCTATCAATAAGATATTTACCACCACTTATGCATTCTATTTACTATATATTTTCTATTCTAATAAGGACAATATATAAAGTGGCTCACCAAAACGGGAGCTGTCACTACAGGTGCAATTGTTTTTCAGACCACTTAAAACTTTTTGAGGCATAAAAAAAATGTGCTGGGTTTTTTTTTTTGCAATTATTTTTATAAGGAAATGAAAAATAGAAGTATATGGGACTTAACCCGAGTATTTTGAGATTAAAATATTTCTACAAAGTACCTTTTCTATTGTAAATATGTAATTTAATTTCTCAAAAAGATTTTTTTCATAAAAAAGATATTTCCATAGAACAATATTTTATAGATACAGATAAGATCATTATGTTTAGAGCTCTAAAGTTTTACGTATTCATGTATTGCAAAGTGAATTTGTATTTAAAAGGAAAAAAAAATTAAATTGTGGGACCTCTTTGAAGCTGTTTCCTCTTTTTTGTATTTTAATTGGTTTATCATGAAAATAAATCAAGTACAACATCCTGGTATGTTTGTCTTTCTCAGTCTGAAATCTGACATTGTGGTAGGCATTCATAAGTTATTGTAGACCTGTAATAAAATACGTTGTGCAAGAAGGAATCAAATTTAAGATACAGAAATCTTTATTATTTTGCCCCCCAGACTTTTGGCCTTTAAGTTATATCCTTGTTGTTTAAAATCAAGCCAAGCTAAAAATCAGGAGTGAGAAATTAAACATAAGCCATAAGTCTTGAGAGCTGGCAGTAATGGTTACTTTAATTTAATTATTTGCTACGTTCATCTCCAATATACTTTGCATATATTAAAATAATTTAGCATCATGTTTAATAGGATCAAAAAAGGGCTCAACTATTTCTTAACTCCCAGGAGCTAAAATATCTTGCAGAACTGTACATCCTATCTCAGTAAGTACAGCTAACAAGTCCAGTGTCCAGAATGTATGAACTTACTATTTCCACCATAAATGAAAATTTACACACACACACACACACACACACACAGAGGCTTGAAAACATATTTGTTTTACTTCTGGCCTTCTTCTCATTCTTTCTTTTACCTGGAAAAATACGTAAATTGCTGCAATAATACAGAATTAAAGCTGTCTACAGTATCTATTTTTAACCTTAAAATCATTTTTTCAGAACAACATGAATATCTAGACTGGACCTATTGCTAAAAAGGATAGGTTTAATGTATGGAGCACCTTGTATTGGATAAAAAAATTGAATATCCTATGCATCATGATTTGTAATACTTGCAAATACAGCATTGAGGTTTAAACCCTTCAGCATCCCGTGATAGATTATTAATGTAATTTCTTAGGGAAGCAATAACACCCAAGTTCCTGTATCCTCTGACAACATTTAAATAATAACTTCCCCCAGCAGGTTTCCTGGAAATTACAACACCCACTTTATCATTTATTTTACTTATTAAATTTCTACACCGCCCATCTCAGCCAAGTGACTGTGGACAGCTGACAACAACGATAAATTCATGATAAAACAAAATTACACTTGATGATAAAAGGGTAAAATAATTTTAAGACTAGACTATCAAAAAATGCCCATTAACAAATATTTATCAGTCTTCACAGTGGATTTCAATCTCTATATATAAAAAGTGAAATACCCCTCACGCATCATCACAAAATCTTCAGAACTGTAAAGCCTACAAACTTGAAATTTGGCCCGTATGTTCTTCTTGGCTTCTAGGTGCTCACTAAGAAAGGATTTTTCGAAATGACCATCAGAGCATTAATATTTCCTATATTATTATTATTAACACGCTCTGATGCTAAGGAGTTCTACTCCCCCTCCCCACCTGAAAAGAAGAAATCTCTCCCAAATGCAAAACACAAGCAGAGGAGAGCAGTTTCAGTTTCAGAGCAGTAAGCACCTTTAGTACAGAACAATTGAGCTAAGCCACACCAAGGCTCCTTGCTGTCTCCTTGCTCACACAGCAAATACTGTTTCAGTTTCCAAACAGCCCTCAACTCTCACACACTGATAGGGCGCTAGCCAGATGAATACTGATGGATGCTGGTAGGCAATGGCACAATTCCCCCCCACCCCTTATTTTCCTCCCCAAAAACTAAGCCCGACCACATAGTTTCGTAGCGAAACACAGGTATCGAGCTACTTCTGTATAATTGCACCTTTGCATAAATGCACATGAAGGCAGCACAAGAAACCATGGATGGAAATTTCTGTGGCGCTTCTCAGTCCTCCAGGTCCTGGTTGTCCCAAAGGTGCTTTTTTCAGGAGGCAACTTGACTTTCTGTTTTTTTTTTCTTTTGAAGACGTTTTGCTTCTCATCCAGGAAGCTGCTTCATCTCAGAGAAAGTCTTTGACAACCAATTGATGGCATATATTCAGTCAAGCCACCAATCATTGGTCAACCAACCAACCAATTACATTCTATTTATTACATTCTTCTGGAGAAAACCTTTCTATGGGGTAGCTCAAGTTTTGACACTGAATTGATGGCATATATTCAATCAATCAATCAGTCCAATCAATCCCACTAGTTTCATTTTATATTCCTGGTTTTTTTAAAGGTAAGTTATTCACTTGATGGCATGTATTCCATTCATCCATCCATCCTTCTGTCTGTCTGTCATTTGTCTCATCTATCCATCCATCCAGTCAGACTTCTGTCCATCTATCTTTCTTCTATCTTATTATCTATCTATCTATCTATCTATCTATCTATCTATCTATCTATCTATCTATCTATCTATCTACCTCTCCATCCATCCTCTATCTGTCTATCTAGCCATCCTCCATCCTCTATCTATCCATCCATCCATCCATCCTCTATCCATCAATCCATCCTCTCTCTATCTCTCTCTTATCTATGTATCCATCCATCCTCTATCCATATCCGATCTCATCCTATCTCTATCTCTATCTACTATCTATCTATCATCATCATCCATCCATCATCCAATCCACCATCTATCATCCTCTATCCATCCATCCTCTGTCTGTCTGTCTCTCTCTATCTATCTCCATCCATCCTCTACCTACCTACCTACCTACCCATCCATCCATTCTCTCTCTGTCTCTCTCTCTCTCTCTCTCTCTCTCTCTCCCGCCCCCCTCCCACCCATTCCACAGCTTTGGCTTCACCAGGCTGAGGAATTCTGGGAGTTGAAGTCCGCAAGTTGCCGAGGTTGGAGACCTCTGCCGAAGCAGGAGATAATAAGTGGGCGTGGCCACCCCCGCTCTTCCTCCCTCCCCCTCCCTCCTCCCCTCCCGGGCATCTTCGCGCCGCGCGGTGGGCGTTCCTCGGCGTGGCCACGCCCCCTTGGCGACGCTCTTCGGCCGCCATTTCGCGGCGGCATGGCGGCGGCGGAGGCCTCCTCAGTGGGGTGAGCGGGCGCCCTTTCCTCCTTTCTTTCCTCCCCTCCTCCTTCTTCTCCTTTTCCTTCTCCGCCGCCTTCGCTAACGCTTCTTTCCCCCCCGCAGCCTCTCCGAGATCGACATCGAGCGGGAGCCCGAGGCCGCAGCGCAGGTAAACTGCTTCAGGCGTCGGTTTTGAGGTGGGGGGTCTTGGCTCTCCCCGGGGAAGGGAAGGAGCAGCCATGGGAAAAACGAAAAAAAACCCCTGCCTTCCCCCCCTCGAGTTCTTTTTTTGGGGGAGGGAAACGTTCCTGGGATCACCGCGTGGTCTCCTTTCCCAGATATGCGCAGTGGTGGCTAAGCCTGCGGAGGGGAGCCTTGGAAGATACCCTTTTATTACCATTATCATTATCGGAAGCAGAGGGAGGGGTTAAAAAAGTGATAAAAGTGGAGGGGAGAGGACAACAATAACACAGGAACAACAACAATCATAAAAAAATTGTGGTTGTGGACCCCCCTGCTCGGCTTTTCCCTTGTGGGATGCGAAAGGAGCAACTATGGGGGTGTAGAAAAGCGTCACACCAGGACTTGGCTCCCTTTTTTCCACTTGAGTTTTTTGGGGGAGAGAAGAGGGCTCCTGGGGTCTCCTTGTGGTCTCCTTTCCCATACATGCACAATTGAGGCTAAGCCTGGGGGGAGGAGCCTCGGAAGAGGTCCAAGTTTTTTTTTTTAAATTATTATTTTTATTATTATTATATATTTTATTCATTAAACATGAAACTCAGTCAACTGAACATTCAAAAATGCATCATAAATATCATTGACTGGTGCTAATGGTTATTATTATTATTATTATTATTATTATTTCCTTAAACATGAAACTCAGTCAACTGAACATTCAAAAATGCATCACAAATACCATTGACTGGTGCTAGTTGATATTATTAATTATTATTTTTATTTACTTTACTCATTAAACATGAAACTCAATCAACTGAACATTCAAAAATGCATCACAAATACCATTGACTGGTGCTAATGGTTGATATTATTATTATTAATTATTATTTATTCCTTAAACATGAAACTCAGTCAACTGAACATTCAGAATGCATTACAAATACCTTTGACTGGTGCTGATGGTTTATACTATGGTATTATTTATTATTATTTACTCATTAAATATGAAACTCAGTCAACTGAACATTCAAAAATGCATCAAAAATACAATTGACTGGTGCTAATGGTTGATATTTTTATTAATTATTATTTTTATTTACTTATTAAACATGAAACTCAACTGAACATTCAAAAATGCATCATAAATATCATTGACTGGTGCTAATGGTTGATACTATTATTATGGCAGGAAGCAGATGGTGGGGTTAAAAAATGATAAAAGGGGTGGCAACATGACAACAATAACACAACAACAAGAACAATCACAAACAGTTGTGGTTGTGGACACACCCCGGCCTTTCCCTAGTTGGAAAAGAAGGAGCAACTGTGGGAGGAATAGAAAAACCCTTTGCCGGGATTTGGCTTCCCTTTTTCCACCCAAGTTTTTTGGGGGAAGAAAGGGTTCCTGGGGATCTCCTTGTCTCCTTTCCCGTACATGCGCAGAGAGGGGTCTTGGAAGAGGTTCAGATTTGGGGTTTGGGGATTTTCATTTTTTGGAAGGAAGGAGATGCTGGGGTTAAAAAAAACAAAAATTGTAAAGTGGGGAGAGCGCGGGCAAGAACAATAACAACAAACCACAATAAAGTTGTGGTCCTGGACACACACACACACACACACACGGTCTTTCCCTTGTATGAAGGGAAGGAGCAGCCATGGGAGGAACAAAAAGAAAAGGCCCGCTCTCTTCCCCACCCCACCCCCGAGTTTTTTATTTGAGAGGGGGGAGAAAGAAAGGGTTCCTGGGATATCCTTGTGGTCTTTTTTCCCAGACATGCGCAATAGAGGCTAAGCCTGTCAAAAAGGGTTTTGGAAGAGTTTTAGGGGGTGGGTGGATGGGTTGTTTGTTTTTTTGGAAGGAAGCAGATGCTGGGATAAAAAAGAAAAGAAAATGGATAAAGTGGGGAGAGGGCAACAATAACACAACAGCCACAAAAAAAAGTTGTGGTTATGGAACCTCTGGGCTCTGCCCTGGAGTGAAGTGAAAGAGCATCCTTAGGAAAGTGGGCAAAAAAACCCACACCAGGACCTGGCTCCCTTTTTTCCCCCAAAGTTTTTTAGGGGAGGATAAGATTCCTGGGATCTCCTTGTGGTCTCCTTTCACAGTCGTGCAGTTGAGGCTAAGCCTGCTGGGAGGAGCATTCTTCATCTTCGTCATCTTCTCCTCCCTTCCTCTTCTCCTTCCTCCTCCCTTTCTCTTCCCCTTTTCCCCCTTCTTTCTTCTCCTTCCTTACTTCCTCTTCCTTCCTCTTCTTCCCCTCCTCCTTCCCTCTCCTCTTCCTCATTATTATTATTATTACTATTATTATTATTAGCAGATGATGGGATTAGAAAAAAAGGGAAATAGTAAGACACAGAGCCACAACAACAACATAACACAGCAACAGTCACAAGTGTGATCTTTGGTGCTAACTTGACAACTGAGTTAGAGGGGCAGGTGAATTTGTCATTCTCTTTTCCTTCACAATCTATGGATGAAAAAGTAATAATTTTAAATCAGTTGTGTATTTACACTGAGATCAAATGAATAAATGAAGGATAAATACGTGTATCTCAGCAACACTTTCACAAATAATTATGAAGGAAATATTAAAACCATTGGTTTAAATTCTCTTCATTTGCCCTGTTTTACAGCTGTGTCATTTGTTGTGGTTTCTGCTCACGTCCAGGTAGTCCTTAACTTACGACCACAATTGAGCCCCAAAATTTACGTTGCTAAGTGAGACATTTGTTAAGTGCGTTTTGACCCATTTTACGACTTTCTTGGCTGCCCTGCTTAAGCGGATCACTGCAGTTGTTAAGTTAGTCACATGGTCGTTAAGTGAATCTGGCTTCCCCAATTGATTTTGCTTGTCACAAAAGGGGATCACAATGACCCCAGAACACAGCGATGGTCATAAGTATGAACCAGTTGCCAAGCGTCTGAATTTTGATCAGGTGGACCACAAAGATGCTGCAACGGTCGTATGGGTGAAAAATGGTCATAAGTCACTTTTTTCGGTGATGTTGCAGCTTTGAACGCTCATTAAATGAACTGTTATAAGTTGAGGACTACCTGTATAAAAGAGGCGTTTTACCCACTCAAATTTCTGAGTGTCTCAGCCTGATTTTAGGGTGTTATTAATCTATAATGTTGCAGCTTAGCAAAACTGCGCTATACTGTGAGATATCCTGTTACTTGGGGAGTTGCAGGTTGTGCTGTAATACAAAGGAGTTGGGGGGGGGAGGAATTGTAATAAAAATTCAGTATACAAGAGATCCAATGCACTGGAGCTTTATTTTTCTGCTACCTTATGCAAAAGAAAATCACTTTTATTGGATGCGATATTAACGTTTCAGCTTCCAGAAGATTGCTTCTGTACTTCAGATTAACACCAGGAAGAAACAAAACTTACATACATTATAATAGCTGCAGACAGATAGCAACGGATGGGCTTTACAACATTTTAAAATCCTTACTGGCTTGGCTGGAAGGGACCTCGGAGGTCTTCTAATCCAGCCCCCTCCTTAAGCAGGAGACCTTATACCATTTCAGACAAGTGGCTGTCCAGTCTCTTCTCAAAAGCCTCCAGTGTTGGAGCACCCACTACTGGTGGCAAGTAGTTCTACTGGTTAATAGTTCTCGTTAGGAAATTTCTTATTAATTCCAGGTTGCTTCTCTCCTTCATTAGTTTCCATCTATTGTTTCTTGTGTTACCTTTTAGGTGCTTTGGAAAATAAAGTTGACCCCCTCCTCTTTGTGACAGTAGCAGTAGCTCTTAGACTTATATACTGCTTCACAGCGCTTTCCAGCCTTCTCTAAGCGGTTTACAGAGTCAGCCTCTTGGCCCCAACAATCTGGGTCCTCATTTTACCCACCTTGGAAAGATGGAAGGCTGAGTCAACCTTGAGCCTGGTGGGATTCGAACTGCCAAATTGCAGGCAGCTGGCAGTCAGCAGAAGTAGCCTGCAGTACTGCATTCTAATCACTGCACCCCCTGAAATACTGGAATACTCTTTTCATTTCTTGACACAGGCTCCGAGGGTGGTTTTTTTTCCCTCCATTACAGATAGCTATCCTCCCAGCTCAGAAACGTGGCTTCTGGGCATAGTTTCTTTGCAAGTAGCATTTTGCCAATCAGTCCTGTTTGATTTGTCAAGCAAGAGATTTCACTGCAGGCTGTGTAAGGTTTTTGCAGGAAACTTGTCATGTTAATGTTTTTCTATTTGCCCTTGTAGACGCTGACAGCAGCCTTGGAACAGAAGCCAGGCCATGCGGAATATTACCGCCAGCGAGCTTATGCCTACATCCTTCTACAGAATTACCACGGTATTGTTTGCTTTCCTGGTTTTTTCCCCCTATATATATAAAAGCGAAATGCCACTCACATGTCTTCACAAAATCTCCAGAAGTGTAACGCCTACAAACTTGAAATTTGGCACTATTTATTTATTTATTTTATTTATTCTAGGTTTTATATACCGCCCTTCTCCCGAAGGACTCAGGGCGGTGAACAGCCAACTAAAATACATGTATACAAATATAAATAGTTAAAAAAGAATTAAACCCTAGGCTGTCCCTATAAAAATCTAAAAACCCCAATTAAAATAAATTAAAACTTTGTGCACCCATCCCAACGAATCTAAAAACCCCATTTAAAATCCCATTTGAGTCAGCTCAGGCCGGCCTGCTCGAAGAGCCAGGTCTTCAGGTCACGTCTGAAGGCCCTCAGGTCACTGGTCGTTCGTAATCCAGGGGGCATCCCATTCCAAAGGGCGGGTGCCCTCACAGAGAAGGCCCCATTCCTCGGGGTCACCAGACGACACATAGAAGGCGTCGGGACCCGGAGGAGACCCTCTCTGTGGGAGCGCACCGGTCGGTGGGAGACTACTGGCAGAATGATGTTCCTCTTGGCTTCCAGGGGCTCACTAAGAAAGGGTTTTTTCGAAATGGCCATCAGATCATTAGTACTTCATGTACTATTATTATTGTATTAATGTATTATTATTATTATTATTATTATACTGATTCTAAGGAGTTCTACTCCCCCTCCCAACCAGCCAAAGAAATCTCTTCCAAGTGCAAAACACAAGCAGAGGAGAGGAGTTTCAGTTTCAGTTGTAGTTTCACAGCACCACCAAGCAGCTTTAGTACAGAACGGTTGAGCTAAGCCATGCCCAGGCTCCTCGCTGTCTCCTTGTTCACACAGCAAATACTGTTTCAGTTTCCAAACGGCCCTCAACTCTCTCACACTGACAGGATGCTAGTCGGATGAATACTGATGGATGCTGGTAGGCAGAGGCAGAATTCCCCCCCCCCTTATTTTCCTCCCCAAAAACTAAGCCTGACCACATAGTTTCATAACAAAGCACAGGTATTGAGCTAATACACACACACACACACACACACACACACACACACACACGTATGTGTGTGTGTATTTGTATATGTATATATGTATTTGTATATGTATGTGTATATATGTGTGTATATATATATTTGTATATGTGTGTAATATATGTATATGTCTATCTATATATACACATATATACATATACACACACACATATATATTTCTCCACTTACAACAATTCATTTAGTGACTGTTTACACAATGGTATTGAAACAATGTGACTTATGACTGTTTTTTCACAGCTGCAACCTTTGCAGCGTCCTCATGGTCACATGATCCAAATTCTGAACACATGGCAACTGGCTCATATTTATGACAGTTTCCAGGTCCCCTGGGATCATGTGATTCCCCTTTTGCGACCTTCTAGCAGGCCAAGTCAGAAAGGTTCCGTTAACAACCAGATTACTAACTTATCAGCTGTGGTGATTCACTTAACAGTTATGGCAAGAAAGATCGTAAAATGGGGCAGAGCTCACTTAACAAATGTCTCGCTTAACGAGAAATTTTGGGCTCAATTGTGGCCCTTAAGTTGAGGACCACCTGTATTGCATTGTTTAAAAAAAAAATATTGCTACCTAGGTAAAGCTCTTATCTTCCTCTTGTATTACATCTACTATTTTTTCCTCCCAGAAATTATTCTTTCCGTTAAATTCTTAGCCCGCTATTTTGAAACAATAATTGTGGAGAAGTCCCTTGATGGTGCAGTAAAACCTTCAAGTTCTGGATTTGATGAATTAGATTTATCGTACAGTTGGTCAGATCCTATTTCAATTTGCATTATTGGTGCCATTTGTATACAATTACACAAACCAGAGAGATACATTATGTTGTTATGACACCAGCAAGTTATATACAAACAGCTGTAATTTGTGTTGTCTGAGTACTTAGGAGTACAAAGCACTTTTATCAGGAACGAACCAAAAGCAACAAAGTTCAGGGAAGATCTGAGCCAAAATGGAAACTAACAGATAACAGATAATCGGAGTTGGAAAGGACCTTGTAGGTCATCTAGTTCAACCCCCCACCCAAGCGGGAGACCCTATACCGTTTCTGACAAATGGCAGTCCAGTCTCTTCTTGAAAGCCTCCAGTGATGAAATTACCACAACTTCTAAAGGCAACTTTTATTCTATGGGTTGATTGTTCTCACCATCAGAAAGTTTCTCCTTATTTCCAGGTTGAATCTCTTCTTGTTCAGTTTCCATCCATTATTCCTTCTCTGGCCTTCAGGTGCCTTGGAAAATAGCTTGATCCCCTCCTCCTCTCTGGGGCAGCCCCTCAAATATTGGAAGACCACTATCATGTCTCCCCTGGTCCTTCTCTTTGCTAGACTAGCCAAGCCCAGTTCCTGCAACCGTTCATTGTATGTTTTAGCCTACAATCCCCTAATCATCCTGGTTGTTCTTCTCTGTACTTTTTCTAGAGTCTCAACATCTTTTTATAGTGTGGTGACCAAAACTGGATGCAGTACTCTAGGTGGGGTCTTACTAAGGCTTTATAGAGTGGTATTAGTACTTCCCTTGATCTGGATTGTATCCCTCTGTTAATACAACTTAGGATTGCATTGGCTTTTTTGGCTGCTGCTGCACACAGCTGGCTCCTATTTAGCTGGTTGTCCACTAAGACTCCAAGATCCGTCTCACAGTTCCTGCTATTGAGCCTGGTTTCACTCAATTTATATGTGTACTTTTGGTTTTTCTTGCCTAAGTGGAGGACTTTACTTTTCTCTACATTGAATTTCATTTTGTTAGATGTGGCCCAGTGTTCTAATCTGTCAAGTTCCATCTGGATCTTGAACCATCTTCTTGGGTGTTAGCTATTCCTGCCAGCTTAGTATCATCGTAAGTTCCCCTTCTATTCCCTCATCTAAGTCGTTAATGAAGATATTGAAGAGTATTGGGCCTAAGACAGAACCTTATGGCACCCCACTGCTTACTTCCCTCCATGTAGACTTAGACCCATTAAGGACTACTCGTTGAGTTCGATTTGCCAGCCAGTTGCGAGTCCATCTTGTGGTGGTGCTATCTATTCCACTTTTTTCTAGCTTACTAAGAAGTAGGTTGTGGTCTACTTTGTCAAATGCCTTGCTGAAATCTAAATATATTATGTCCACAGTAATTTTGCTGGTCTACTAATTTAATCATTGTGTTGAAGAATGAATAAGAGCCAACTCCCTTATAGCTAGGCAACTAGACTGCATGACCTTCGGGAGATAAGCAAAGCGGCAGACCAGTAGTTGCAAAACCACAATGAAAAATTCTCCACTGCCCCCCCCTTCCCCCTTTTTCTATGGCAGCAAACGGCAGGCTAGCTGACAGTATTATTTCAGTCAAGTGAGGTACTAATACTACTCTATAAAGCCTTAGTAAGACCACACCTAGAGTACTGCATCCAGTTTTGGTCACCACACTATAAAAAAGGTGTTGAGACTCTAGAAAAACTACAGAGAAGAGCAACCAGGACGATGAGGGGACTGGAGATTAAAACATACGAAGAACGGTTGCAGGAACTGGACATGGCTAGTCTAGGAAAGAGAAGGACCAGGGGAGACAAGATAGCAGTGTTCCAATGTTTGAGGGGCTGCCACGGAGAGGAGGAGGGGGTCAAGCTATTTTCCAAAGCCCCTGAAGGCCAGACAAGGAATAATGGATGGAAACTGAACAAGGAGAGATTCAACCTGGAAATAAGGAGAAACTTTCTGACAGTGAGAACAATCAACCCATGGAGCAGAAATTGCCTTCAGAAGTTATCACTTGAGACTTTCAAAAAGAGATTGGACTGCCATTTGTGCGAAATAGTGTAGGGCGGGGGGCTGGACTAGATGACCTACAAGGTCCCTTCCAACTCTGGTTATCTGTTATCAGTCCTGCAAATTTAAGATACCCAGTTTGTCCTTCATTGATTTATGTAAACTTTTTTCCCCCCAATGCATGAAGACGAGCCTAGATTGTTCCAGCATGACAAAATTCTCTTTGATGTGTTCAACTAAGGCAGAAGTGTGAAGCTCAAGGCCCGCCAGCTGGATTTGGCCTGTGATGTGGTCTGATCCGGCCTGCGGGGCAGTCCTGGAAAATGTAAGGGACCGACTCGCGTCGTTTTGCCCAGTCAACCCAATGCAAAGAAGAAACATTGGGCCAGCAGTTTAGGGAGTGGTATCAAGTCACACCCACCCAGTCAGTCATGCCCCGAGGTCAGCCACAGCCCTGATGCGACCCTTAATGAAATTGAGTTAGACACCCCTGAACTAAGGTATTGGACTAGAAGCAGGCACGTGTTCCAGTCTGTTTTGGTTCACGGAAATCCACTGTGTGATTTAGAACTGTCCCCTCTCTTTCAGCCCAACCAACCTCAAAAAGTGGTGGTTGGGGTGGGGGGGGAAGAAATGGAAGGGGAGTGGACTACGCATCCTGCCTTGAGCCTGGAAAATAAAGAATAGGATGGAAAACCCTCTCTATACTGAATCCATGAAGTCTCTAGGACTTGAGTTCCAAATTATAACTTCTTTACCTTTTAATGATGATACCTGCATTGTTCTGGTTTACAATCTCTGGAACAATAGTAGTTATATTGCAGGAGACGAGCCGGCTGAGATTGAGGGTGGGGTCAAATGCATCATCAGTTTGGCATCTCTGCACACTTGTAAAAGACCTACCCTGTTTTCCCAAAATAATGACCTACCCTGAAAATAAGTCCTAGCTTGATTTTTACATGTGCGCCCAATATAATCCCTACCCCCCAAAATAAGCCCTAATTAAGACCCCGCCCACTCCAGAATGGATGGGTAAAAATTAAGCTAGGATGAGGGAGTGGAGCTGCCCTTCTACTTACCTTTGGACAGTTGTAGGCAGCCTTCCACACCCTGACACCTGCTTTGCTGGCCCATTTCTTCTGCAGCCGGCAAGGCTGGCAAGTCTTTCCCGAAGGCCTCTATAGCTGATAAGAAAGCTCTGGATCGATCCTGAGCTCTGTTATCGGCTGCAGAGGCCTTCAGGAAAGCCTTGCTGGCTGCAGAAGAAGTTCCTGAAGGCCTCTGACAGCGAAGAGGAGGCCAGGAGGCGATACACACAAGTGAGGTTAGTCAGTGGAGGACATTTCCCGAAAATAAGACCTAGTGGCTTTTTTTTGGTGGCAAGAAAAAGACAGGGTCTTATTTTCTGGGAAACGCGGTAGAGACTAATAAATAGTATCTGTGCATCTATGTAAAGTTATAGTCATACAGTCACCCCTCCCCTCCCACTTGTGACTGTATGACTGTAAGTTTGTCCTTGTATCCTTACGATCTATATTGACTGTTTCCTAGTATGATTTGATTACTTATTGTATCCTATGACTATCATTAAGTGTTGTACCTGATGATTCTTGACTCTTGACAAATGTATCTTTTATGTATACTGAGAGCATTTGCACCAAGACAAATTCCTGGTGTGTCCAACCACACTTGGCCAATAAAGAATTCTATGCAGGCATTCTTTACTAATCGGTTATAAAAGAAATGATATATATATATATATATATTTGTTTGTGTTTTGCAGATGCAGTGGCTGATGCAAAGAAGGCTTTAGCACTTGAGCCCAATAATGCTGTAGCCTTCCTCAGGCAAGGGTAAGAGTCATTTTTTTTTTAATGGTCATGTGCAATTGTGTTTAATTCTCCTATTTAGTGCAGATAATGACTTTGTGCCAAGCGTGTGCTGGTGTGAATATAAATCATCTCCGTTTATACAGGATGCATCACTAGCTAATTTTTCCGAATCCAACTCTGTATAATAAGCGGCTGTTGGCTTAGTTTTTCTTTTTTTTAACAACCTTTCTGCCACCGTTGTTAAGTGAATCAACCCAGTGGTTGAGTTACATTACAGTGAGTCCAAAATTTAGGCTTGCCAAGTGAAACATTTGTGAAGTGAACCTTGCCCCTTTGTATGACCTTTTGAGGCACGGCTGTTCAGTGAATCACTGCAGGGTGACATATAGGGGTAGACCGTAGCTCATGACCATAATTAAGCCCCAGATTTATGGCGTTAAGTGAGACATTTGTTTTGCCCAATTTTACAACCTTCCTTAACGCAGTTGTTGCATGAATTATTGCCGTTGATCAATAAGTACCCCGGTTGTTAAGTGAAAGTTAAGTTGTTAACTTTGTTACTGCACCTGCGTACGGTTTGCCAATTGCACAGTGGCAGATAGGACAGCGCTCCAGAGGGTTAATGTCATTGCCCAGAGGAAGAGCTTTATAGTTCCCGCTGCCTTAAGAAAGTTCAAAACATTCTCAAAGATCCATTCATCCTGGGCAGCCTATTTTTGAACTATTAACATCTGGCAGACGGTACAGGATAATAATAAAAACAGGGACAAATAGGCTGAAAAACAGCTTCTATCCCAGGGCAGTAGCTCTGTTGAATTCTGCTGTATAGTGCAGTATTGGTGCAGTGTCGGGGTTTTGGGTTCAATGTGTGGAGTGTGAAGGGTGTGTATTTGTGTTTATTTTCATGGTCATGATGTGCACTGAAGATGGTGTTTGATTTTGTTGTACGAGGGGCAATGACAGTAGAATAAACTCAACTAAACTGGCCATTGATTTCGCTCATCAGAGGGCCCCAAAAGAGGATCTCGTGGCCATGGTGGCGTGGCTTAGTCAGCCTCCTGCACCACATTGGGGGGGGGGGGGCGTTTTTGCCCTCCCCAGGCTGCAGAGGCTTTCCTTGAGCCTCCGGCAGGGTGAAAACAGCCTCCTCCGGGAAAACTCCCCTGAAGCCAGAAATGGGCCCATCAAGTGGGAAACTTTGGCCTTGAGAGACGAGAGTGACTCCGGCTGCTTCTCTCTGCAGACAAATTCCTTGTGAATCCAATCACACTTGGCCATTAAAGAATTCTATTCTATTCTATTCTATTCTATTCTATTCTAAAGAATAGCAAAATCTGGAATTCTAAGAACTGGTTTTGCCTTTTCTCTCATAAATTGCTTTTCATTAAACGGAAGGTTTGCTGTATCCAGAGCTGAAAAACCTAAAAAGAGACTCTCGGCATTAGTTCCTTCTTCCTGCTACGTCATGTCAAAGATTTGGTACTCTTGGACGTTATTGAAGGACAATTGCTGACATGCTCTCCTTTTATCTCTTTCTCACTCAGAATCGGTGAATATTATATGAAAAATTACACTTCTGCCCTGAAGTCTTTCACTGAGGGACAAACTCAGGATAGTAAGTATGTTTGTGCATGGGTTTTCAAATGTAGACAGTAGTTCATAGGAAATGGGTGCACAATTCCACTCAGATGGTAGTAGTCACATGCAGGTAGTCCTTTCTTAACAAACTGACTGTTCAGAGTTACAACAGATGCTGCAAAAGCTACTTATGAACCAATTCTGGAGTTCTGGTAGCTATACACACACACACACACAGAGTCACATGACTGCATTTTGGACACTTGGCAACCAGCTCAAATGCATGTGTTGTTGCAGTGTTCCACGGTCACATATCTGTGATTTATGACCATTTTTTTTGCCAGTTTCCAGCAAAATGTGGCTGTCAACTAAAAAAATATTTCTGTCATGCCCTTATTGGAGACTGACTTCGAGGAAAAGGAGGAACAGCTGCCAGGGAGTGGAGGTCTGGCTCTGGAGGTTGTGGAGGCGGCTGGGGAAGGGCAGAGGCCAGCTGGGCAGTCAGAGGAGGACCCAGGCCCGTCCCCTCTCCATCCTAGGGCACGCAGGGAGGAGAGGATAAGGGAGAGACATGAATGACGTGGTCTATGGGGAAGGAAGGGGCCCTGATCCCCTTCATGGGCTGCAGCTGGGAGGACTGGTTAAAAGGACGGACATGCGTCTGGCCCAGTGCTGGAAACAAAGCATGGAAATACCTCTAGTCTGCCATTCCTCTCTGAGTTTGGCGTCCTTCCCAGTGTGTGTTCCGATATCTATGGATGTCTTCAAGCCCTTATCTTGCCTGGTTCCCTTAATTGCTTCTGTGTGGTTTGTGTTGTTTTTACTCTTTATAATTTATAGGCATTTTTAGTTTAAACGCCATTTCCTCCTTTTCGTAACCGCTTGTGGGGGAGTTTTTTTGTCTCCAGTCAAGGATATTTGGAGCTTTGAAGCAAAGTGAAGGAATAAAGGGGGCTTCACCTATTTTTGTGACTCTGTTTATTTTGTATCCCACCCTGGGTCATCACAGCTTCTTTGTCTTTTTAGTTGCCAGCAGAAAGGGAGTGGGGAAAAGTAGGGCATACCTTAAATGCTTCAGATAATTTCTAGGCAGCTGAAGCTGTTGGCGCGCAAGATTATTATTGGAGAGCATGATTGATGACTCTTGGCTATGGATGTGTCCCATTGGAGAATATACATCCAGGGTGTGGGGGGAAGACCAGGATCAAGGGGGAAATGAATGTTGTGTCTTAGTGTTGGCTGCACCTAGGTAACGCCCACGTGATCACTTCTAATCATTTTTTTTAACTCTGAGAGATGCGGCTAGAGACTCATGATTTGAATGGGGGTGTATTTTCAGAGCCCTGACAGCGGCCATAGGAATATACATTGATTTGCATAATAACCGTCGCAAAAATGAAAGTGGTAAAACTGGGTTCTGATCTTGTCGAATCCTCGATTTAAAACTGCCAGGACTTTTAACGACAGAAATTCTGGGCTCCATCACAGTCGTATGTCGAGGATAGCTATACATTACAAGGACTTTCAAGCAATCTGTGCAGCACACATTGGAAATGTCTCGCTGCTGCTTTCTTTGGTCAAAAAAAAAAAAATTAATTGCAAAAGAATTAAGTACCTTGAAAAATTAATTAATCTTTCTCTGTGAGCCGGACCTTTCCCGCGGAGGTCGTATAACACTCTTCATAGAAATGTCAGTGGCTGCTATTTTATCTGTCCATGGCTGCGTTTATTCGTTACGCTAAGCCAAAATTGTGAAGGATTCTGGTTTATCCCGAGCAAATAGCCTTTGCGTGATCTCTTTTCCATGACTGCCACTCGATTATTTTTTTTTTTCTGCTGTGGAAATAGCTGAAGCAATTGAAGTTCCTTTCACACTGATTTGCTGTAATGTAAAAACTGCTTTGGCTTCTATTTCCTAGGCAGGGCTGTGAAACAGAAGCTGGGATCAAATCATGGTTTCCTGCTCTGCTTTATTAGGAGAGAAACAGTCACAATTTAAATCACAATTTAAATCCCTAGTAAAAAGGCTTGATTTGAATCAACTCGATTTAAATCGTAATTTTTAAAGAGCCATTGTCATCTCTATCCCATAGCGGCTGCTCCTCTGACCAGCTGTTGACTCACCAACAGTCCCATTCACTGTTAATGGGCTGGTTGGTGATGCAGGATGGAAGGATTTATATTCCTCGCAGTCATCTAGTCGTTAGTGCTCCCTCTGAGAGTCATCAAGGCCACTTGGAGGCTTATCTGTTCATCTATCTAAGTGGCCTCAATGACTCTCAGAGGGAGCACTAACGACCAGATGACCATGAGGAATATAAATCCTGTCCTCCAACCTTCAGTCAGAACTGAAGAAGCTTCTTGGAGGGGAAGCAAAACGTCTTCAAAAGAAAAACCAAGAAAGTCCAGTTGCCTCTTGAAAAAAAGCACCTTTGGGACAACCCTGACTTGGAGGACTGAGAATCTCCATTGGCATTTGTGTACTCTATTTAATGATGTTTTTGGTATACATGCAAGGTATACTTGACGGATATTTTAAATGGAGATAAGGAAATCTGGATACTTGTACATAGCAGTTAGCCCTTGATTTACAACTGGTTTTTGTTTTTTAAGCAACTGAAGTTGTAACAGCACTGAAAACAGTGACTTATGACCAGTCCTCACATTTACAGATTAAATGCCCAGAGGTTGCATGATCAAAATTTGGGCACTTGGTATTTACAATGGTTGCTGCATCTCAGGATCTTCTTGCCACTGTTTGTGACTTTCCCAGCCAGCTTCCAACAAGGAGAAGCCACATTCACTTAACAACTGAAGCAATTCACTTAACAACAGTAGCCAAACAAGTGATAAAAGCGGGCTTGATTCATTTAATCAAACATCTTGTTTAGCAACAGAACGCCTGGTCTCGATTGTAGTTGTTAGATAACCTATATCTGAGTGACATTTGTCCAGACTTGGAAGCTGAGTAGATCCAGGCCAGATTCATACTTTTTGAGATCATCCCAAAAGATAAGGGGGTTGTAAGATGAGATTGAGAAGTCAAGAGACCAGCAGATAGTATCCAAATATTTGCCCGGTGCTGCCAAAAATACTGCATTCGGAAGTACTGCATTCAGAAAAAATACTGCATTCCTTTTGCTGCTCGATGCGTGAGAAATGGCAGCACTCTAAACAAAAATGGTTTCTGCTACTTTTTCTCATGCTTCCCATTATTCTCGTATTCATGATGGCGAAGGGTCCACAGATGAGCCACACATTTTGCCTGTACTTCTTTTTACATAGTTTTTCAAATTTAAAACGCCAGGAATCTGTCTTAAGGGGTAAAAAAGGGCCTTGGTGGTGCAGGCTGTTAATCATCTAGCACTTAGTGCAAGCTGCCTGCAATCAGTGCAGGCTCGAATCCCACCAGGCTCAAGGTTGACTCAGCCTTCCATCCTCTCGGGGTAGGTAAATTGAGGACCCAAGGTTGTTGGGGGCAATAAGCTGACTTTGTAAAAATGCCGCTTGGGGGGGCCAAAAGCCCTAGTAATAATAATAAGCAGGCATATACAATGGAATGAAAGCTATTGCTGAGCACTTAGCATGGTGCTCCATAGACTAAGCCGCTCTGAGTCTCCAGAGAAGGGCGGCATATAAATGCAAATAAAAAAAAAAAAAAAGCCAGAGTCCCTTTTCAGAATAGGAAAAAAAATCCTGAAATAAGAGGTGATCATTTTTTTGGGTCTATGACACCGTGGCATTGTTAACTCTGTCTCTTTTTACCTGTAGGTGCTGATTCCACCTTTCCTGTCTGGATTAAAAAATGTGAAGAGGCCCTTAGTGGTAAGGTCCACTTTGCATATATCTCTACTTTCACGTGGTGGCTAAAGAGGCCAGTCATGCAGTACCACTTCTCCCTTTTTCTTTCATGTTCATGAAAGTTTATTAAGACAGTTTGGTTTTTATCTTGAAGGATTTTCCTAGGAAGCAAGGTAGTTCCTGATTTTAGAGCATGAAGAGGTACCGATAAAGGGGACTGTTTGTAGCTCAAGGGTTGAAATGAGCGGTCCTTGGTGATCTCTGAGCTTGTTTGTTTTCTTATATATGTTTCATGACCCAACTAGGTAACATCATCAGTGCTAGAAGGGAGTGGAATTTGTGAAGAGGAGGAGGAGGGGGAGGATTGTGAGATCCTTGATCCTTTCTGAGCTTGCAGACGTTTCATGACTCACCTAGGGGATATCTTCAGTGCTTCTAGATGACTAACACTGATGATGTTCCCTAGTTTGAGTCATGAAACTTCTGCAAGAAAACAAGCAAGCACAGAGAGCCTGAAGAGGATTCAGCAGACCCCGTAGAGCAGGGATCTTCAAACTTGACAGCTTTTAAGACGTGTGGACTTAAACTCCTAACTAGAATTCCTCCTCCAGTCATGTTAGCTCAGGAATTCTAGGAGTTGAAGTCCACAAGTCTTAAACTTAACCAAGTTTGAAGACCCTTGCTGTAGAGTGTTTCACCATGTTGTTTTCAAAACGATTTATACATCTTTTGGGAAACTTCTTGAAAAGAGGGAAAATTAATGTAATCTGACCCAGGGACCCCAAATACATTGGGATGGATGGATGGATAGATAGCTGAAAGAGAGAGATGATAATATATAGATAGCAATAGATAGATAGATAGATAGGTAGATAGATGAAAGAGATGGTAATAGATAGCAATAGATAGATGAGAGATAGAGATGATAGATAGATAGAGATAGATAATAGATTAGATAGAAAGAGATAGATGATAGATTAGATAGATAGAAATAGATGATAGATTAGATAGATTAGATAGATGGATGGATGGATGGATGGATGGATGGATGGATGGATGGATATTCAGCCTTTAGAGAGAACGAAAGCTCTCGGTGTACATTATTACCTCAACTCTGGCAGGCAAGTAACGTCAACAAATTATGCCAGCCACCTCAATCTTAAAGAGAAAAAAACATTGCTTCTGGCATCCATACACAGGCATGGATTTCTTTATTTTTTATGTCTTGTTTTCAATTTCAATTTCCTATCAGTACGAAATATTATTGCCTAACCTCTGTGAAAGAGGAATGTATCTTTAAAGGTCGAAAAAAGGAGAGATTAGCTCTTCAAAAGATAGTGCATTTTTGAAGTCTTTTTTCTTTCTTTCTCTACCTCTACAAATTTTGCAACTGACAGTGTCAACTCATAAAACATTTCTATGCCGTTTTATAGTTGCCAATAGAAGGCGTGGGGGAGAAGGAGTTTGGAAGAGCAGTGCAACAGTACATTGCCTATTTTTTCAGAGATTGTAACTAGGGACTGAACTTGCTGCCACAATTGTAGAACATAGATGAGGGAATAGAAGGGGAACTTACCAAATTTGTAGATAATACTAAGCTGGCAGGAATAGCTAACACCCAAGAAGATAGCCTCAAGATCCAGATGGATCTTGACAGACTGGAATACTGGGCTGTATCTAACAAAATGAAATACAAATGTAGAAAAAAGTAAAGTCCTACATTTAGGCAAGAAAAACCAAAAGGACACCTATAGACTAGGTGAAACCAGGCTCAATAGCAGTAACTGTGAGAGGGATCTTGGAGTTTTGTGGACAACCAGCTAAATAGGAGCCAGCCATGTGGGGTAGCAGCCAAAAAAGCCAATGCAATCCTAAGTTACATTAACAGAGGGATACAATCAAGATAAAGGCAAGTACTAATACCACTCTATGAAGCCTTAGTAAGACCACACCTAGAGTACTGCATCCGGTTTTGGTCACCACATTATAAAAAAGATGTTGCGACTCTAGAAAAAGTACAGAGAAGAACAACCAGGATGATTAGGGGACTGGAGACTAAAACATATGAAGAACGGTTGCAGGAACTGGGCATGGCTAGTCTAGGGAAGAGAAGGACCAGGGGAGACAGGATAGCAGTCTTCCAATATTTGAGGGGCTGCGACAGAGAGGAGGGAGTCAAGCTATTTTCTAAAGCACCTGAAGGCCAGACAAGGAATAATGGATGGAAACTGAACAAGGAGAGATTCAACCTGGAAATAACGAGAAATTTCCTGACAGTGAGAATAATCAACCCATGGAACAGAAGTTGCCTTCGGACGTTGTGGGAGCTTCACCACTTGAGATTTTCAAGAAGAGATTGGACTGCCATTTGTCAGAAATGGTGTAGGGTCTCCTGCTTGGGTGGGGGGTTGGACTAGATGACCTATAAGGTCCCTTCCAACTCTGATTGTCTGTTTATCTGTTTAACATGATTGATGACTCTTGACTGTGGATGTGTCCCATTGAAGAATATGAATTATGATACAACCAGGGGAGTGGGGGAAAACCAGGGCTAAGGGTGACAATGAATTACGTGTCTCAGAGTCGACTACACCCAGGTCATGTTGACATATGTTAACTCCCCATAAATCCTTTTGAAGTTTTGGAAGTTTGGCTCGAGACTCATAGTTTAATTGGGGTAATTGCCGGAATCCTGATAGCCAGTTTCAAGAATAGCAGCTTTCCGCGCCTGGTTTGAAAAGCTGGTTGAAGCTCCGTTAATTAAAATTAACATTTATTACAACCCGAACAAATTCACTGGTAAGATTTTCATTGTTAACACGGATCAAAATGCCTGCTGTATTATAAAGGAAGTCTTTGAATGTATGATCACAATGGAATCCAAAATAACTGTTCCTAAGTGAGACATTTTTAATGTGAGTTTTTGCCTGTTTTATGACCTTTCATGCCACAGTCGTTAAGTGAATCACTGCCATTGATGAGTTACTAAGCCGGTTAAGTAAAGCAAATGGCTTCCTCATTGACTTTGCTTGTCAGAAGGTCACAAAAGGGAACACAGCCACCGTCATAAATATGAGTCGGACCAAGCATCACATGATCATGGGGCTGCTGCAAAGGTTATAACACTGAAAAACGGTCATAACTTGCTTTTTTTCAGTGCCACTACAACTTAGAACGGTCACTAAATGAACCGTTGTAAGTTAAGGACTAGTCAATCTCGACTTACAAACATTTGTTTAGTGACTGTTCAGAGTTACAATGGTACCGTCATGCCCCTATCTGAGTCTGAATCCAAGGAGGAAGACAATTGGCTGTGGAAGAAACTGGGGAAGGGCAGAGTCCGGTTGGGCAAAGCAGGAGAGAGGGAGTACAAGGGAAAGGGAGTTCAGAGGAAGACCCAGGTCCACCCCCTCTTCATCCTAGGGCATGCAGGGAGGAATGGAGAAGAGAGAGCAACATGGGTTGCATGGCTTATAGGGGAGGAAAGGGCCCTGATTCCCTTTATTAGTCACAGCTGGGAATGAGAGTTTAAGAGAGATGCAAGCTGAGTGCAGGAACAAAGGTGTGTTTATCTTGTGTTGACTTTGGTTATCTGTGTTCCTGGCGTCTTCCCAACCATGTTGAGTTATTGCTGTGCCTTCATGCCTGGAATTCTTGCTCCTGCCCTGCCAAACTAATTACCCCATCCTGCCTTGATTGGACTTATAGTTACAGTTTGTGTTGACCACGTTTTGGACTAGATTCTCTGTAGTCAAAGGCTGTTCCTGGGAGAGTTTTTCCCCAGCGAGAAGGTAACCAGG
The DNA here is from genome assembly GCA_023653725.1 of Bungarus multicinctus. Taxonomy (NCBI): domain Eukaryota; kingdom Metazoa; phylum Chordata; class Lepidosauria; order Squamata; family Elapidae; genus Bungarus; species Bungarus multicinctus. The sequence goes on along the minus strand of CM042851.1, from coordinate 52,794,230 downwards.
ACATTGGGGGTAAAGTTGGAGCTAATAAAGGGACTCCTACAGATTATCTGACTGGGTTGCCTTTGTGCCACACCCTTTGGGTCATCACAGGTACTGAGAAAAGTGACTTATGACCGTTTTTCACACTTAACGACCATTCCAACATCCTGATCAAAATAAAGGTGCTTGGCAACTGACTCCTATTTATGACGTGATCCCTTTTGCAACCTTCTGGGAAGCCAAGTCAATGGGGAATCCAGAATCCATATTCACTTAACAATTCCATTCCTATCTTAACAACTGCAATGATTCACTTAACAACAGTCGTGAAATGGGGCAAAATTCACTGAACAAATGTCTCGCTTAGAAACAGAAATGTAGGTCTCAACTGTGGTCGTTAAGTTGAGGACTAACTAAAATCTGAGTCTAGTTTAACGATCTAAACATGATTTATGTTGGCTTGTGCTCCGTATTACCCACAGTGAATATGTTTTCTAGACAGTTTCTAAATTTCTGCCCAGAATATCCTTAATAACCTTTTGTAATGTCTGTCTTAGAAGTCAACATTGTCAAGCCTGAAATTGACATATGGGTAGCCATTTTATTTAGCCTTGTTACATATTCCTTTTCTTTCTTTCTCCTTGCTGGTTTGGGTGGAAGGGTTTCGGGTTTGCCACATTCCTAAGGGGAGAGGAGTGGAGATAGAGTTATTTAGGCTAAGTGGTTCTCCTTCCCGTGGGAACGAAAACTGACCCTGCTGAGACCTGGAGGTGGAGATGGATGACACCAGGCAACATTGATTGACTTCTATTGGGGAATGTGACTTTTGGGGGCTGTTTCTAGTTTCCAATATTATGTGGTGTAATTCCGGGTTGTGTCAGATCAGGAATTACCATGGACTTTGCCAATTTGATGCTTTCCTAAATAAAAGAAATCGTTTTGGAAGATGGACTTTGTTATTTTCTTTTTAAATGGATTTCATCACTTGGAAACCTGACAAACATACAATATTAAGGAAAGCCAGCCTTTTATGGACCCATTTAATTTTATAGGACCTTCATTGGCAAAATGGTCGGGGGTGGGTTGTTTTTTGTTTAAGATACAAACAGGCATTTTGCAAAATGTTCTGCATATTGTGTCAAGATTCCTCATTTTGATTTTGGCGTTTGAAACCGTGCTATTTCGATTTTCTAATCAATAAAGCCAATTTGAACAGTTGGAAGATTTTATGGGAGAACATAACTAACTGCATGGAAAAACCTTTGATTAAAAGGAACGATGCGAGTTAATCAAAGCTGTTTCAGTATTCGATATGTCACACCTACTATTAATACCAAAACCGTTTCAAGCCAATGATGCAATGTATAATGTTTATTTGAGAAGTCCCACTTTCAATTAAGTATTAAAAGCTCATTTAGTTAGTAAAACATTGATGAAAAAATAGAAAATTTGAGTTAGTGTGTTACACGATTATATGTTTCTTAATAAACATGCTTATGCTTTGTTAAGACTTTTGTCTAAAAACCTGAATTGTTTTCCTTTGCAGCACCTGGATCACAAGCGGAAATGGTAAGATTTTTTCCTAATAGATTAATTTGCAGATTAATGGATTAAAATGTAATTATAGTTCCCTTTAAACTAGCTTCCTTTAAAATAGCTTTTCCTTGGCCTATGTGAAATTTGCCTTTTTTTTTTAAAGTAAGATGTATCCTGTAGTTCCGTGACAGTGTGACAATAACTGTGTGTTATTTTTCAATGACACAATGATAAATATCTGCAGTGCAAAACTGTAATATACAGAGAACCAGTTTTGTCTGGCGGTTAAGGCACCAGGCTAGAAATTAAGATTATAAACATTAGTCCTACCTTAGGCAGGAAAGCCAGCTGGGTGAATTATTGAATTATTTATATAAAAGAATAAAGGTGGGATAAAAATAAACATAATTAATACAAAAATATTGTCTATCATTCTATATCTATCCCTCTCTCTATGGGTTTTTTAGTATTTTATTTAACTTTTTAATTAAATTCTATGATTGCTTTTTTTTTTTATCTAAGAGATACTCTGTTCATCTGTCCTGCAATGTAAAAAAATATATAATCACGTTTGGCTTAAAACTGTCATTGTTTTTAACTGTTCAATGTCTTTTCCTTACAATGATGTCCCTCGTGTTTCTGCAACCCTAGGCGTGGCCATCTAAAATCAAGTAAGTTTTGTGGTTAATGATGTCAGTATTGATACAGTGCATTTTATATAAAAAAATATGTGAACATTTCGCATAGTGTCTGTAACTCTTATGTGCCTGTCGGTGAACGGTGCTCAACCAACCGTATCATTCTCAGCCAGGTGAAGGACTTCTGTGAAGTAGCTTTGTCAATTTCCTCCTGTTTTGTCAATGAAGGGCATCCCTGCCCTAAACATCAACAGGACAATTTTTTCCATTATTATTATTTTTGGACATCCTTCCTGTATCTTTTCTTTTATGTATACCGAGAGTGTTTACAGCAAGACAAAATTCCTTATGTGTCCAACCACATTTGGCCAATAAAGAATTCTATTCTATTCAATTCTTTATTCCAATATTCTGTTCTGTTCTACTTTACCCTACTCCTTATTCTATTCCCATTCCCATTCTATTCTGCTACCTTTTCCACACTGCCTTTGACTTTAACTCTTCCTTCAAACCCTAATATGCTGAATTTTTCTCCCCTCTTTTGTTCTTCCTTGTTTACTGTCTATTCTGGATGGTAAAATCCAGATTCCCTCCCTGCTACCTGTGAAGTTTTAACATGTGCTTTAAATGATGATATCATGGTCGGTGGGGCTAGTCACCAGCTCTCCTGTTAACTACAAGCAGCCCTTTGAGACAGCCCCAAATAAGCATTAGCATGCCAGCCTAGCTTTCTTTTATTATTATGTGAGAAGTCTTCTCAGCATATTATGCAGTTAGAAACACTTGTCCCAAAGGTGCAACTACACTTTCTGGTTTTTGGATTTTTGGATGAGAAGCGGAACGTCTTCAAAAGAAAAACCAGACAGCCCAGTTGCCTCTTGAGAAAAAAAAGCACCTTTGGGACAACCAGGACCTGGAGGACTGAGAAGCTCCATAGACGTTCCTTTGAAAACATTTTGCTTCTCATCCAAGAATCTTCTTCCGTTCTTCAGGACTGAAGAAGCTTCTTGGATGAGAAGCGAAATGTCTTCGAGGAAAAACCAAGGAAGTGCAGTTGCCTCTTAAAAAAAACCACCTTTGAGACAACCATTGACCTGGAGGATTGAGAAGCTCCATAGACTTGAGTTCTTTATTTCTAAGGATGTCCATCATCCTTAAAGGTATTTTAAGCCCAATGCTTTTCTTTGCGGCATCTCATTGCATTCTTTTTTTTTTTTAAAGCAACATATTTTTAAAAAGTCAAATAGATGCCAGAGAATACATCTGCGAGCACTTAGATACTCTTTGTGTTCATTGAAAGCTCAAGGTCTGGTGTATAAAAACCCTGTTGTGTTCATTGGCTTGAAAATAAGTGCTTTTAACAGCGATTGCCAATCTCGGTGTCTCTCATGGAAGCTTGTGCATCATAGACAATTTTGCAGCTCTTGTTCTTTTCAACCATAAACGGAAAGCTTGGCCTTTACAACTCAAAGAGCAGATCCCGAGATATTTTAAGTCCTTGCAAAACATCAGCGAGGAGGCTTCCTCCACTTTTCCCCGTTTGTCTGGATAGACTTTATTTTTAATGCATGTGGTGGTATCTGATCACATGAGGCTCCCCAGCTTCTCAAAAGATTTGACAAGCTGTGCTCCCCATCTTTCTCCTTGAGCACCATGTAAGATCCTGAAGGTAGCTTTCTGTAATGCCTCTCAGTCATGCTAAGGAGATCTTGCAGTCCACATTCCTAAAATGAATAACCAGCCAAATGGTTAACTTTAGAATAGAACAGAATAACAGAGTTGGAAGGGACCTTGTAGGTCATCTAGTCCAACCCCCTGTTCAAGCAGAAGACCCTATACCATTTCTGACAGATGGCTGTATTACAAAATTACCCAGATGATCATAACAGGACCATAACAGGAAGAAAAAGCCATGAGAACGGGGGTTTCCAAGAGATGAGATTTTGGGTGGTGTTAATGGAAAAGAGAAATCCAGGTACTTACCAAGAGAAAAACAGGACAGGGAAATAGATGTTACGCTACAATAACAGGGGTGTTGCGTAGTTGGATATGTAGTTGGATAGATTGTGAACCCAGGAAAGGGGCAGAGACTGTATATTGGAACCTGTATATAAACCCCAGCCCTCCTGGGGGAAATGTTTTCTGCCTGCGGGCAGAATTCCCTTTTGCAAAAGCTTCATAATAAAGCTCTTATATATTGTTCACATTATCGCAGTATTCAGTTGTCTGAATACTATGAATACCTATGTCAGCTCCAACAAATCCACCCTCATTCAAATCAAAAGTCTCTAGCTGCATCTCAGAAAAAGTAAATTGGTTTATTAGGAATTGCCATGTTGGCGCCTGGCTGGGTGCAGCCGATACTAAATCACACCATACATTTCCCCCTTTGACCCTGGTCTTTCCCCCACCCCCTGGATGTGACTACTCCAATGGGGCACATCCTGTCTCCAGGAGTCATCCATCGTGCTCTCCAGTAACCTTCTTACGCTCCGACAACTTTGGGCTGCGGTGGTGATTATCTAGGCATTTCAAGAATGCCGTGTTTTCCCCCCACTTCCTTTTTCTGGCAGCTAAAAAGACCAAAGGAGTATCTTTTTAGTTGACAACCTGAATGGTTGATTTTTATCTCACTTCTGCGATGAATTAAATCGTCTTATGAATTAAGACAATATATAAAGTAGTGAACAAAGTACTCCAAGTCTTACACAGTCAGGAAATGAAAAATAAAATGTAACCTTGTTAATTGTTAATAGCAGCATTCCAATATCTGAGGGGCTGCGCCAAAGAAGAGCGGGGGAGGTCAACTTATTCTCCAAAGCACCAGAGGGCAGGACGAGAAGCAACAAGTGGAAACTAATCAAGGAGAGAAGCATCCTAGAACTAAGGAGGAATTTCCTGACTGTAAGAACAATGAATCAATGAATTGCCTCCAGAAGTTGTGAATGCTCCAACATTGGAAGATTTTAAGAGACTGAGCAACCATTTTTCAGAAATGGTATAGGATAGGGGTCTCAAACTCAAAATCCACGGGCCACATCCGGCCTGTGGGGTGCTTAAATCTGGCCTGCAGTGCCTCTATTGGCCAAAATGGGCTGGGGGTGGGGGGGCAGCCACATGGGCCATTTTCAGCCCCAATGGCCTCCGACAGCAATTTGGCAGCCAAAAACGAGTCACGCGGTGTTTTCGGCCTGTTTTTGATCCTCACAGCCTCCTATAGCAGTCTGGTGGCCCAAAACAGACTGTCGGGGTGTGTGTGTGGGGGGGAGAACGCAGGGCTGTTTTTGGTCCCCACTGCCTCCTACCGGGCATTTAGGAAAGAAAGACCCTCGACTCCATTTGTAGCAAAAGGTACACTTTTACTAAAGCCAAGTGGTTACAGCATAAGCAAGGCTGGATCTGAATATCCCCACGCAAAGCCTGCCTTGGAATAACAGAGTTGGAAGGGACCTGCGAGGTCTTCTAGTCCAGGGTTCACCAACCTTTTGGACCTCAGGGACCACCAAACTCATAATTTTAAATCCTGTAGACGAGAGACCCTGGATGTCAAAACGAAAACATTCAGTTTTATAAATTAGAGGAAATGGATCGTGTTTTTCTGTTGCCAGCATACTTTATTTACAAAATAACTTGAGACACAAAAGAAACAGCAGTACCATCCTACTAAGCAAGCAAAGAAACTATAAAGAAAGATGAAGTGGAAGTAAAACTCCTCCCCTGCACAGTAAAATAGAACTTCACAAGACACTCATATCTTGCTACTGTGGAAACTTGATAACCAGTCCAGCTTATTTTGTAAACATCTGTGGAAAGCTCCTCAGACAAACTCAAAACAAACGCAGTGACCCTGGGGAAATCCCCCAAAAAGTCTGCAGGAAAATCCCCCACCCCGTTTTCCTACCGATCGATCGTTCTTTATTTGGGATCGCAGGATACCGTCTCCAACTCCGTTCTCAGGGGGAGAGAGAGAGAGACTTTTGGCTTCATGCAAGGAAAGCAGCAGAAGCAGCAGAAGTCTTTCTCTCCCCCAAACTCCGCCAGAAATGAGTCTTTGCCGGCGCAGCCTCTTGGAGCAGGAGGCCTTGCAGGGTCCCAAAGACTTATTTCTGGCGGAGTTTGGGGGAGAGAAAGAAAGACTTTGGCTGCTTTCCTTGCGTGCAGCCAAAAGCAGAAGCAGAAAGAAGCAGCCCAGTGGCCAGCCACTTGGGGCAAGTGGAGCTAGTTCCCCCCCTCTGCCCTTTCCCCCTCCCCTCACTACCTCATGTTGTTGGCAATGCAAGCGATGCAAGCCTTGTGTTCCCGCGGGCCATGTGGTGGCACAGCCTTGTGTTCCTGTACAACCTGCATTAATTGCTTTGGGGTGGGGGGACATTTCTCTGCGGACCATCCAAATTTTCTCACAGACCACCAGTGGTTCCCGGCCCACTGGTTGGCGACCACAGTCCTAGTCCAACCCCCTGCTTGAGCAGGAAACCCTACACCACTTCAGACAAATGGTTATCCAACATCTTTTTAAAAACGCCCAGCCTTTTTCTCCTGAGCCCTCCCAACACCACCCTGACCAGGACATGGTGTCCAATAGTATTCAAATTTGGTGTTTTGATTAGTAGGCTCGACAAGAGGTTTGTTCGCTGGCGTCCCCTCAGTGCAGGCCCTTTCCTTGAGTTTGCTTTGTTTTATTTTAAACCACAACTAGGATTCTCCAGGGCAGGGATTAACAACTCCGATACAAGGTATTTCTATATTTTAATGCGTGGCTGATTAGCCCGATAATACGCACTCAAATTTGGAAGCCACAAAGGAGCCGGAATTCATTACTATTAACCTTTGAGGTCAGCGCGGCTAATGTAGTCTTGATTCCATCTATTTTTCATCCAATCTCCGCTCAGTATTGTTCAGTTAGTTCAGGGATGATGCGTCTAGTTAAAAATAGTCCTTCCTCCAGAATGATAAAATGATTGCTCCGTTGAGTTAAAAGAATTCACCCTTCCTTGCCCTTTTTCTTTTTGTCATAAGTGCTGAGCAACCATTACCCCTTTGTGCTTGGCCTCAAGTTTCTTTGAATGGACTTTGATTGTGTCCTAAAATGTCACAGAAGAATAAAATCAATACCAGGCTGGTACCAAGTATTCCAGCAACTTTACTTCTTATTGGAGGAAAAAAAAAAAAACCTTCTTGCCCAGAACAGAAAGAACAGACTGGGAAGGAACCTTTGAGGTCTTCTAGTTCAACCCTAGCAGGAGACTCTGGTTGTCTAATCTCTTCTTGAAAACTTCCAGTGATGGAGCACCCACAGCTTCTAAGGCAAGCTGTTCCACTGATTGATTGTTCTCACTGTCAGGAAATTTCTCCTTATTTTTAGGTTGCTTCTGCCAAGTATGGTTGGATTGCTTATTGTACCCGATGACTATGATTAAGTGTTGTACCTGATGGTTCTTGACTCTTGACGAATGTATCTTTTTTTAATGTACACTGAGAGTATTTGCACCAAGGAAAGTTCCTTGTGTGTCCAATCACACTTGGCCAGTGTGTGGTTGGACACACAAGGAATTTGTCTTGGTGCAAATGCTGTCAGTGTCCATAAAAGAAAAGATACATTTGTCAAGAGTCAAGAATCATCAGGGACAACACTTAATGATAGTCATCGGGTACAATAAGCAATCAAATCATGCTAGGAAACAATCAATAAAATAGGATACAAGCAACAAGGTTACAGTCATACAGTCACAAGTGGGAAGGGATGGGTGATAAGGAGTAATGAGATTAATAGTAATAATGATAGTAATGCAGACTTAGTAAATAGTTTGACAGTGTTGAGGGAATTATTTGTTTAGCAGAGTGATGGTGTTCAGGAAAAAACTGTTCTTGTGTCTAGTTTTTCTGGTGTACAGTGCTCTATAGCGTCGTTTTGAGGGTAGGAGTTGAAACAGTTTATGTCCGGGATGTGAAGGGTCTGTAAATATTTTCACAGCCCTCTTTTTAACTCATGTAGTATACAAGTCCTCGATGGAAGGCAGGTTGGTAGCCATTGTTTTTTCTGCAGTCCTAATTATCCTCTGAAGTCTGTCTCTGTCCTGTTGGGTTGCAGAACCAAACCAGACAGTTATAGAGGTGCAGATGACAGACTCCATCATTCCTCTGTAGAACTTCTAATTGTGTTTTCAGGTGCTTTGGAAAATAAGTTGACCCCTCACATATTGCAACACTGCTATCCTGTCAATTTCCAAAGATTCTTCAGAATCCTGTGCCTACATTCAGACATAAAACTAACTGGGATTTCACATTGCAGTAAAATTAGCCTTCTAAACTTTGGCTTGCGTGTACTGGGCCATTCCATCTTTCTGAGATTTGGCGGAGGAAATTAAAAATTTCTGCTTTAACATAGCACTGTGTGAATCTGGGCATACTACAGCTAGTTAAGCCATAGCTAGTGTGTTCTGCATTCCACTTTGAAAATAACTGTTCCGTTGGGATAATACAAGTTGACTATACATGTAACCTTTAAAGAAAGTTTATATGGAAATTCAAATCCTAAACTTTGTAGCACAGAGAGCTATTAAGAGGGGCTTACGTGAGCCAGAGTTTTTGTTTCTTGGATGTCAAAATGGGAGGGTGAAACCAGCATCCAATGTTTGTAACAAATCTTTTCTTTTTTTCCTTCTGCCTAAAGATATGACTGGTACCAAACCGATTCTCATGTCATTGTAACCATCATGGTCAAAAATGTGAAGCAAGTGGATGTAAACATAACATTCTCAGAGAAAGAGGTAATATAGGCCCCCAATTTTGAGGTTCAGAACTGAACCAAAGTTGTTATTGCAGGCTAGGGTAGGAGGAAATGATTCTGTGGCTCTCTGCCAGTATTTAATTGCAAAAAAAACCATAGCTTTCATTAGTGTTATTGTGTATTTCTACACATTGCTACATTATTTTGTAACTTGAAAGAATGAAAACATAACACTGGAAAAAGAAATTGTATTATTTCTCAGTTTATTTAATTTGTAACTTTGGATCAGTTGCTACACTTTAATAATTGTGTCTAAACATTTCCTAACAATCTTGACTTAATAGCTTTTGGATCAGAAATGCCTTTCTGGTGCCTAAGAATATAAATCTTCAGTTGATATCCTACCTGCTTTCTTTTGAAATTCTTATGCCTGAATTACATTTAACATTTTCCAGGGAAGGTTATTTGAATTCATTATTTCTGAATAGGTAAAACGAAGATTAGGAAATCTGCTTTACTACCGTAATTGCTGGATTGTGATATGTTGTCTGTCTCAACAGCTAAACGCATCACTGAAACTTCCCTCCGAGGAGAACTACAAGCTAAAACTTCATCTTCTTCATTCCATAGTCCCAGAGCAAAGTTTATTTAAAGTTCTTTCAACCAAGGTAATTTTTTTTTTAAAGGAACAAATGTTTTTTGCCACCCCCAGTTGACATTTTTATCTTGCCTGAGTGGACAAGGGGCACTTCTTGTAATGTTTAAAAAATCCTTTTATGGGCCAGGTAAGGATATGTCCAACCAAAACCATTGTTTGTTATTTTCTAAGAAAATTTGAGGCATTTTGGGGAATAAGGAACAACCTTTTTAGCTTTGCTTTTTAGCAGTCCATCCTTCCAAGTCTGAACAACGTGGAAATAATTCCAATAAGTCCAGAGCTTTTGTTTTTCTAACATAGAAAAGCTGAGGTTCACAGTAGTTGAAGTGGCATCTTCCCCACCCCAGCAGGTCCTTGAGAAGGACATGGTAACTTTGGTATGGCCCAAGGGCTAATAAAATCAATCAATAAATGTAAATGACTTGATAGATGGAGAAAAATGCCAGGTCCAGTCTGAACATCCAGCTTACTGTGCAACGAAACATAATAAGTAGGGTTTTTTTGGAAGACTGTCCTTACTTTGAACAGCATGAAATGATTGTAAATTGAGGACTACCTACATAGAACCCTGTCCGAAGCTACAGGTAATCCTTGATTTACAATGGTTCATTTAGTGACTGTTCCAAGTTAGGATGTCACTGGGGAAAAAGTGACTTATGACCATTTTTCACACGAACGACCGTTGCAGCTTCCCCCATGGTCACTGTGATTTACATTTGGATGCTTGACAAGCGGTTCATATTTATGACGGTCGGGGCAGAAAATCTGATTCACTTAACAACTGGCCAGAAAATTTGATTTCACTTAGCATGAGGAAAAAGCCACGTAACAAATTTCTCATTTAACAACATCAATTTTGGGCTCAGTGGAGGTCATAAGTCGAGGAGTATCTGTACAACTGGGTCATATCCCTTTCTCTGGAACTCTTCATGTTTAAAAGAGCACGTGTTTTTTTTTTAAAAAAAGACTTTTGTGCTGCAATTACTGAACTTCGAACCTGCAAAAAATGACAAGTTTTCATATTGTCAATTTTTTTTCCAGCGACAGTTTTTAGGAAGATTGGGAGAGATATTTACAGAATAAAAAACTCGGTTCTTTCATTTGTCAAAATGAATCTGCTGCATTGTTATTATTTTTTAAAACAAACAATTTCCAAGGTGTAAAATCCGCAGCCTGGAGGTTCAACAGGATTGTTTGGAGGGGAAAAATAGTGTCTGTCTTTGTGGAATCCTTTTTTCTTTTTTTCCTTTTCCTTTTCTGCTTTTTAGACAAGGGAGAAAACGGACATATCATGAAATTACAACTAGGATATCACAAGTGATACTGAGATTATATTAACTCTTCTTAAGGATCACAGATATTTTTGCTTGTTTCTTGCGAGGGGATGTAATTGGAGATGAAAAATGCAAGTGTTTTGTCCGCTGTCACAATAAACAATTTACTTGCTGTTTTTAATATTGCAGAGAGTGTAATGGATTAAATATAGCTTCTAAAAACCTCACTTTGCTTCCATGGGGAGGGGAACCTGGTTTAGAAAATGGGCTTCAATTTATTCTCATTTTAATTGAAGCTCTCAAAACTTGAGAAAATGTTTAGATGCTGCTTTTTCATTTTTTTTCGGCAGTATCTGCGCCAAGACATATTTCTTCTTTTGGATCAGCAACTCAAAAAATAATCCAAGAATGAGTGAGAGACTTGCTACATTATTGTAGAGCTCTTGATAGAATATAATAACCACTAACTTCCTTTTTTTGTTTAACATTTTTATTGGGTCAATAAAAATATCCACTAGCGTTCAGTTTTGTGCCGTAAGTTTCTATTATGTATTGTGATCCTGATAGATTTATGATTATGTTATTTTACTGGAGAAGAAAAAACATGTTTCAGTGAAGCTGAAGAAACTTCTTGGATGAGAAGTGAAACGTCTTCAAAGACAAAGAAAGAAAGTCCAGTTGCCTCTTGAAAAAAAGCACCTTTGAGTTTTAATGAAGGGATTTTTAAATTGTGAACTAAATGTCTTCCTATAGATTAGGGGTCCCCAAACTTTTCAGTTCATTGACCTCTCCTATGAAGTTTCAAGTAGTTCATTGACCGCAAACAGAAAAATAATTTAATAAACACCACATTAACTAATAATTCCACAAATAATAAGGTAGTAGTAAGAAATGCCTTGGGTGCAATTCCAAAACAACTGGAGCACCACTTAAATACCCTGGGCATTGACAAATTCACCATCAGTTAATTGCAAAAGACAGCCTGATTTGGGAAGACCTTAACATCCTAAGAAGAGATCTTTAACTCCATTAAACATCAACATGAAAAGCACACAATAAGTGGGCAAAGGTGTCAGATCCAACTGCAACGAACCATCATCATAATGCTGACCTCTTGGATAGTCTCTTGTCAATCTTAAAGGTTGATATTGACCACTTTGGAGAAGATGTTTCTGTAGCTAAAGGATCGATATTGTCATCCCCAGATTTTGTGTCCTTCATTGATTTTTTTCCCTTCTCCTTTTCACTATATTGCTGTTAAAGTTAGAACAGGCACAATCTTGCTGGTTTGTGCAAAGAGAAATTCCGGCTTATACTGGAGATAAAACTCAGAACATTTGGCAGGCAGTTAGCTAAACCTGACCTAGGAAACTGAGCACATTTAACTCTTTAATTTTAAAGAGCATAGTTTTTAATTCTTTCCAACCCAATGGAAAGTGCTTTGGGTTTCTGTCCACATACCAGTCTGTCATGAGGATAACTTCGGAAGCAGGACAGAAGAATGCAAAATTTGATGTTGCTATAGCAGAGAAGCCAACTAGCAAAGAAACCGACTGGCCTGCTCAGGCTGGGAGTTGCAAGGAAAGTTGAAAAAAAAATTTTTTGAACAATGGTAGGATGAGGCTAACTGTTCATTCTGATTTGAAGCAGGACATCCAAGTAGCTAAATTGGAAAATGTGCTTTAATAATTAGCATTTACTCAGATAACTCTTGTTTCTGGAGCCGCAAGGATCCTTGAGTTAGTGTTGGAACAAAGGGAGAACTTTTCGCCTCTTCCAGAACCAGCTAGTCTTGTAGACTGAACAGACAGTATATTTCAATGTTATCTGCCATGTTGCATTCCCTTGAACAAAAAATATTGTTTTTAATTGCGACATGAACCTAAAAATACGTTCACTTTTGAATATTTTACTTTAAGGGTATGAGAATTGGCTTGGGATCTCGGTAGCTACAGGCAAATAAATTAAAGGGCTCCGTACTGTATATGATTTTTGATAAATATGGAAAACTCAGAACTCTGATTTTGTCACACACAGGCCTTCTCAACCCATTTCTTAAATTGCAAAGCACAGATTTAAATGTAACTACCTTTTTCTTCACTGTCCCTGAGCTCTCCTTTTTTTTAGATGCATCGAGAACATTTCATACCTCATCTTAACTCTTTTCATCGAGCGGTGCTGTTTAGCTTTCCATTCCTAACAAAAGGATCTTAAAAAGCCACAGACCCAGTTTTGAAAGCAAGTAAATTGTTTGCATGCAGCAAATAGTTCATGAAAGAATAATTTGCTGTAGGCTATAAGAGTGTATGGGTGTTTGAAGATGTTCACCCAGTGTATTCTTTTCTGTTCAAGGGAATCCATCATTAGTATAACCTTGAAGTTTGTCCGTAACTTCAGTTCTTATAGCGAGTAAGTTTTTAAACTGAAGCAGTTTTAAGTTTTCTGATCAGCTGTCTAGGGAAGTTTGATAAAATGCTTCATTTGCTTGGTGGAGTCCTGAGTATATTGGATTGTTTTAGAGCTACTTTTGCTGTGCCATCTAATAAAGGATTCGCAGGTAGCCATCCAAACCAGGTTTATTTATTTATTTTAATCTACAGGTAGTCCTCAACTTACAACCGTTCACTTAGTGACTGTTTAAAGTTACAACGGCACTGGAAAAAGTGACTTATGACCGTTTTTCACGCTTACAACCATTTAAACATCCCCATGGACACGTGATTTACATTTAAATTATTTGTGACGCATTTAAAAAAAAGCCTTTATTTGAAAAAGTTTTCAACAATCCGCCAGATTTTTTAAAAGAGTTAGCAGTGACAGATGACTTATTTACTTATTTGAAATGTAAATCATACTTACTATATAAGGCATACTTCAGCGGAATTCCCGTCTTATTTTACGAGCTGAATGATTCAGCGTTGGAAGAGAATGGACACTGCAAATGGAGCCAAGCTGGGCATCCTGGAGTGAGGAGGAATGCCAGAGGAGTAACACTTCCTTAAAAAAACCTTGGTTCAGCTGGCCCGGCTGGTAGCACCGCGTAAGGACCTCTTTCCAGGGTTACAGGAGAAGATAGGTCAACAGTTTTTGAAGGCGGAAGAGGGCTTTATATCCCAACGGCAGATAAAACTGTAGAACAATCTTCTAGGAGAAAGGAAACTCTGATTTCAACATCCTCCGCTGCCTTGTGGCTATATTTATTCTTGGAAAAGGCTTCCAGAGTCAACCTTGAGGCAAAATCCAGAGCTGGAGTCCCGAAGCAGTTCGTGACTGTGTATAATCACGTTCTGGGAACTCCTGCGACGCAGCTGGAACGAATTGTATCGGCTCTGCCGTTCCATTAAGCTATTTCAGTGACGTGGAGAGGGGGGAATTTGCTGCTTGGGTAATAGTTTATCCTCCATATTGAATTACCCAGGCCTCGTGCTCTGCAGAAGAAACTCCAGCTTTGCATGCAGCATGGAACAACACGGGAAGCAGCAGTGACTGGTTTCATAGTCTCTTGAGACTGAAGGATACCAATTCAATTCATAGATTTAGCATGTACTTCTGTTCAAAGACCGAAATGAAAACCTCGAATTCATCTGAAAATTCTACTGATTTAACTGACAGTAATGCCCCACATCACGATAATCACTAAGCTTTAGTCCTCGACTTACAACGGTTCATTTAGTGACAATTCAAAGTTACAACGGCACTGAAAAGAAGGGACCCATGACTGTTTTTCAGACGACCGTTGAAATCATCTTCGGGGTCACGTGATCAAAATTCAGAGTCTTGGCAACTGGCATGTACTTAGAACAGTTGCAGTGTCCCAAGGTCACGTGATGCCCTTTTGCGACCTTCCGACAAGCAAAGTCAACGGGGAAGCCAGATTCATTCAACAACCAGGTTACCAACTTATCAACCGCAGTGATTCACGTAACAACTGTGTTAAGGAAGGTGGTAAAATCGGGCAAAACTCAAATGTCTCATTTAACGACAGAAATTTGGATCTCAATTATTTTCTTAAGCCGAGGTGTACCTCTATATATCACCTGTCTCGCTATCCAGAGTTTCGGCCCCATGGAAACCTGCAAGTTGCTTGTTAAGATCTAGATGGATTATTTGAGGGTTCTTTGCACATATGACCCTCAAAGTTACAAGCATTTTCCTGTATTTAAAAAAAAAAAAATCAGAATGCTTAAATGCTCAATGGGAGAAATCCTGCGTTTATCCTGAAAATTGCCTGTACTTACGTCGTGAACGGAGGTGTAATTCAGGCTATTTTCTGAAAGGCTGAATAGGACTCACAACGCTACTTTTACTCTGTTCCTATTATTAAAGTTAAAAGAGAAAATTGGCCAAAAAAACAACAACACCCTAATGTTATGGCTGTCCCTTCACATTTGTCACAAACACTAATTTTCTCAAAAGGGTTAATCTATTAAAATGTTTTTTTCTTCTTCTTCTACTACAGATTGAGATAAAAATGAAGAAACCAGAAGCTGTACGATGGGACAAATTAGAAGGCCAGGAGAAGTCTGATGTAAAAAAAGATATGCCAGGTTTGTGTTAGCACGTTGACTAACAAATAATCCTAGTTTGAAAAATGGCATCAGGAGAGGTTGGGTAGATTTCCAGTCCGATTTGAGGGAACCATCAAATCTCCTTTCACGTTTAAATTTCTAGCCTATGTTTTTGCGTCGCTCATGATTCTTCATTAAAACCAACCTTGGTGTCGATCAATTCACAAAGTCACAATTGCCTCTCTCTTTAAGCAAAGCTGGTCATAAGTTAACAGATAACAGATAATCAGAGTTGGAAGGGACCTTGTAGGTCACCTAGTCCAATTCTCCACCCAAGCAGGAGACCCTACACCATTTCTGACAGATGGGAGTCCAATCTCTTCTTGAAAGTCTCAAGTGAGGGGTCTCCCATGACTTCCGTTCCATGGGTTGATTCTTCTCACTGTCAGAAAATTCTTCCTTATTTTCAGGTTAAATCTCTCCTTGTTCAGCTTCCATCCATTATTCCTTGTCTGGCCTAAAGGCGCTTTAGAAAATAGCTTGACCCCTTCCTCCCTGTGGCAACCCCTCAAATATTGGAAGACTGCTATCATGTCTCCCCTGGTCCTTCTCTTCACTAGACTAGCAAGGCCCAGTTCCTGCAACTGTTCTTCATATGTTTTAGTCTCCAGTCCACTCATATCCTGAGAGAGAGAGAGGGAGGGAGGGAGAGGGAGAAAGAGAGACAGAGAAACAGAGAGAGAGAGAGAGAGAACGAGAACGCGTTGGAACTTAAACTTGTAAAATTAAAAAATAAAACACAACACCTGATCCAATTTTTTTCCATTTAGCCACTAAATTAATTGTTGCTAAAGAGAAACATCTCAGTGGATTAATAACCGGATGCAATACTTTATCCATAGAGGTTTGTTTGTTTATTAAATTTTTATACCTGCCCCCTCTCCCAAAAAGAGACTCGGGGCGGTGTACAGCCCTGATAAAACAACACAATTATAGAAAATTTAAAACAGATTTAAAAAGAAAGAAGAGGTTGAGTCATGGGGTTGATATTACCTGATTCAATTTTGTTTTACAGCTTCAAACCCCACGCATGACTACCCTTCGTCTTCCCACTACACGAAGAACTGGGATAAATTAGTGGTGGAACTCAAGGAAGAAGAGAAGAGTGAAAAATTGGAGGGCGACGCGGCTTTGAACAAACTTTTTCAACAAATCTATTCGGACGGCACAGACGAAGTCAAACGTGCCATGAACAAATCCTTTGTAAGATATATTTTTTGTTTTCTTTTGACCCTGTGAATTTCAAGTTGGGTTCACCATATATTGCAAATATAAACTGATTTTAGCATTTGGCAAGGATGTCTTTCTGTTGGAAAAAGACAGACTTCATTTTATTTTTTTGTTAGTTTTTTTATTCTTTTGCTTATTTTATGAACTGACTATCATGGTGGGAATTATTGGAATATTGTCTTAAGTGCCTTCTTCGTATCTTCAGAAATCGATTGCTGATTGTTATACATATATAAATGTTACTTCACCATTTACAATCATTTTGTTTGACACATTATTTGCTAATTATTCTGATTATCATAGCTACTTATGTTCCGAGCTTGCCTTCTTTTATGCAACCGCTGATTTATTCCACGTTTCATAGTACTCTGATTCCCCCTTGTTTTTTAATTCTAAGGTTAGCCTGTCATTCCCCTGTTGGAATCTGATTCCGAGGGGAAGGTCGAGCAGCTGACGGAGTGGGAGTGTGGCTCCGGTGGCTGTGGAGGAAACTGGGGAAGGGCACAGGCTGGCTGGGCCTTCAGAGGAAGACCCAGGCCCACTCCCTCTTCATCCTAGGGCATGCAGGGAGGAACAGAAGGGAGCAACGTGGGTTACGGGAGAGGAAAGGGCCCTGATTCCCTTTATTAGCTGCAGCTGGGAAAACAGGATAAAGAAGGTGTTTGCGCACAGTACCTTGCTGGAAGCAAAGTGTGCATTATCTTTGTCAAGTCTTATCTGGGTTCTGGCAGCCTCCCAACTGTGTGTATTTCGTTACCTTTGAAATCTGCAATTCCTTATCCTGCCCTGTCTTGTTAATGGCTGCAGTGTGGTTTGTGTTGGTTTTTATTGATAATTTATATGTACTTTGGGTTCGGATGGAATTTCTTCCCTTTAAAACCTGTTCTTGGGAGAGTTTTTTCTCCAGCCGATGATAACTGGACATTGGGGGAATTAAAGGAGCTTTACCTACTTTTGTGATTTAGTTGCTTTTGTGCCACGCCCCTGGTCATCGCTTAGCCTGTCCGATTCTGCTCAGGCCATAATTTTCCTTATTATCTCTGTTTCTGGTGGTATGCTTTCCTTCTTCCAGTATTGCGCATATATTATTCTAGCCGTGGTCAACACATGTACTATTAGATAAATTAAATCCTTCCTATATCCTTCTGGTATTATTCCTAGAAGAAAAAAAAATCTGCCTTAAATGGAATTCATTCTCTGACCATTTGTTCCACCCATGTCTGGGTCAGTCTCCAATACTTTTTTTTTGCAGCATTGCAGGTCCACCACAGGTGAAAAAAATGTGCCTGATATATCTTTGCCCTTCCAACAATTTGGAGAGAGACTTTTGGAAAGCCTCGTTCACTGAAGTCTCATATATTATTTAATTCTTTTGCAGATGGAATCGGGAGGGACGGTGTTGAGCACAAATTGGTCTGATGTAGGTAAAAGAAAAGTAGAAGTGAATCCTCCAGAAGACATGGAATGGAAGAAGTACTGATCTTCTCGATCGTGGCTCATGTAACAATGTTCCAGAAGCCTTGAGGATGGAGCCCTGAATGCTGGTTTGAGAAGACGATTCCTGTTTTTGTATCTTGACCTCCTGCAGCCAGACCTCTTTGTGAAGATATTTAAGAGCTGTAATCAGGAATGAAGAGCTCTTCCAATGAAGGCGTCTTTTAAGAAGGATTCGAACCCAGTCCTTGGCTTGCTTGGTGATGCATTTGGAGAATTAAGAAGGCGTTTAATTGGACTATTTAGGATTATTGCCTTATTAAATAACACTTGATCCCTTTAAAATAATTTATTTTGCTCTAGCGATATTGGGATGAACACACATTTTGGCTGTAGTCTTTAAGATTGTTTGGCTTGACTTTGCTTCCAAATAAAATTGTAAATACATAACTTTTACTTAAAGAAACAGGGCTCCTTTTGTTTGCTGAGCAGTTGCCAAGTGCAGGTTGTCATTGGGAGGTTTAACGAGCTGTGTAGCCCGTAAGGAATGCTTCTGCATGGTTAAATTAAGGTTCATGCTACATTTTTCTATTAATAATAAAAATAGAGTGCCTTGTAAGTATTATAATACTTACTTGGTGTTATAATTGGTTGCCGATGGTTTTCCGGGTTCGCTTTAAGGTTCTGGTTCTGACCTTTAAAGCGATCCATGGCATTGGACCAGGTTATCTGCAGGACCGCGTTCTGCCGGTAATCTCCCACCGACCTGTGCGTTCCCACAGAGAGGGCCTTCTTCGGGTGCCGACAGCTTCCATGTGCCGTCTGGCGACTCCTAGAAGTAGGGCCTTCTCTGTGGGGGCTCCCGCCCTCTGGAATGGTCTGCCTCCGGAATTATGCAATAACATGGACCTGAGAGCTTTGAGACGTGCATTGAAAACCTGGCTCTTTGAGCAGGCCAGCCTAGGCTGAAATGGGATTTTTAGTGTAATTTAGTATTCGAGTTTTAAATTGGGATTTTAAAATTTGGGGTTTTATTAATTTATTGGGGGAGGGTATAATTTTAGGCAGCCTTAAGATATTTAATTCTCTTTTAATTTTTATAATTGTAAAAAGTTTTTATGGTTGGCTGTACACCACCCTGAGTCCTTCGGGAGAAGGGCGGTATATAAATATGTTAAATAAATAAATAATTCGATGCAGTAACATCAGGGCAATAAAAGAAGTTGGTTAAAGCATACACGTCACCCAAGCAGTGGTATTCATCTGGTTCACACCAGTTCACTGGAACCGGTAATGATTTGGCCTGGGTTGCCGAATCAGTAGCAACTTCTGGTTGGCCACGCCCCCTGCCTGGTCGCGCAGTCGCCACTCGCTCGCCCCTTATGCTCACCCCTCCCACCCCCTCCCTCTATATGTTGTCTTCACCATGTGGCCCAGCTAATCGCCGTGCCAGTTGCCTTGCCGATGTCTGGTCAGTTCAGCTCACCAAAGGTAATCATGCCAGCTGCTCACCGTTCGCTTTGGGTTGGGGGCCAGGGCCCCAGGGACATGCTATTCCCTGAGGGGGTCATGTGATGTGGGTATGAGTGCCGTCAAGTTGGACATGCCCATTCAGTCACATGACCCTCACCAAGCCACGCCCACACAACTGGCAGGCCAAAAAATTGAATACCACCACTGCACCCAAGGTGTAGTACTCCTCATTTACTGACAGTAATTAGCACTGGGCACTCTTGTTGTTAAGCCATGAGGTTAAAAAAACAGTGGCTTGAGTGGTTAGAGTGCCGGGCAGGAGGTTGGCAAGCCCGTGTTCGAGACCCAGAGCTGCTGTGCGGGTGCGGTTGAGTTCCTGTCCATGGCTCAAGGTCCTGCCGGGAACATAATAGGAGTGCCCAACTGGGCATCCCCAGGGCAACGATGATGTTCAATGGCTGATCCTTTTAATCCGGAAGTGTCTCGGTGCTTCTGACACGTGTAGCTTAACCACGTTAAGCGAGGACTTCAACGCAACCTCCAAATTCCTGCCATTAACTTCGCTTGTGGGAAACTAGCAGGGGACGCCCCAAACCATCTCAGGATGCTGTGTAATTTTGTAATTGCCAGCAAGGTGCCAAACACCCAGGGCACAATCACAACAAATCAACATTGCACTGACCACAAACTTGAGATCCAGTTGTAACAACCACTTGTTCAGTGCTGAACAAGCGGTTGTTGAATGAGGACCATCTGTATACTCTTTATGGGCATGACTGCATTACGCTAGTAATACTACTACTAAATTTTCAGATGATACAACAGTAGTGGGACTCATCTCCGGGGCGGATGAGTATGCCTACCGAGATGAGGTGGACCTGTTGCTCTCGTGGTGTGGAGACAATAACTTGGTCCTCAACAGCAATAAGACCAAGGAGCTGATAGTGGACTGTAGAAGGAACAGATCAGACCTCCAGCCCTTGCTTCTCAATGGAGACCGAGTGGAGGAAGTGGCCAGTTTTAAATTTCTGGGTGTTACCCTAAAAGAGGACCTGACCTGGGATGCTCACATTGCAGCCCTGGTCAAAAGGGCCCAGCAGAGATTATACTACCTGAGACTTCTCAGCAAGCAACAACTGGATGGAAGACTGCTGGTGACCTTCTATCGCTGCACCATAGAGAACATTTTAACGTACTGCACCTCTGTGGTTTGCCAATTGCACAGGGGCAGATAGGACAGCGCTCCAGAGGGTTAATGTCATTGCCCAGAGGACCATGGGTTGCCCTCTCCCCTCTTTATAGCTCCCGCTGCCTTAAGAAAGTTCAAGACATCCTCAAAGATCCATCTCATTCTGGCCACTTTTTTTTTGAACTATTATCCTCTGGCAGACAGTACAGGATAATAAAAATAAGGACAAATAGGCTGAAAAACAGTTTCTATCCCAGGGCAGCAGCTCTGTTGAATTCAACTATATAGTAAAATTCTTCATTGGCCTAGTGTGATTGGACACAAGGAATTTGTCTTGGTGCAAATACTTTCAGTATACATAAAAGAAAAGATACCTTTGTCAAGAATCATCAGGTACAACACTTAATGATAGTCATAGGATACAATAAGCAATCAAATCATACTAGGAAACAGTCAATATAAATAGTAAGGATACAAGTGACAAAGGTACAGTCCTACAATCACAAGTGGGAGGGTGATAAGGAGCGATGAGAAGATTGATAGTAATAGTAGTGCAGACTTTGTCAATAGTTGGACAGTGTTGAGGGAATTATTTGTTTAGCAGAGTGATGGCTTTCGGGACAAAACTGTTCTTGTGTCTAGTTGCTCTGGTGTGCAGTGCTTAGTATACTGAAGATGGTATTTAATTTTGTTGTATGATGTGCAATGACAGTAAATTAAACTATTTCCGTGTTGCTTGAATTACGCCTCACCCGTAGAATTTAAGAGAATCTTCGTACTTGTTATGTCTCCTTACTTCCCTCAATGAAACGTTAAACCATTCTAACCAGCCTGAAAAATAATAATCAGAATTTCCTGTGTAATTAGCAAATTACCTTTATTTCTAGAGAGAGCGAGTTAGAGTCCCAACCCCGCTGAACCACGAAATTCCTGCAGTGACACAGATTATCATTTTTGTAACACCTCACTGAATCCTCTTTTTCTTAAAAAACAAAACAAAACTGCCTTGTCATTTAAGGCTCACTTCGCAGAGCTCAAGAGAAAAATTCGGAGGAGTCCTGAGTCTTCAGCCAAGTTGGAGAAATTCTCTCCACCCCAATGGCTGCTTGATCTACTTTTTGTCATCGGAAAACTTCGTAGATTTGTTCCGATGTAAAATGCCTATTAAAGAGATCCTTTTGCGCTTCCAATAATGGTACCACGTATCCCATTCAGATTTAATGGGGTTTTTGTGGCCTCTTCGAGACAAAAGAGCGGCTGAATCTTTTTTAAATGATTTCTTTTTCAAAATTTCCCTCTGAACGGAATGAGGCAGCGGAGAAGCCCAATTAGGAATTCAGTGAGATGCAGGTCTTCTATTTAAGTGTATTTATTTTGTTTTGTTGTAAAAGGGTAAAATACAAAAGAGAACAACAAAATAGAAACCTACATCCAGTACTAACAGAAAAAGAAAAAAAATGATCCAAATGCCAAATAAATTTAACATAGTATCTCCCAGATCTCTCTCTCTCTCTCCCTCTGTGTGTGTGTCTGTCTGTCTGTCAGTCTGTCTATCTATCTATCTATCTATCTATCTATCTATCTATCTATCTATCTATCTATCTATCTATCTATCTATCTATCTATCTATCTATCTATCTATCTATCTATCTATACCTCTATCTATCTCTATCCATCTCTGTCTATCTATCCATTCAGCCATCTATCTATCTACAATCCTGTTGTCTTTTGGAAAAACATCTTTGGGACATCCTCTATGTAGAATTTTAGAATAGAATAGAATAGAAAATAAAAGAAAATATACTCTAGACTAGAATAGAAAACAAAATAGAATAGAAAATGATAGAATAGAAAAATAGAATAGAATAGGAATTGGAATGAAGAATAGACTAGAAAACAGAATAGAATAGAAAACAATAAAATAGAATAGAACATAGAATAGAGTAGAATAGAATCTTTATTGGCCAAGTGTGACTGGACACAAGGAATTTGTCTTTGATGTATAAGATCTCAGTGTACATTAACGCTATGTGATAAATCATGAACTGTCATAAAAATACATCATAAATCATAAGATACAACACAGTGATAGAATCAACATAAATCGCACTAGGAAACTAAAAACAATATAAATCAAAGATACAATCAACAAAGTTGTAGTCATGAGTAGAAAAGGAGATAGATAATAGGAAAGATGAGAAGAATAATAGTAATATAGTCTTAGTAAATAGTTGGACAGTGTTGAGGGAATTATTTCTTTAGCAGAGTGGCATTTGGGAAAAAACTCCCCTTGTGTCTAGTTGTTCTGATGTGCAATGCTCTATAGGGTCGTTTTGAGGGAAGGAGTTGAAACCGGTTTATGTCAGGATGTGAGGGGTCTGTAAATATTTTCACAGCCCTCTTTTTGACTCATGCAGTATACAGGTCCTCCATGGAAGAAGGCAGGTTGGTAGCAATAGAATTGCAGAATTTTAATGTAGAAAACGTAGCATTTTACTGAGAGTAACTGTTAGCTAGTAACTCTTTCTACAGCACACCTAAAGACTGCAAGCCAGCTTGCAAAAATCACATACAAGTAGTCTCAACGACCACAATTGAGTCCCAAATTTATGTTGAGAAGCGAGACGGTTGTTAAGTGGATTCTGCCCCATTTTACGACTTTTCTCACCACAACTGTTAAGTGAATCACCTTGGTTGCTAAGCTACTAACGTAGTTGTTATGTGAATCTGGTTCCCCCCCTTGACTTTGATCGTCAGAGAAAGTCGTAATACCGCAACTGTCATAAGTACATGCCAGTTGCCAAGCCTCTGAATTTTGATCACGTGACCACGAGGAGGGAGCAACGGTCGTAAATGTGAAAAACAATCATAAGTCACTTTTTTCAGTAACATTCTAACATCAAACAGTCACTAAATGAACTGTTGTAAATCAAGGATTACCTGTACTTGTTTTTAACATATTTTTTTCAACATTAAACACTAGAAATTTGTCTTGGACCATGAAGATATAGAATGAATGATGCTAAAATTTCAAAACTTGCATTTTTTGTGTGTGTGCAAGGATTTAAGAGACAATGTGTGAATTCATCCTACGTAGAATGAAGCTTTTTTTCTTTTCTTTTTAAATCATTTAAATCAGGCTGGTTTTTCTTTCTTTCTTTCAAGTAGCAAAGCCAGTATTTTAAGGTTTGGTCTTGCTATAAGAAACAGGAAAACTGCATTCAAAATTCCCTTCTCCGGTGCCTTCTGCTTGCCCTTGTAATAAAATAACCGCTGTATTTTCTCCATAGCAGTAGAGGGAGCTGAACGCTAAATCAAAATATGCCAGTGAAAACTCCCATTTTCCTTTGACAAAAGAAGAGAAATTAAATGTAGAAATAAAAGCAGAACTAAAGCCCCATTCTGTGTTGGAGGCTATTTCACAACCGTAAAAAAATCTTTGCTAAGATGCAACTCCGGCTATCAACCGTTATGCTAAATCCTCGATTTTTTTTAATGTCATAGAATGCAGCAAAATCAAGACGTTGGTAGCAGCAACGGCTTCCCTAAAGAGAGATTTTAATGGCTTTTGTTGATCCCATAACCCCATTTTTAATTTTCAGTGCTTTTCTTCTTTCCTTTCATTTCTGGCAGCAGTTCAGGGAGAAAAGGAGTAGAGAAATTAGTTCTTTCCAGTTTTGTAATGATCCAGTCTTATCTGAATAAGACCAGGGGGGAGTTTTTCTTAGGTTTTAATTCATCCCTCTCTATCTTGTGGGGAAAAAAAATAGTCTTAGGGAACTAACAATGTTAACAGGAACAAATGTTCATGCTTATTTTGTTCAGCTAAGGGTGTGTAACAAGCTGAATTTCACTTAACAAGGAATTTGTCTGTTGGAAAATGTATATTGCTTGGAAGCAATGCTTGAGCCAGCCAGAGGGGTAGAATCAAGATCACGCGAAGTGTTAATGCCGCTTTATGATGCCTTGGTAAGGCCACCTTTGAAATATTTGCATCCAGTTTTGGTTGACACGATGTAAAAAGGATGTTGAGACTCTAGAAAGAGTGCAGAGAAGAGCAACCAGGATGATTAGGGGGCTGGAGGCTAAAATATATAAGGAACGGTTTCTGGAATTGGGTATGTCTACTCTAATGAAAAAAAGGACTAGGGGAGACAGGAGAGCAGTCTTCCAATGTCTCACGGGCTGCTCAAAGAAGAGGAAGTCAAGCTATTCCCCAAAGCACCTGAAGGCAGGAGAAGAAGCAATGGATGGAAACTAATCAAGGAGAGAAGCAACCTGGAACTAAGGAGGAATTTCCTAACAGTGAGAACAATTAGCCAGTGGAACAACTTGCCTCCAGAAGTTGTGAGTGCTTCATCACTGGAAGTTGTTCTGTTCTATTCTATTCTATTCTATTCTATTCTATTCTATTCTATTCTATTCTATTCTATTCTAATTTCTATTCTCTATTCTATTCTTATTTCTATTCTATTCCATATTCTATTCTATTATTATTTCTATTCTATTCTATTCTCTATTCTATTCTATTCCAATATTCTATTCTATTCTATTCCAATATTCTATTCTATTCTACTCTACTCTACTCTACTCTATTCTTTATTCCAATAACCTATTCCATTATCCTATTCCACTCCACTCCACTCCATTCCATTCCATTCCATTCCATTCCATTCCATTCCATTCCATTCCATTCCATTCTATTCTATTCTATTCTATTCTATTCTATTCTATTCTATTCTAATTTCTATTCTCTATTCTATTCTTATTTCTATTCTATTCCATATTCTATTCTATTATTATTTCTATTCTATTCTATTCTCTATTCTATTCTATTCCAATATTCTATTCTATTCTATTCCAATATTCTATTCTATTCTACTCTACTCTACTCTACTCTATTCTTTATTCCAATAACCTATTCCATTATCCTATTCCACTCCATTCCATTCCATTCCATTCCATTCCATTCCATTCTATTCTATTCTATTCTATTCTATTCTATTCTACATTCCATTCCTACCCTACCCTACTATATGCTGTGCTGTGCTCTATTCTATCTTACCCTACCTTACCCTATCCTAATTTTGAGACATAAATTGATTTTCTTTTTACAAAATTGCCCTTCTTTACAGTGTTTAGAGGCGTCATCTAAGTTACAGCTTTTCATTTATGTAGTGCATAAAATATTAAAGGCAGGGTTCTGTTTTATTTATGTCTGCAGCAGGTGATGGTATTTTCTGTTGTTTTTGAAAGTGCTTTCACCTCCGCATAAACTCGGGGTTGTAATGTGTTGGTTCGGGACTCTGGGATGTGCTGCTTGCACATCTAGTCTGCAATCCAGGATGGTTTCCTTTTCGTTCTGTTCCACACAACCCCCAGGATACAAGCAATCCACCAATGGCAAGGCAAGATAAGCCGGCAGCCAACCGACATCCCTCGAAATGGCAAGGCCAATGCACAACAGACCAGCACAGCCTAGAATGTCTGTCAGCAACACATCTGGTTTTTGGTCTGTTTCGTGATCGAAAAGAAAAATGCCACAATGCAGTGGGATTTAGTGCTTCTCAACTGTGGCAATTTTAAGATGGGTTGACTTCAGTTCCCAGAATGACCCAGTTAGCCATGGGCAGGGAGGGAAGGAAGGAAGGAAAGAGAAGGAGGAGAGAGTGGGAAGGAAGAAGGAAGGGAGGGGAGGAAGGAAAAGAAGGAGGGAGAGGAGGAAAAGAAGGAAAGGAGGGGAAGGAAGAGGGAGGGAGGGAAAGAAGGAAGGGAAGAAAGGAGGGAAGGAAGAAAGGAAAGGAAGTACGGAAGGAAGGAGAGGGAGGTGAGACTGGGAAGGAAGGAAGGAAAGGAAGGGTGGAAGGAAAGAGGGAGAAGACAGTGGGAAGGAAGAAGGGAGGGGAAGAAGAAAACAAGGGAGAGGAGGAAAGGGAAGGAAGGAGAGGGAGGGATGGAAGGAAGAGATAAGGGAAAGGAAGGAACGACAGGGAAGGGAGAGAGGGAGGGAGGGAGGGAAGGAGTAAAGGAAGGAAAGGAAGGAAAGGGAGTAGAAGAAAGGAAAGGGATGGAGAGTTGGGAGGGAAGGAAGGAAAGGGAGGGAGGGAAAGAAGGGAAGGGAAAGGAAGGAAGGACAGGGAAGGGAGAGAAGGAGGGAGGGAGAGAAGGAGTAAATGGGAGGGAGGAAAGGAAAGGAAGGAAGGAAAGAAAAATGGAAGGAAGGAGAGGGAGGAAGAGAGGGAAGGAGGAAGGGACGGAAGGACAGAAAGGGAGAGGAGAAAAGGAAGGAGAGGAGGGAAGAAAGGAGAGGAAGGGAGGGAAGGAAGAGGGAGAGGGAGGGAAGGAGAGGGAGAGAAAGGAAAGGGAGGAAAGGAATAGAAGGGACAGAGGAAAAGAAGGAGAGGGATGGGGAGGGAAGGAGGGAGGGAAGGGAAGGAAGGAAGGAAAGAAATATGCAAAACAAAGTCTTGAATTGCCCCATAATGATCACTGTGCTCAGTACAGACGACAATGACATTCAAAACTGGGAAAATTAAAATAACCCTATTCTTTCGCCACTTTCTTCGGCGCCTGCCCTACAGATGCAGCAACTCAAGCTTCCCTCGTCCACGACCCGATCTCAGTCTCTCTGTCTGTGGCAGCGCAGGACTGCAAAGGCAGCTGAAGAATATTGACTGAATTTATTTAGCCGCACCCCGCTGGAATTAATGGGCCAAGCAAACAAGATTCCATTAAAAGAAAGTTTCAGTCGAGCAAGCCGAGCCTTTTTTTTTTTTTCAAGTCCACGGAGACTCCAGTAAGTAGATAATAAAATGAGCAAGGAAAAATGGCCTCGGAAGGCCAAGCAGGGCCAGGAGATTCCGAAACAGATTGAAAGGAGTTTTTTTTTTTTTTTCTCTTCATTTTGGGCTTTAGCAGGTGCAGGCGCCGCTTTGCTCTGCAAAAAAAAACCCAAGCAAACACAAAACTATAATTCTGCAGGAAAGGAAAACCAGATGCACAGATTTATTACCGCTGCTTAAAGGCTGACATGCACGGGATGAGTAATGCAACTGTTTTCACATTGCCCTGGGCTTACGGAAACCCAGCATACTTCTAGCGTGCCACACGGCTACAATGTTTTCCCCGAAAATGGACCTACCCTGAAAGTAAGCCCTAGCTTGGTTTTTAACACATAATATAAGCCCTACCTCCCAAAATCAGCCCTAATTAAGATCTGGCTGCGGCCTTGCCCGAAATAACAAAATGGTTTAAGCTTTCTGCTCATGGATGCCCTGTTTCTCTGAAAATATGACCTATCCTGAAAGTAAGCCCTAGCTTGATTTTTACACGTGTGCCCAATATAAGCCCTACCCCCTAAAATAAACCCTAATTAAGATCCCACCCACTCCAGAGTGCATGGGTAAAAATTAAGCTAGGGTAGGGATGGGGGGGGGGTGGAGCTGCCCTACTACTTTCCTTTGGATTGTTGTGGTTCGCCGGCAGCTTATGCAGACGGCAGTGGAATCAGACAGGGGGGAAGAACGGGGACCAGTCTGGGAGTCTGGGGAAGACTCGGATGAGGGTCCTGCCTCTGATGCAGAGATGGGTCCAGGACCATCTGGGAGTGTGGTGCTGACTCCAGAGCCTTTGGAGTCTGACAGCAGCGAGACAGAGAACACAGGCGAGCCTGTTCCCAGTGTGCATGTGCACAGAGCTGCTAGAAGGCAAAAGCAGTTAAGACAAAGGGGGTGACTCGGGAGTGAGGCTTGGAGGCGATTGCCCCTCCCATAAAGGACAGGCAAAGGTGATGAAACCTTTGCAGGAAGCAAAGTCTTTGGTTCTGTTCGGATTAATCCTTGAAGCTCTGTGTGGACTTTGTACTTCAGTGGATTTTTTATAATTCATTTGGCACTTTTGTTGTTGGCAGCAATTCAAAGGAGAGAAAGGTGGGTGCTTATCTCGAGAGACTGTTTGGGACTCATTACCGGTTGGGAATGAAAATAATTCCCAGCGTTGAAATAAAACAAGAGTTGTTTTAACTAAGCGTGTGCTTAATTACAGTCTCGGGAAGCCTGGGTCAGAACATGGACAGTTGTAGCCAGGCCTCGCACACCCCGACACCTGCCTTGCTGGCTCACTTCTTCTGCAGCCAGCAAGACTGGCAAGGCTTTCCTGAAGGCCTCTGGAGCTGGTAACAAAGCTCTGGATCGATCCAGAACTCCATTATCGGCTGCAGAGGCCTTCAGGAAAGCCTTGCCGGCCACAGAAGAAGAAGTTCCTGAAGGCTTCTGACAGTGAAACGTTGGTCAAGGGCAACACGCACAAGTGAGGTTAGTTGGTGGAGGACATCCCCCCAAAATAAGCAAGTGCCTTTTTGGGTGGCAAAAATTATAAGGCAGGGTCTTATTTTTGGGGAAACCCGGTACTTCTCGGCTTACAACAGTTCATTTCGTGACCGTTTGAAGTTGCAACACCCACAAAAAAAAGTGAGCATTCCCATGGTCACGTGAATCAAAATGGAAACCCTTGGCCACCAACCCGTATTTATGACGGTCAGAGTGTCACGTGATTTTTCCCTCTTGCAACAAGCAAAAAATAAATAAAATCAGTGGGGAAGTCACCATGTGACCGATTTAATAATCGTCGGGATTCCCTTAGTGATGGTGCTAAGAGAGTTTGTAAAATGGAGGAGAACCCGCTGAATGACTGTCTCACTTAGCAATGGAAATTTCAGGCTCAATTGTGGTCCTAAGGTGAGGACTGCCTGCACTAAATTTCTGAGCATTGAGCACTGGGTTAGAGACCCGAGTTGGTGAGAATCCCCTGTATGCAAATTCTTGTTTCTTTTGCTTTCTTACTCTTCTTATTTTTCTGTTGTTTATTTTTTTCTTCTCTAGCTCTGTTTAATCAAATAAAGGTAGAAAACATAATCCAAACATCGTCCCACAATACACACACCCCAAAATGAAAATTCAGGATAAATGTCATATGGATACTTCACAATAACAAGTAATGAATTAACATGTTCCAGTTAAATTAGCATTAAATCAGAAGGGAGCTTTCCTTCCTTCCTTCCTTCCTTCCTTCCTTCCTTCCTTTCTTCCCTCCCTCCATCCTTCCCTCCCTCCCTCCCTTCCTTTCTTCATGCCCTTTCAAAATAAAACACATTCCAGTTGATTAAGCATTTGCTAAAATCAGAAGAGAATATATCTTCCTTTTCCTTCTTTCCTCCCTCTCTCCATTCTTCCTTCCTCCTCCTTTTCCTTCCTTCCTTCCTTCCTTCCTTCCTTCCTTCCTTCTTTCCTTCCCCCCTTCTTCCTTTCTTCCCACCCTTTCAAAATAAAACATGTTCCAGTTGAATTAGCATTTGCTAAAATCAGAAGGGAATTTATCTTGCTTTTCCTCCCTCCCTCCCTCCTTCCTTTCTTCCCACCCTTTCAAAATAAAACATGAATTAGCATTTGCTAAAATCAGAAGGGAATTTATCTTCCCTTTCCTTCTTCCCTCCCTCCCCCCTCTCTTCTTCCTTCTTCCTTCTTCCTCCTTTCCCTTCCTTCCTTCCCTCCCTTCTTCCTTTCTTCCTGCCCTTTCAAAATAAAACATGTTCCAGTTGAATTAGCATTTGCTAAAATCAGAAGGGAATTTATCTTCCTTTTCCTTCCTCCTTCCCTTCCTCCTTCCCTTCCTCCTTCCCTCCTTTCTTTCTTTCTTTCTTTCTTTCTTTCTTTCTTTCTTTCTTTCTTTCTTTCTTTCTTTCTTTCTTTCTTTCTTTCTTTCTTTCTTTCTTTCTTCCTTCCTTCCTTCCTTCCTTCCTTCCTTCCTTCCTTCCTTCCTTCCTTCCTTCCTTCCTTTCTTCCTTCTCCATTATTTTTATTTTGAAAGAGCTTCATACATTCCTCCCTTCTCAACATACAGCGCACAAAACAAAACCCCAGAGAAGAGGTTTAAAATGTAGGTTTTTTTTTTTTTAAAAAAAGCCCAAATCTCCTTGGCTAAAAAAGACAGCCAGAAACAAAATCGATATGGTTACAATCTGCAAACAAGTTGGACAGATAAAATTGATCTAGGGAGATAGCAAAAGGCGATCTGAAAAGGGGGGGAAAAACTCTCACTTTATTAGAGGACATTCGCAATTTTGCTGTAGGATCCATATATACCACGCTGGTGATTTTGACCCCCCTCTGTTCCTCCTGCCATGGAGAAGAGCAATCCATTGTGCCAAAATAATAGTTGGATTCTTTAAAGTTTCTACTTCAATTCCTGTTATTTCCCTACATTGCTTTGAAGATGACAATGAAAAACCTTCAGGGTGCACTTCAAAAGGACAGCTTTTTCTCAACGCCTACGTCAAGCTTTTTGGTCAATATAATTGCTTTTACTGAACAAGACTTTTAATCAGAGCTTTCATATTAACAGGGAAATCTCAAAGCTCTTAATTGCAAACTGACTCTTTGGGGGTAATCCAAATTCTTGGACCAGGAGGGTGAAATCTTAAAGCGTTTCTAACTGATGTTTACCCCGTATAATTTAAAGAAATCATTTAATGGTGCTCCCACCATGTCTTCAGTTGGCAAGAGACAACTATTTTTATTTTTTTATTGTCTGCAATGCAGGCTTTTTACAAGAGCAGCTCTTTCTGGTTTTCTGGGCTTTGTTTCATTTCTTTGCTCCTCTGGTGTGCACGCCTCAAACTCTCATTTGCTCTATTTTTGTTGTTGTTGTTCCTTTTCAACGTTTTTCCTCCCTGGGTGAAAAAAAAAATGTGATGCCTTAGACTGACCATAATAACCTGGTTTCTTGGCATTGCCAGTTGAGAGTGACTGTGGGTTCAATCCCCTTTTGTGCAGCATCCTAAGAAAAAGGAGAGTGCCATCCCAGGAGCAGAGTTGAGAAGAGAAAGAAGAACATTTCCCCACAAAATGCAAAATCAAAGTAGCTCATTGGATAAAACTAGATTGAGGATAGAATAGAATAGAAAAGAATAGAATAGAATAGAACAGAGTAGAGTAGGGTAAAGTAGAACAGAATCGAAGTAGAGTGGAGTGGAATGGAATGGAGTAGAATAGAACAGGGTAGGGTAGGGTAGAGTAGAGTAGGGTAGGGTAGAGTAGAATAGAATAGAAGTAGAGTGGAGTGGAATGAAATGGAATAGAATAGAGTAGAATAGGGTAGGGTAGGGTAGGGTAGGGTAGAGTAGAATAGAATAGAATAGAATTGGAGTACAGTGGAGTGGAATGGAATAGAGTAGAACAGAGTAGAGTAGAGTAGGGTAGGGTAGGATAGGGTAGGGCAGAGTAGAATAGAATGGAATGGAATGGAATTGGAAGAGACCTTGGAGATCTTCTAGTCCAGCCCCCTGCTCAAGCAGGAGACCCTATACCATTCCAGGAAAAATGCCTATTCAATCTCTTCTTGAAAACCTCCGGTCATGGAGCATCCACAACCTCTGGTGGCCAGCTGTTCTACTGGTTAATTGTCCTCACTGTTAGGAAGTTTCTCCTTCATTCCAAGTTGCTTCTCTCCTTGATGAGTTTCCCATCCATTGCTTCTTGTCCGGCCTTCAGGGGCATTGGAGAATAGGTTGAACCCGCCCCCCAATCTTCTTTGTGACAACCCCCCCCCCCCCCAATAGCAGAATGCTGCTCTCATGTTACTCCTATTCCTTCTTTATTCACAGAATTAAAAAAAAAAATACGAATCCAATCCTTTCTTCTATTCTCCCAAGAGGCGGCTCCCAAAGATCAGTCAGTCTCAGCAGAGGTGACAGTTTAAGTCCCTGTGGAGATTTTACTCCATGGTGGTGTCTCTTCAAAGCAAGCTGTAGCGTTACACTCAGTTCTGCCCATGGTTTATTAAAGTAGTTGGAACCACCAAGAAATTCAGAAATTCTTCCTTGGAATCCAATGTATTGCAAACAGCCCAACCTTTGAACAATGCATTCCATGGAACGAAGGGTTGACCAAAAGATGACAACCTTAAATCCTTAAAACAGGGACAACTGTTCACTGTATTCAACTACTTCTCCTTTTGCTGATGATACGAGGCATTTTTTTAAATATTTATAGCTATCTTATCTGAGTAGCGAGGATTTAGTATTGCAGGAGCTTTAAAAGATGCACGGTTTAGCTCCAAGCGAAAGAAACCACACGTTCCTTTTGGGGAAAAGAGAAGTATGATTTAGGGATGACTTATTAAAGTGACTTCATTAGGGCTGAAACGGGATTTAATACTAAATCGCTTTCCTGCTTGGTTGCTGCCTAATTGGTTTTTCTTCCCAGATATTTCTGTCCATGAAAATGGAAACATTTAGACCAGGTCTGTCCAACCTTGGAACTGAAGACCCATAGACTTCAACGCCTTGGGGAATTCTGGGAGTCCACAAGGAAGTCCTTCCTTCCTTCCTTCCTTCCTTCCTTCCTTCCTTCCTTCCTTCCTTCCTTCCTTCCTTCCTTCCTTCCTTCCTTCCTTCCTTCCTGTTATTTTAATTGAATAAAGGCAGGAAACCTAACAACATCCGTCCCCCCAAAATTAAAAATTTGGGATATATGTCCTATATGTATAACAAATACATAATAAATAATGAACTAAAATGTTCCAGTCAAAATCAGAAGGGAATTTACTTCCTTCCTTCCTTCCTTCCTTCCTTCCTTCCTTCCTTCCTTCCTTCCTTCCTTCCTTCCTAATCCTTCCCTCCTTTCATCTTTCTTTATCTTCCTTCCTTCTTCCTTCCTTTATCTTTTACCTTCCCTCCCTTCCTTTCTATCTTCCATCCTTCCTTTCATTTTTCTTTACCTTCCTTCCTTATCTCCCTCCCTTCCACCCATCCATCCATCCTTTCTTTATCTTCCTTCTTTCCTTCCCTTTCTCCCTCCCTCTCCTTTAAATCAATTTATCCTAAGTGCATTTCTCAATACTGTAGATACAGCATGATTGATGTCGTGGCAGGAAACACTGGTATTCTGTTACTAGAAATATTATTCTGGGGTCCTCTTAAGACAGCTTCTTTCTGTTCTCCCTTCCTCCCCTCTTGGCATCATTCCCCCTTTTATTTTTAGGTAATATACAGCGCACACACATATTCCCCCCTCCCCTCCCCTCCCCTCCCTCAGAGCCATAGATTCAAGGCAAGCAATTTTCAGTACAGCTTCCGTAATTATTGCTGTTTGATTCAATTTTCTTCAGGGGAAAAAAAAAAGAAAGTGAATCAGATTCCATAACTTTACTTTATGGATCCTGCCTGCAGGAAAAGAGCAGAATGCTTCTTAAGAACGGAGGGTTTTTTCTCCCTGCCAAACATTGTGTGTTTTCTTTAAAACACAAACACACACACTTTCAGAAATGGCTTTTAAAGTCCATTTTAGCTCTTTTGAGAGGCTGAGAAATTATGGGAGCAGTCACCTCCTCTGCCTTGTCTTACGAAGCTCATCCTTGTACCCACAAAATGCAGTTTTCCAGACATCGGTCCTGGGAAGAGCTAGGCTGAGTGAACCCTTCTTGGGTCTGGGTGGATTTGAACCTGCCTCTCCCTCCCTCTAGATAGAAAGAGAGGGAGGGAGGGAGGGAGGAAAGAAGGAAAGAAACAAAGAAGGAAGGAAGGAAGGAAGGAAGGAAGGAAGGAAGGAAGGAAGGAAGGAAGGAAGGAAGGAAGGAAGGAAGGAAGGAAGTGATTGATGGGTAGATGGATGGATGGAAGGAAGGAGGGAATATAGGAAATGAGGAATGGAGGGAGGGGGAAATGGATTGATGGGTGGAAGGAAGGAAGGAAGGTTATGGTAGGAAGGATGAGGAAGAAAGGGAGGGAGGGAGGAATGAGGGATGAAGGATAAGGAAAGAAGGAAGAATAAGGAAGGAAGGAAGGAAGGAAGGAAGGAAGGAAGGAAGGAAGGAAGGAAGGAAGGAAGGAAGGAAAGGAGGGAGGGGGGAAGAAGGAAGGCAATGGGTGAATGGAAGGAAGGAAAGTTATGAAAGGAAAGAAGGAAGGGGGGAAGGAATAAAGGAGGGAAGGGAGGGAGGAAGGAAGGAAGATAATTTCCTTTCTGGATAAGGAAGGAAGGAAGGCAATGGATGGATGGATGGGTGGAAGGAAGGTAGGTTGTGATAGGAAGGACAAGGAATGTCTGTAAGGGGCGTTCATAAATGCATCAACTTACCTACCGTCCCTGTCCTATTGTTTCTTTTATTTTTCTTATATGTACTCATTTCATGTATTCATAACTATGTATATACATCTACCTATTATCTTGTAAGCGATTGACAAATCAAATAAATTCTAAAAATTCTAAATTCTAGAGAAGGAAGGGAGGAAGGAATAAGAGGTGAAGGATAAGGAAAGAAGAAAGGATAAGGATGGAAGGAAAGAGAGGGAGGGAGGGAGAAAGGAAGGCAATGGATGGATGGATGGAAGGAAGGAAGTTATGAAAAGAAAGAAAGAAGGGGGAAGGAATGAAGGAGGGAAGGGAGGGAGGGAGAAAGGAAGATAATTTCCCTTCTGGATAAGGAAGGAAGGAAGGCAATGGGTGGAGGGATGGAAGGAAAGTAGGTTGTGATAGGAAGGACAAGGAAGGAGGGAAGGAAGGGAGGAAGGAATAAGGGGTGAAGGATAAGGAAGGAAGGAAAGAGAGAGAGAGAGAGGGAGGAGGAAGGAAGGCAATGGATGGATGGATGGAAGGAAGGAAGGGAAGTTATGAAAGGACCGATAAGAAGAAAGGAGAGAAGGAAGGAATAAGGGGCAAAGGATAAGGAAAGAAGAAAGGATAAGGAAGGAAGGAAGGAAGGAAGGAGAGAGAGGGAGGGAGGGAGGCAACGGATGGATGGATGGAAGGAAGGGAAGTTATGAAAGGAACGATAGGAAGGAAGGAGGGAAGGAAGGAATAAGGGGTGAAGGATAAGGAAAGAATAAAGGAACGATAGGAAGGAAGGAGAGAGAGGGAGGGAGGAAGGCAATGGATGGATGGATGGAAAATGAAAGGAACAATAGGAAGGAAGGAAGGAAGGAAGGAAGGAAGGAAGGAAGGAAGGAAGGAAGGAAGGAAGGCAAATCCCATTTCAACTCCCAGTCTGACCCCTTATCTGCTGCACCATACTGGCAGCATGATCAGGATCTGCAAATGGCTGAAGTGTTTGGTAGCAAAATCCGATGGTTGCCCTCCAAGACAAAGTAATAGTTCCAAAGGAAGAGAATCTCTGGAGCTCAGCGTTGAACTGTGGTGTCCTTGGTGCTCTCTGAACTTGGGTGTTTAGTTGCCGATGTTCACACACAAAAAGTGGACCCTAATGAGGGAACTAACAAGGAGAAAACCACACCCTGGCCAGCATGGGTAGGGCAAGCTACCACATACAAACAGGGAGCAAACACTGCACTCACTAGCACTGGTGTTGTTATCTAGCCAGGTAATGAAACGTCTGCAAGCTCAGAGAGCCCCAAGGATTCCGAGGTTCTAATAAGAGAATAACAAAGTTGGAAGGGAACTTGGAGGTCTTCTATCTAGTCCAACCTTCTGCTCAAGCAGGAAACCTTAGGCCTGTGATGGCGAACCTATGGCACGCGTGTCACAGGTGGCATGCACAGCCATTTGTGCTGGCATGCAAGCTGCAGGCAAAGTTGCCTCATTGCGCATGTGCGCGCCTCACAGCTGATTTTTGGCCAGTTTGAGGCCCTTTTTGGCCTCCCAAAGGCTTGAGGAGGCTGCAGGCTTCTGAGGCTTTGCAGGCCGAAAAGTAGGCCCGTTTTGTCACTTCCTGTTTTTCTGGAAATACCGGAAGTGACGAAACGGGCCTAGTTTTCGGCCTGCAAAGCCTGCAGAAATCTTCCTCAAGGTCAAAAAAGGCCTCAAAGTGGCCGAAAATCAGCTATGAGGTGCAATGCAGATAAGGGGGTGGCAGGAGAATGTGGTGGTGGGGATTGTGCACCCATGCATAGGGGCATGGGTGGGTGGGGGGGCTTCTGGGTACTGGCACATGAGCGCACACACAATTTTTGGCATAGGAGCCCAAAAAGATTAGCCACCACTGCCTTAGGCCATTTCAGTCCAATCTCTTCTTAAAAACCTCCAGTGATGAAGCACCCACAACTTCTGGTGGCAAGCTGTTCCACTGGTTAATTGTTATCATTGTTAGGAAGTTTCTCCTTAATTCTAGGTTTCTTCTTTCCTTGGTTAGTTTCCATCCATTATTCCTTGTCCGACCTTCTGGTGCTTTGGAGAATAGCTGGACTCCCTCTTCTTTGGGGCAGCCCCTGAGATATTGGAAGACTGCTATCATGTCTCTCCTGGTCCTTCTTTTTGTTAGACTAGATCTACCCAATTCCTGCAACTGTTCTTCATGTGTTTTAGTCTTCAATCCCCTAATCCTCTTTATTGCTGTTCTCTGCATTCTTTCCAAAATCTCAACATCTTTCTAATTTAAGAATGCAAGTTTTTGCTTTGTTGGTTGTTGTTGTTTTTAACTTTAAAGCTTTCCATACACTTTTGGGTTCTCTTTATTTCCTGTGAAATGTAGGGAGAATTAAAAAAAAAAACCCATCCAGTTGTTTAATTATAGATTCATACCATGAGCGTAATGCTAACCAGATTTTATAATGCATTTTTTTCCTTTTATTTTTTGCAAACTCAGGATATTTCTGTCCAGAAAAATATTGGACGGTGGCCACGTTCCCCCATTACTTCTTCCTCTGCTGGTTGAGCTAGAAGTTAAAAATCTAATAAAAGTGGATATTAGGATATGCCTTCCACCTAACCAGAAGGTCTGAATTGAAGGAGAAATCCATATGGGGACAAAAGATTTTATAAAAGATTTTTGCCAAAGTTTGTTTGCCTAAGTGACCGCAGCACTGATTACCTTTCTAGGCAGGGAAGGTGGCTTCTGGGCAGGGGTGCAATTCAAATTTTTTAACAACCGGTTCTGTGGGCGTGGCTTAGGTGGTGGACATGGCTTGGTGGTCATGTTATTGGCTGGGCCTGGCCAACTCAATATCACTCACATCGAGACACGCATCTCCTCGCCTGGCCTCTCGTGACTGTGGGGATGCTGCAACAGTCATAAGTGTGAAAAATGGTCATAAGTCACATTTTTCAGTGCCACACAAGCAAAGTACCAGCAAAGAAGGGGAAAAAAACTCCAGAGAAGTTCCAGAGACAGGAAGTCCAGTCCTGCCAAGAATGTAATAAGGGTTAACGGAGAGGCAGTTTCTGTAAGCAACACCAGAATGTTTCCTTCCTGCCTTCCTTACAGGATTAGGCCAGTAATTTCTTCTAACAACTGGTTCTTCGAACTGCTTAGAATGTTAACAACCAGTTCTAGCAAATAGGTGCAAACTGGTAGAATCTCACCCCTGGTCACAGCTGAAATGGAGCTCAGGAACCCATTTTTGCTGGCAAAACACTCAACCACCATAGGCGCCCCCAACACAAGTGATGTCAAGCTGGCCACGCCCCTTGCCACACACATACACACATCCCCCAAGGTCAAATGCAACCCTGATTTGGCTCTCAATGAAATCGAGTTTGACACCCCTGGAATAAAGCATGCAGAGGCGTGCACATATGGAGAAAAGACTTTGTTGCCTGTATTGTATTCATCCTTCCTTCCTTCCTTCCTTCCTTCCTTCCTTCCTTCCTTCCTTCCTTCCTTCCTTCCTTCCTTCCTTCCTTCCTTCCTTCCTTCCTTCCTTCCTTCCTTTCTCTCCCTCTCTTTTTTCCTCTCTCCCTCTCATTCTTTCTCTTTTTGTCATTCTCTGTTTCTCTCTCCGTTTCTCTCTCTCAATTTCTCTTTCTCTTTTTCACTTTCTCCCTCCTCCTCTTTCTCACTCTATTTCTCTCTCTCTCAGTTTCTCTCTCTGTTTCTCTCTCCCTCTTTTCCCTCTCTCTTTTCTCTCTCTCTCCTCTCTCTTTCTCACTCTCTATTTCTCTCTCCCCCTCCTCCTCTTCCTCTCTTTCTTGCTCTATTTCTCTCTCTTTGTTTCTCTCTCTCTGTTTCTCTCTGTGTGTTTCTCTCTCTCTCTGTGTTTCTCTCTCTGTGTGTTTCTCTCTGTGTGTGTTTCTCTATCTCTGTCTGTCTGTCTGTCTATCTCTCCCTCTCTCTCATATTCCTCTCTGTCCTGCAAGGATTGTGTTGGTGGGCAATTTTCATTCATCACCAAAGATCAAAGAACACCCCATGACGGTTACATTCCATTAGAACTGCAGTCCTACAGAAGTGATCTGTGTGTGCATTTGTTTGGCTGATCCTCTTTCTTCTTCCCTGCCTTTGACTCTGATTAGCCTTTGATCCTCCATCTGTATGAGGTCCTACTCCCTTATTTATTTCCTAGTTTTAGATAATCGCAGCGAGCCAGGCTGTGGTTTTATTTACTTCTAGCTTAGTGTTGCCTGGGAAGAGCCACTGATCTTGAAAACTATGGTTTGTGATGTAGGAAACAGTGTCAGAATACAAGAAGTTGGAAATGTTGGGGCTTCTTTCAAGAGAAAGAGGATATCTCCATTAGCTGCTGCTTCTGACTTTTCCATGTCATTTTCTCAATTTTCTTGGCAGTGCAGAAAGTTAGCACGCACCCCTCTCCTAGGAGAAAAAAATATTTTGAGAAATATTTAAAAGGTAGAATATTGTATTGCCCTGGAAACGTTTTTTCTTAAGAGGCAGGAAGCCGACTCACTCTTAATAGACCCCACCTTTCTAAAATAGCTCTCAGCACTTAAGAGATAAAGAGACAGCTAGTTCTATTCATAAGCCAATTTCCTGCAGCAAGGTCTGGAGAAAAGTAGGGTTAGCCCTCAGCCACAATAGGAATGGCCCAAGAAGCCCCTTCATTGCATCAGCCTCCAAACTTCAACCAAACGTAACTTATATAACCGATAGAGCCAGCTATGACCTCTCCATAACCCCTACAACAGCCAACAGAATACATGTTCTTGCACAGGAACAGGAAGCTCAAGTGCAAAGCCCAAGAGAAGGTATAAAAACCCCTCACTTTCAACTCCATGTGGTCAGTTGCCCCAGAATCACTGATGTGGTTCCGCTTCATCATCAACAATCTTTCCAATCAGCCTCCAGCCGCCATTTTGTCTCCAGTGCCTTTCTCCCGGCTTGGACCTGGACTTGGATATTTCTTCCAACAGCAGCAATAGGCTGACTTCGAACCAAAAGGCTTTACAATTTCCCAGCCTACTCTTTACTCCTGGGATTGCATGGTGGTCTCCCATCCAAGCATTTAACCAGATTGGTCTTTTGTTTAGCATTTCAGCCCAGACAAGGGCGATTGGGTGTCAGCCCCTTGGCTAAACCTAGCACCACGTGTGAACCAGGCAACAAGGACTAAAAATCTAGGTAATTCATTCACAACTTCTGGGGGACTGATTTTTTTTGCCCCCCCCGAGCTTCCGCATGCACCGTGCACTTTCCTGCAATCTAAAATGGGCTGTGTGGGGATTCCTGGGAGAGGCGGGGCCAGACAGGGATGGGATTTGCTGGTTTGGCGAACTGGCCATAAAATTAACAACCGGTTCACCCGATCTGGTGCGAACCGGTAGTTGCCCACCCCTGATGCTCCATCACTGGAGGTTTTTAAGAAGAGTTTGGGCAACCATCTGTCTGAAATGGCATAGGGCAGTGTTGGCTAACCTTTTTGGGCTCCTGGGTTGAAAATGGCGCATACGCTCTCATGCCAGCGCCCAGAAGACAATGCGCGCGCCCTCTGCGCACTGCATGTCTCTGTGCATGCGTGCACGACCCTCTTTGTGCATTGCACATGTCTGCACATGCACGCAAGACCCCCCACACTCCATGCATCTCTGCGCATGCACATGCATCTCCCACGCCACCCGCGCATGCATGCCAGATACCCGACAATCAGTTGTCGGGTGGGCAGCATGTGTGCATGCGCAGTGGGGATCTTCTGGGTGACCTCTTACGTGCTGGTAGAAATGTCTCTGCATGCCACTTCCGGCATACGTGCCATAGGTTTGCCATCACGGGCATAGGTTTTCCTGCTTGAGAATGGGCTGGACTAGAAGACCTCCAAAGTCCCTTCTGACTCTGTTACTCTGTTAGGCATGGATGCCTGCAATTCCTCCCCCCACCTTCGAAGCCGTTAGCACTTCAAATGTCAGTGAAAGAGAGCCCAATTAAAGATGTCAACTTATCTATTATGTATTTCCAGTCAAAGTTAAATGAAAGATTCATGCTGAAAAAGAGGTCATTTCTTCTTCACCCAGAACTCCTACAATGTCTTTTTTTCCCCCCTTTTATGTTGGTTTTGATAAAAAGAAGAAAAAAAATAAGGAATTTGTCTCGGAATGTTCTGAGCTACGAATTCCCACTTTTGCAAACAAGCCCCTTCAAATGGCAGAAGAAAACACATGTTCAGCCATGGGCCTTTGAGGATGGAGTTTCCACTCCCCTTCTTATGCAACTAGTTAAGTCCTTTCTCTGCAAAGATTTGCCTTTGAAATATTTATGGGCCGCGTCACTAATGTATTTGGGATGTATAAATCCCCGAATGAAAGTCACCATCATCGCTGCCTTATCCTATCAAGGTCTCAGATTGTTGCCAGGTGGCGATGGTGGTGGAAATTGATGGGCTATCGCTTTCTTTGTTTGCTAACCACAGCTTGTCCTTTCTGGGGTGGGGGATGGAGGATGGGGATGGGGGGAGGGCCGTCCGTTTCCATCGTGAACAATCAAACAACCGGGAGAATCTTAACAAGCGCAGATGTTGCTGAAACCACAAGGCAATCACCCTTCGTTACATCAGAAGCCTGGCGTGCCATGCAACTGTCTAATTGGCTTGTCCCCGAGGTGAATGATGCTGTCGTTGTTCATTTCTAACGATAAGTCTTCTGATCTTCTTCATTAGCGAGCAATTTGCTGTCCCCAGAAGGGGATGAGTGCTGGTAGGCAACCTCTGAGCTAACCACGATAGAATATCCGACACGTTGAATGCAACGGGTGCTCCTTGACTGAACGCCAGTGCTGGGAAGAGAGGGAAAGATTGTTATGACCACCCAGGTGGTCAAGACTTTAGAGCAGGGGGGTCAAACTCAAAGCCCGTGGTCCAGATCCGGCCCACAGGGTGCTTAAATCTGGCCCAGAGCTATCACTGGTCCATGGTGCCTCTGGTGTCTAAAAAGGGCTGTGTGCAACCTCCGTGCCTGGTTTTCACCCTCCATGGCCTCCTGCAGCACTCTGCGGGATGAAACCGGGATGAAAACCAGGTCCAAAATGCCCAAATACAGGCCCCAAATGGGCTCAAAATGGACTTAAAACAGGCCAAAAATGGGCTGAAAGCAGCTGAAAAATGGGCTGAAAATGAGCCACATGCCCTGTTTTCACTCCGCGGATTGCTTCAGGAGACCATGGGGGTGGGGTGGGGGAGAAATGAGGCATAAACTTTGCTTGTCAGAGGGTTGAAAAAGGGGATCACATGACCCCAGCAACATCATAAGTGCATGCCAGTTGCCAAGTGTCTGAATTTTGATTAGGTGACTGTGGGAGGTGGGTGCTTCAACCGTTGTGTGAAAAACGGTCATATGTCACTTTCTTCAAAGCCGTTGTTGTGGTTCGCCGGCAGTCTGTGGAGCTGGCAGCGGAATTGGACAGTGGGGAAGAATGGGAACCAGTCCAAGAGTCTGGGGAGAACTCAGACGAGGGTCCTGCATCTGATGGAGACATGGGGCCAGGACCATCTGGGAGTAGGGTGCTGCCTTTGGAGCCTCCGGAGTTTGGCAGCACCGAGGCAGAGAAACAAAGGGAGCCTGTTCCCAGTGTGCGTATGCGCAGAGCTGCTAGAAGGCAAGAGCAGTGGAGACAAAAGGGGCAACTCAGAAGTTAGGCTGGGAAGTGATTGCCTCTCCCATAAGGGATAAAAGTCAGACCTCAATGACAAAACCTTTGCAGGAAGAAAAGTAGTTCGATAGATTCTGAGTCCTCCTTGAAGTTCTGTGTACTCTGGTCATTTTTTTCTGGTACTTCAGTTGGTTTCCGTTATAATTAATTTGGATGCTTCTGTTTTTGGCAGCATTCCCCAGCACTGATAGGCGTGTGCTTATCTGGTTAAGTTAGTTTTGGCTGTGAATGAAAATAATTCCCAGCGTTGCATTAAAATAGATTTTGCTTTTAAAACAAGTTTGTGTTTCATTCCGTTTGACGAAGTCTGGATCAGAACAGCCACTGTCACTTTGAACGGCCCACTAAATGAACTGTTGTAAGCCGGGCACTACCTGTAGAATTGAATCCACCCACCTTGCTGCTGGACTTCCTCTTCTTCTCCATCTTTCTACTCCCCCTCCTCTCAGAGTATTTCAGCCTTCTCAGGAGAGCTCAGTTATTGCATAATGTATCCAAAATAGTGAGATTGTGCTTCGCGGTTGATTCGTTCCATCGGTTTGGAAACTTGGGCAGAACTTGTGAAAATCCACTTTCCTCTCCTATTAGGAATCCACATCACAGGGTAGCATGAACAAAAATGGGCCTTACGTGAGCCAGAAGGCCACCGGAAAACTCTTAGGAAAGTGACCGTAATAAAATCTGCAAGAAGGTTACGGCAAGCTACTTCTGTATTGATGATTTTTTTTAAAAAAATCTTCAATAGATCCATTCTTCGAATCAGTAGGGGCTGAGCGATCTTTTCTCTTTATGTATGAATACAGATGTAGAGGAAGGGGCAAGGTCAACAGAGATAGAACGAAGCTTTCAAAAATGGGAATAAAGACCACGGTGGAGGTTCGGGAGCTGCAGTACAAGGTTAGAGCTAGTTCAAAATCCCCTGCAGGAATTTAGCTTCCACCATTTTAAAGGCAACCTTTCTCCACATGCTTTGATGAATGGCTTTTCTCCGTGGAAACGTTTCTGGCGGTGAAGCGCGTGTATTTAGCAATAGCAATAGCACTTAGATTTTATCTACCGTGGAAGGATGGAAGCAATGGTGGGATTTATTTATTTTTTTACTACCGGTTCTGTGGGCGTGGCTTGGTGGGCATGGCAGGGGCAAAATACTGCAAAATCCCCATTTCTACCCCACCCCACTAACCTGCTTTCCAGCTCCGTTCTCCTGTGCAGGGCAATAAAAGAAGACCTAGCTGATCAGCTGGGACTCGGGAGGCAGAGAATAGATGGGGACAGGACCAGTCAGAGGTGGTATTTGCCGGTTCTCCAAACTACTCCAAATTTCCACTACTGGTTCTCCAGAACAGGTCAGAATCTGCTGAATACCCACCTCTGGATGGAAGGCTGAGTCAACCTTGAGCCAGTCAGGATTGAACTACTGGCAGTCAACAGAACTAGCCTGCAATAATGCATTCTAACCACTGCGCCACCATGGCAATAGAATAGAATAGCACTTAAACTTACGTAAGATTTCACAGTGTTTTACAGCCCGCTCTTAGCGGTTTACATAGTCAGCATATAAGACATTTTTCTAAATAATGGCCCCCAACAGGTGGAAATTTCTGCTGGATCTTTAATCCAACATTTTGGAAAGAGAGGAAAACCTCTTGGTTTCAGGAGAACTACAATATCATTGAACAAGGAGCTTTGATTTTTCTCCCAATTCTATTTTTTCTACATTCTACATTTCCGTAGATGAAGATGAATGTACATTATAATCTAGAAACAGCTGTGGCGATGTCATTTATTTCGGAATCCGTTAATGAATTGAGAGGCAGATACAGCAATTAGTTTCCTGAAATTGAGTGGTGTTAAATTTGTTCTCCAATTGCAAATCACGCTCCTGATTTTACTCGAGGGAAAACGTCCAGGTGCAGAAATTCAGAAGAGGCGTTGTCCTTGATCCCAATGATATGATCTCAGCTCCTGGCTGCTCACCTTGTCTGAGTTTAATAAATCAAGCAAAATTGGGGCTTGTGGATGGGTAGAATCTGAGGACTGTACCTTGAACTGGGAAGTTTAAAGTATCCTGGAAGAATATGATGGAAAACCATCTCTATACTGGTGCTAATAAAATGATTGATCCATGAAGTCTCTAGGCCTTGAGTTCCAAATTACAACTTTTTTACCTTTTAATGATTATACCTGCATTGTTCTGGTTTACAATCTCTGGAACAATGACGAGCCGGCTGAGACTGAGGGTGGGGTCAAATGCATCATCAGTTTGGCATCTCTGCACACTTGTAAAAGACCTACCC
Organism: Bungarus multicinctus; assembly: GCA_023653725.1. Taxonomy (NCBI): domain Eukaryota; kingdom Metazoa; phylum Chordata; class Lepidosauria; order Squamata; family Elapidae; genus Bungarus; species Bungarus multicinctus. The sequence goes on along the minus strand of CM042851.1, from coordinate 52,749,408 downwards.
TGTTTTCCCAAAATAATGACCTACCCTGAAAGTAAGTCCTAGATTGATTTTTACATGTTCGCCCAATATAAGCCCTACCCCCAAAATAAGCCCTAATGAAGATCCCACCCACTCCAGAATGGATGGGTAAAAATTAAGCTAGGATGGGGATGAGGGGGCAGAGCTGCCCTTCTACTTACCTTTGGACAGTTGTAGCCAGCCTCACACACCCTGATACCTGCTTCAATGGCCCATTTCTTCTGCAGCCAGCAAGGTTTTCCTGAAGGCCTCTGGAACTGATAAGAAAGTTCTGGATTGATCCTGAGGCTCCAGAGGCCTTCAGGAAAGCCTTGCTGGCTGCAGAAGAAGTTCCTGAAGGCCTCTGACAGCGAAAAGGAAGCCGGGGATGACACACACAAGTGAGGTTAGTCAGTGGATGACATCCCCCCAAAATAAGACCTGCTGGCTTTTTTGGTGGCAAAAATATAAGACAGGGTCTTATTTTGGGGGAAATACGGTACATCCAACTCCTCTTGATTTCCAGGGACTCTTATCTGATGCCAATTTGCCTTGACTGCTAGTAGTTCAGAGTCTTACGTATAGGTAGCATGGAGTAAACTTGTAGTACTTTTGAACCCTATCCTGGCTCCTAACTTCTTGCGCCTTGACATACATTTATTTGTTCTTGTTGGACTTCAATAGTCAGGTAGCAGGTAATCTCCAATCAATAACTCATTTATTCTCTTTCATTCAGCCATTTCAGTGCAAGAATATCGATCATCATAATCCTGACCAACACATCCTTAATATCATTCATCCAATAATTGTTAAGAAAATTAGCCTGGTTTCATATGATCACGGATCAACTTGGCATGTCACATTCTCCAGGTAGGTATGGATACTTATAGAATAGAATAGAATAGAATAACAGAGGTTGAAGGGACCTTGGAGGTCTTCTAGTCCAACCCCCTGCCTAGGCAGGAAACCCTATACCTCTACAGACAAATGGTTATCCAACATCTTCTTAAAAACTTCTGGTGTTGGAGCATTCACAATTTCTGGAGGCAAGTTGTTCCACTGGTTAATTGTTCTCACTGTTAGGAAATTTCTCCTTAGTTCTAGGTTGCTTCTCTCCTTGATTAGTTTCTTGTCCTGCCTTCAGGTGCTTTGGAGAATAGCTGGACTCCCTCTTCTTTGTGGCAGCCCCTAAGATATTGACAGACTGCTTTTATGTCTCCCCTAGTCCTTCTTTTCATTAGACTAGATATACCCAGTTCCTGCAACCGTTCTTCATATGCTTTAGCCTCCAATCCCCTAATCATCTTGGGAGGCCATCCTGCTTTTGAGTATCTGAGCATTTCTGGATGCAACTACATCAAACAACTTCCACATCAAGCTCCACAGATGCTACACCCAGGAGGATGAATGTTCTTCTGTAGGACAGTTTATCTTACTGCAAAGCTTAAAAGGAGACGTAATTTAGTCCCTTATTGACTTCTTTCGAATTACCATGCTTTAACTTTTAAGAGTACTTCCAAATGGAGAATTGCTTGAGTTAACATTTAGGAGAGAGTACTATTACATATTATAGTCTCTCTTTAATTCTAGATTTTGTCCGTCTTAAAAGAAAAAAGATTGATGGGAAAACCTACCGTGTTTCTCATATAATAAGGCCGGGTCTTATTTTTTTTGAGCCCCGAAAAAATGGCTAGGCCGTCTTTTCAGGGGTGAATTAATTTAATTTCTCCCCCCCCCCACGCACCCTTGCCTAGGGCACCCCGTGGGCAGCCACCCCTCGCCACCAGCCGCTACTAATGGCCGATCATGGCGGAGCGCTCCCTACTCCCGTCAAGCGCCTTTGCTGCAGAACCGGGTATGGTGTTGGTTGCAGGCCAGATCAGCAGGCGGGCGGCGGTGATGTGGATGTCAGCCTTAGCAGAGCACTTTAAATTGCAAGACCTTCGGTGCCCACCGCTGCTGTTTCCTCTGCTACTCTTGCTTTCCTCCACCGGCAGCGTTTTAGCTGCTTCTCAGGCGATGGACCCGCCTTTGTAGCTTCCACGATTTCTGCCAGTGCTGGTGAGAGAACAACGGCAGCACTGGCGGGAACTGTGGAAGCTACAAAGGCGGCTCCCCCGCCCAAGAAGCAGCTGAAATGCTTCCACGGTTCCCACTGGTGCTGGCGAGAGAACAGCGGCAGCACTGGCGGAAACCGTGGAAGCGTTTCAGCTGCTTCTCGGGCGGGGGAACCGCCTTTGTAGCTTCCATGGTTCCCGCCAGCACTGCCGCTGTTCTCTCACCAGTGCCGGTGGGAACTGTGGAAGCTACGGAGGTGGCTTCCCCACCCGAGAAGCAGCTGAAATGCTGCCGGTGGACGAATGCAAAGGGAAAGCAAGAGTGGCAGAGGAAGCAGCAGTGGCGGGCGTGAAGGTCCCGCGATTTAAAGTGCCCTGCCAAGGCTGACATCCACGCGCCACCACCTGCCTGCTGATCCGGCCTGTAACCAGCACCATAACTGGGTCTGCAGCAAAGGTGCTTGGCAGGGATAGAAAGAACTCCACACTCAGCCATGATTAGCCATTAAGAGCGGCTAGTGATGAGACATGGCTGCCCGTGAGGCACTCCTAAAGGCAAGTCCCCCCCCTGCCCTCCCTCCTCAATTTCGCATGTTTTAAAATAGGCCTAAATTTGGGGGGAAGGGCCTTAATTTCATTTTATCCCTAGAAAACATGCTGGGTCTTCCTATTGGGGGGACATATTGTTGGAGAAACACGGTAGTAGGTGGGCCAATACAAGTGAAATAAGTTTGGTTTCTTCAGAAGGTCTTGTGAATGAGAGAATGATGTTTGGATAGGATGATTGGATGGTGGAACCATTCTATCGCTGAGCTGAAGAAGCTTCTTGGATGAGAAGCAAAACATCTTCAAAAAAAACCCCAAGGAAGTCCAGTTGCCTCTTGAAAAAAGCACTTTGGGACAACCATGACTTGGATGATGGAGAATCTTCATAGACATTCTATCGGTGGTTATGGTGACATGTTAACCCATGATTACATATAATAAGGGAGTTGAAATTCATCCGATTGGATCAACTGCGGATTATGGAGTTGATCCTTTCTTCTGAACATAATAAAGAACAGAAGAACCAAAGAGCTGGAAGGGATCTGCAGGTCTTCTAATCCAATGATCTACTCAAGAAGGACACCTTATACCATTCCAGACAAATAGATGTCCAATCTGTTCTTGAAAGCCTCCAGTAATGGATCACCCACAACTTCTGGAATCAAGCTGTTCTACTGGTTGATTGTTTCTCACTGTCTGGAAATTTCTCCTCTAGGTTGCTTCTCTCCTAGATTCATTTCCATCCATTGATCAGGTAAAAGTGGTTTCCAAAACCAGTGGATATTCTCTTGAAACAGATTGAATGGAATTTCTCAGGTGTACGTATGAACTATGACATACCTGTATCAACCCCATGACATGGAAAGTAGACTTCATGTTCCCTGGGTTGGAAAAGATAAAATGTGGGTACCTTCAAGAGTTTTTTTTTTGTCCTTCCTGTATCTGGTAGCTTAACTGTTTTTTTTTAATTTTTATTTTTTGAACTTGGAGAAAATAGTTGAGGGAAACTCTTATTCGATTTCATTCTGCCTTGACATGTAAGCTGTTGTTTGCTGAATAGCCTCTTCATTCTATGTCCTCTTTAACCTACACGAACCTTTGTGCTTTGGAAGTTGTTGTCATCCCCAATATCTCCTTGCATCCGCCTCTCTTTCTCTCTCTCTTTTTTCTTACTAAGTGCTCTATGCTTTGATGTTTCATAAATCTTCTTTTTCTCCTTGGCTGTGACAAAAATAGTATCCAGTAGCTCTCCTTTATCAGTCCATCAGCTGAATTATTTTCTTCTGCTGCTAAGTGTGTTTCTACTCTGTTAGGAAGCTTTCTGGGTAACACCAAGCTGTCCTTTCCCCATATCCTTTTCTTCTTCTTCTTCTTCTTCTTCTTCTTCTTCTTCTTCTTCTTCTTCTTCTTCTTCTTCTTCTTCTTCTTCTTCTTCTTCTTCTTCTTCTTCTTCTTCTTCTTCTTCTTCTCCTTCTTCTCCTTCTTCTTCTTCTTCTCCTTCTCCTTCTCCTTCTCCTTCTCCTTCTCCTTCTCCTTCTCCTTCTCCTTCTCCTTCTCCTCCTCCTCCTCCTCCTCCTCCTCCTCCTCCTCCTTCTTCTTCTTCTTCTTCTTCTCCTCCTCCTCCTCCTCCTCCTCCTCCTCCTCCTCCTCCTCCTCCTCCTCCTCCTCCTCCTCCTCCTCCTCCTCTTCTTCTTCTTCTTCTTCTTCTTCTTCTTCTTCTTCTTCTTCTTCTTCTTCTTCTTCTTCTTCTTCTTCTTCTTCTTCTTCTTCTTCTTCTCCTCCTCCTCCTCCTCCTCCTCCTCCTCCTCCTCCTCCTCCTCCTCCTCCTCCCCCTCTCCCCAATCCAGAGGTGGTATTCAGCTGGTTCTGGAGAACCGGTAGCGGAAATTTTGAGTAGTTCAGAGAACCAGCAAATACCCCCTCTGACTGGCCGCACCCCCATCTCTTCTCTGCCTCCCATTGAGTCCCAGTTGATTGGCTGGGTTTTCTTTGGTTGCCCTGCACAGGAGAACAGAGCTGGAAAGCAGGTTAGTGGGGTGGGGAGGGAAGGGAAGGGGGATTTTGCCCACCAAGCCATGCCCACAGAACTGGTAGTAAAAAAAAATGAATCCCACCACTGCCCCACCCCATGGGGTGCTTAAAAGATCTGGAGGAAAGAAAGAGAAGAATGCATAAGGAGATCAGGATGGTATGTGTACAGGAAGTCCTCGAATTACGACAGTTCCTTTAGCAACAAAGGTATAACAGCAGTGAATAAACTGACTTCTGATCGTTTTCCATGCTTAAGACGTTTGCAGCACCCCCGGGGTCACATCGTGATCAAAATTCAGACGCTTGGTGACTGCTTGGTATTTTTCTTTTTCAGAAAAAAAAGAGAATTTGAGGACTGAACAGCTCATCCTTTGACCCACGTCTATTCCCATTAGTTGCTCTCTAGCTGGGCTCAGGAGCTGTTACTACCTTGGGCAAAAAGGAATAACTGGCTTGGCGACTGAGAGTCAACACCCCCAAAACCAATTCTACACTGCAAAATCTCTCCCTCCCTCCCTCTATCCCTCCCTCTCCTACTTCTCTCTCCTCTCTTCTCTAATTCTCTCTCTCTAATTTTCTCTCTTTCTCTCTGCTTATCTCCCTTCCTTTCTCTCTCATCTCTGCTCTCTCCTTTGGTATCTCTCCCTTACTCTCTTCCTCTCTTTCTCCCTCCCTCTCTCCTCCTTTCCCTCAATTCTGCTCTCCCCTTCCTTTCTCCCCACTCCCTCCTTTTCTCTTTCCCCCTTTCCCTCCCTTTCTCCCTCTCTCTTTCTCCCTCTCTCCCTTGGTCTCTTCCTTACTCTTTTCTCTCCCTCTCTCTCCCTCCCTTACTCTTTCTCTCTCCCCCTTCACTCTCTCCCTCATTCATTCTTCCCCTCTCTCTCTTCTTTTCTCCTCCTTCCTTTCTCTCTCCTTCCCTCTCTCCCTGTTTCTCATTCCCTCTCCCCTTCTTCTCTCCCCCTCTCTCAATCCCCTTCCCCCTTCCTTTGTCTCCCCTCTCTTCCCCACCTCTCCCTTTCTTTGTCTCTCTTTCTCCCAGCCACTGTATTTATATCACAAGCAATAACCAAAGCCATTTCTAAAAGCCAGCAAATTGTGGGAATGGCTCTCCAAATAGCATAAAATGCTGGGCTTGATTAAAAAAACAGAAAGAGAGAGAGAGAGAGAGAGAAACTCAGGAATCATCAAAGGGAACAAAACATATTTTATGCTCCAGATTCAGCCAATGTGTTTTAAGGCTAAATTACAGCCTACCTACATTGTTTTCGAAGAACATCCTGAAGCAGAGAATTAGTTTTTTTTTTTTAAAAAAAAAGAAACCCAAAAGGGATCTGCTGTGACCTGGTTTAACCAATTTGTTTTTCTCGGCCCTCTTCCTCGGAGTTTGCTCTCGAATCGGAATTCCAAAAGTCAAAATTATCCCAAAATTATGGCTGCTTTATTGATGTTTTGCATTTCTCTCTAAGAACAGCTAGCAAAACCACAACAGGAGATGCGGACTGGGGTATGTACGCATGTGTCTTTGTGTGTGAATGTATCTGTTACTGTGTTTCCTCAAAAATAAGACCCTGTCTTATATTTTTTTGCCACCAAAAAAAGGCACCAGGTCTTATTTTGGGGGAGTGTCCTCCACTGACTAACCTCACTTGCGTGCATTGCCCCCTGGCCCCCTTTTCGCTGTCAGAGGCCTTCAGGAACGTCTTCTGCAGCTGGCAAGGCTTTTCTGAAGGCCTCTGCATCCAATAAGAGAGCTCAGGATCGATCCAGAGCTTTGTTACCAGCTCCAGAGGCCTTCAGGAAAGCCTTGCTGGCTGCAGAAAAAATTGGCCGACAAGGCAGGTGTTGGGGTGTGCGAGGCCTGGCTACACCTATCCAAAGGTAAGTAATAGGGCAGCTCTACCTCCCTCATCCCCACCCTAACTTAATTTTTACCTGTCTACTCTGGAGTGGGTGGGATCTTAATTAGGGCTTATTTTGGGCGGTAGGGTTTATTTTGGGCACACGTGTAAAATCAAGGTAGGACTTACTTTCAGGGTAGGTCATAATTTCAAGAAAACAAGGTATTTATTTTTTGCCACACATTCTGGCTTTATTTCCCTTATTTGCAGAGGGAGAGGTAATTTGACACATCAAACTTCCAAATGGAACCAAGGCCTGGGCACTGAAATACTGGCGAAATTATCTTGGGATTCTTTCTTTCTAATGTTCTTTTCCTTTGATTAATGAATCAATTGGTAATTGAAAGGGACAAAACCTCACATTCAAATACCAGAATGGATACTCCATCTTTCCATTCACCCCGCCAGTGCCTAAAGGTAACCGCTAGATCCAAGCGATCATCAATGGCGCCCTGCCAATCTGTTTGCCTCCGTCTCCCAAAATGCAGCTCATTTGGAGGTGTTACAAACTGACGTGCAATTTGATTAAAAATGACTCTGGGCTAATCATCATCATCATTATTATTATTATTAAAAAAAATTTGCCAGCTCGGCGATCCAAATGGCCCAGATCTTTTTTTGTTTTGGGCACGCTCCCTTCTCCTCATATTCTCCATTAAAAAAAAAAATGAAGAGAAAATAAAGAATCAACATATTTAAAATATACATCTATTTTCCTCTCTTTGCCTCGGGTGCTAAAAAGAAAAAGGGAAACCAGATATGGCTAAATAGGAGCCAACAATGTGCAGCAACAGCCAAAAAAGCTAATGCTATCCTAAATTGCATTAACAGAGGGATACAATCGAGATCAAGGCAAGTACTAATACCACTCTATAAAGCCTTAGTAAGACCCCACCTATAGTACTGCATCCAGTTTTGGTCACCACAGTATAAAAAACATATTGAGATTCTAGAAAAAGTGCAGAGAAGAGCAACCAGGATGATGAGGGGACTGGAAGATGAAAGATATGTAGAACGGTTGCAGGAACCGGGCAGGGCTAGTCTAGTGAAAAGAAGGACCAGGGGAGACAGGAGAGTAGGCTTCCAATATTTGAGATTGCGCCCTGTTGGAGAAATCTACAACTGGTATTGTAAAATTTACTTTAGATGTTTATAAAGAAGTTAAATGAAGCCTCAGCCGTCCTGTGTACTTTTCTGTACCGTTTACTTTTTCTGGCGCTGAATTTACACTGCAGTACTCTGAACAATTTAGATATTTACTGGGCTATAAAGTGGGAGGGGATTATTGGCCTTTCCTCCAACGGCTTGTAATATTGCAAAGATTGTGCAGGCTAAGAGAGCAGGAACTGATGTAGCTCAGCAAGCCACACTGCAACTGCCCCACAGTCGAGATTTTTATGGCTTGAATACGTCACCTTCCAGCTGCACTTCTGGAAAGCATTTGATTGTCTTCTCTAGCTGTCTGTAAACATCAAACTAAAGCCCACTTGAAGGCCCATTGGAAAATGTGCATTTTGCATGAGAACACGGCCCTTCTTAGCAAAACAAACGAGGAGGGTGTTTTCTTTCAGCAGGTGTGTGCTAATGAAGTGGCAGCTCATTCTGTCCTATTTCCAGGAGGACCTCATAGCATCAAAGGCAGACATAATTGCTGTCAAGTTCCCGATTCTCTGTCAAAGCTAAAGAAGGCCGGGCCGTTGGCAGAAGTGATAATTACTGCCTATTATCTATGCTAATCTTGCAGGTAAAGGTGTGAAGGACACCTGGGCTGGTTATTTTGTGGTGGAATTGGAAGGTGTCTGCGCCTACCAGGTTGTCTGCCTCGTACATCAGAGTGTTTTCCCGTTTGTTTCCATAAAGTTGATGTAACGGCGTGTGAGGATGACCTTGGCAGATGGGGGAAAAGGTGAAGTTGTGAGAAGAGTCGAATAGCAATAGCAATAGCCTTATATACTCTTATATACCGCTTCACAGTGCTTCACAGTCCCTCTAAACAGTTTACAGAGTCAGCCTCTTGCCCTCAAAAATCTGGGTCCTCATTTTACCCACCTCAGAAGGATGGAAGGCTGAGTCAATCTTAAGATGGTCAGGATTGAACTGCTGGCAAAGGGCATGGCAGCCTGCCATGCTGCATTCTAACCACTGTGGAGGAAGGAAGGAAGGGAGGTAGGGAGGGAGGGAAAAAGAAAGGAAAAAGGAAGAGTTTTATAAGCACTTATACTTCTATACTGCCCGATCATGCTTTACAGCTCTCTCTAAATGATTTACGCAGAGTCAGCCTATGGGCCTCAACAATCTGGGTCCTCATTTTACTGACATTGGAAGAATGGAAGGCTTTAATCAACCTTGAGATGGTCAGGATCGAACTGCTGGCAGTGGGCAGAGGCAGCCTGCAATGTTGTATTCTAACCACTGTACAGGAAGGGAGGAGGGAGGGAGGGAGGGAGGGAAGAAAGAAAGGAAAAAGGAAAGGAATATACGCTTATATACTGGCCCATCATGCTTTACAGCCCTCCCTAAGCAGTTTACAGAGTCAGCATATTGTCCCCAACAATCTGGGTCCTCATTTTACTGACCTTGGAAGAATGAAAAGCTGAGTCAACCTTGAGCCCGTGAGAATCGAACTACCGAACTGCTGGCAGTCAGAAGAATTAACCTGCAATGCTGCATTTTAACCACCGTTGCAGGCACAACTGCCACTTCCCTGAGTTAATCTCTGTCTCCCAAGGTCATTCACATCTATCATTGCAGTAGTCCACTTGGGTTAGCCATGATACTTTCTCCAGAAAAGAATGATAATCGTGGCCCAGTCTAGGGAGATATATTTCTTCTCTCCTTCTGATGAATTTCCTGCACTGGCTAATTTCTGATCAGCGTCGTTTGGCTGAATGGTTGCCTTTTGAATCATTGCACCGCTCTTTACAACCGCCATTAGTTTCCCTAGAAGGCTTTCCTTATTAATTTTCATTATGTATCTTTTAATTATGCACTAAACCTTGAGTCATTATACAGGCACATTCGGCAGTTTCCATGCATCGCGAAAAAAATAAAGTAAAAAAAAAAAAAATCTTCATACCACTCCATTTCCTGCCACTTAAATCTGTCCAATTTTATACCGCAATTACATTGGCCGGAGCTGTTCTTTCTACGAAAAAAAAAAGAAAGAGAAGGAAATAAAATTCTTTAATTGCTTGATTATGCTTAGCATTTATGCACTGCCTTTGAGTGAAATAACTTCAAATGCTTCATTTCGGTGTAATTGGGACGGCTGCTTTCGAGCCTCGGTTTCTGGGTAGAAATCATGCTGACAGTGATGGTTAATTGTGGCTTCTTATAATGGTCTGTGGTTCTGAGAGACGAACAAGGAACAAGTCAGATAAAAGGCTTCTGAGCTTGCAATAGGAATACGGATGCAAAAAGACCCTTCCTAGTTCTGGGCAGTGGTGGGATTACCTACTTTTTTACTACCGGTTAGGTGGGCGTGGCTTGGTGGGCGTGGTAGGGGAAGGATTCTGCAAAACCGCCATTCCCTCTCCACTCCAGAGGAAAATTACTGCAAAATCCCTGTGATGACCCAGGGCGGGATACAAAATAAACACAGTCACAAAAAACAGGCGAAGCCCCTTTTATTCCTTCACTTTGCTTCCAAGCTCCAAATATCCTTGATTGGAGACAAAAAAAAAAACCTCCCACACAAGCAGTTACAAGAAGAAGGAGATGCCATTTAAATTATAAAGAGTAAAAAAAAAACAACGCAAACCAGGCAAGATAAGGGCTTGAAGACGTCCAGAGATATCAGAACGCACACTGGGGAGGATGCCAAACTCAGAGAGGAACCATAAACTAGAGATATTTCCATGCTTTGTTTCCAGCACTCGCCAGGACGCATGTCCGTCCTCTTATCCAGTTATCACAGCTGCAGCCCATGAAGAGGATCAAGGCCCTCTCCTCCCGAATAGACCACGTCTCTCCCTTATCCTCTCCTCCCTGCGTGCTCTAGGATGGAGATGGGATGGGCCTGGGTCTTCCTCTGACTGCCCAGCCGGCCTCGGCCCTTCCCCAGCCTCCTCCACAACCTCCGGAGCCAGACTTCCACTCCCTGTTGGCTGTTCCTCCTCTCCCTTAGAGTCAGTCTCCACCAGGATCATGACAATCCCCATTTCCTCCCCACCCCGCTAACCTGCTTTCCAGCTCTGTTCTCCTGTGCAGGGCAACCAAAGAAGACCCAGCCAATCAGCTGGGACTTAATGGGAGGCAGAGAAGAGATGGGGGCAGGGATTTGTCGATTCTCCGAACGACTCAAAATTTCTGCTACCAGTTCTCCAGAATCGGTCAGAACTGGCTGAATACCACCTCTATTCTGGGGTCTGTTAAAGGAAGATGTGGGGAGGGGAAGAGAAGTATGGACAGTCCTCAACTTACAACAGTTCATTTAGTGACCGAAGTTACAACAGCATAGAAAAAACTTTCTCACGCTTACCAGCACCGGGGCCACTGGATCAAAATTCAGACGCTCAGCAACTTACTCGTATTTTTTGACCCCAGGTCCTGGGGTCACATGATCCCCTTTCGCAACCTTCTGATGAGCAAAGTCAATTGGGGTTGCTTATTGGAAAGGTAAACTGAGGCAGAACCTGGGGCCAGAATTGGGTGTCACTGAAATTCAATGTAGAGAAAAGTAAAGTCCTACACTAAGGTAAGAAAAACCAAAAGGACACAAATAGGCTGGGTGAAACCAGGCTCAATAGCAGTAATTGTGAGAGGGATCTTGGAGTCTTAGTGGACAACCAGCTAAATAGGAGCCAGCAGTGTGCAGCGGCAGCTGAAAAAGCCAATGCAATCCTAAGTTGCATTAACAGAGGGATACAATCGAGATCAAGTGAGGTGCTAATATCACTCTATAAAGCCTTAGTAAGACCCCACCTAGAGTACAGCATCCAGTTTTGGCCACCACACTATAAAAAGGATTTTGAGACTCTAGAACGAGTGCAGAGAAGAGCAACCAGGATGATGAGGGGACTGGAGGTTAAAAGATACAATGAATGGTTACAGGAACTGGGCCTGGCTAGTCTAATAATAATAATAATAATAATAATAATAATAATAATAACAATAATAATAACAACAACAATAACAATAACAATAATAATAATAACAACAATAACAACAACAATAATAATAATAATAATAAATATTTATTTATATACCGCTCCTCTCCCGAAAGACTCGGAGCGGTGCAGAGCCATACAGATTAAAACAATAAATATGTGGAATAATAAAACTAAATTAAACCCAACCCTGGCTGTAAACAAATTTAAAACCATACTCTAAAACCCTAAAATTTAATAAAAACAAAACACCCCAGAACTAAAATCAGCCCAAGCCGGCCTGGTCAAAAAGCCAGGTTTTCAAAGCACGCCTAAGGGTCCCCAGGTCCGTGGCTGTCCGTAACTCCGGGGGCAACCCATTCCAGAGGGCAGACGCCCCCACGGAGAAGGCCCTATTCCTTGGGGTCACCAGCCGGCACATAGATGCCGACGGGACCCGCAGGAGACTCTCCCTGTGGGAGCGCACCGGACGGTGGGAGGAAAATGGCAGAATGCGGTCTTGTAAATAGGGAAGAGAAGGACCAGGGGAGACATGATAGTGGTCTTCCAATATTTGAGGGTCTGTCACAGAGAGGAGGAAGGGGGTCAAGCTATTCTCCAAAGCACCTGAAGGCCAGACAAGGAATAATGGATGGAAACTGAACAAGGAGAGATTCAACCTGTAAATAAGGAGAAACTTTCTGACAGTGAGAACCATCAACCAGTGGAACAGAAGTTGCCTTCAGAAGTTATGGCAGCTTCATCGCTTGAGACTTTCAAGAAGAGATTGGACTGGCATCTGTCAGAAATGGTGGGGGAGAGTTGGACTAGATGACCTACAAGATCCCTTCCAACTCTGTTAACCTGTTTATTTTATTTATTATTTATTTATTTATAAAATTTCTATACCGCCCTTCTCCCTAGGGACTCAGGGCGGTGTACAGCCAATCCAAACCCCAACAGTAATACAAAAGTTAAAAGAAGATTAAATTAAATATTGGCCAAATAAGAAAAAACCCACCCCACACCCTTAAAACCCCAATTTAAATTACAGAGCAAATGGAGACAAGTTAAAACCACCTCAGCCCAGGCCGGCCTGCTCAAAAAGCCAGGTCTTCAGCGCGCGCCTGAAGGCCCTCAGGTCCGTGCCGGTACGTAGTTCCGGCGGCAGAGTGTTCCAGAGGGCAGGGGCCGCCACAGAGAAGGCCCTACCCCTCGGGGCCGCCAGGCGACACATGGTGGCCGACGGGACCCGGAGAAGGCCCTCCCTGTGTGAGCGCACCGGCCTGCTGGAGATCACTGGTAGGATGCGGTCCTGCAGGTAACCTGGCCCAATGCCATGGATCGCCCTAAAGGTCAAAACTAGAACCTTGAAGCGAACCCGGAGAGCCACCGGCAACCAATGCAGCTCGCGCAGGAGAGGCGTCACGTGGGCGCTACGCGACGCCCCCATGATCACCCGCGCGGCCGCATTTTGCACCAGTTGGAGTCTCCGGGTGCTCCCCGCAGGGAGCCCCATGTAGAGGGCATTACAATAGTCCAGGCGAGAGGTGACAAGGGCCTGAGTGACTGTGCGCAGGGCGTCCCGATCCAGAAAGGGCCGCAACCAGTAGATCCGACGGATCTGATGAAATGCCCCCCTGGAGACGGCCGCGACATGATGTTCAAGCGACAGCCGTACATCCAGGAGGACTCCCAGATTGCGAGCCCTCTCTGTGGGGGGCAAAATTCCCCCCCAATAGCCAGCGAAGGAATCAGCTGGCTATATCGGGGCGCCGGGAACCACAGCCACTCGGTCTTGGATGGGTTGAGCCGAAGCCTGTTCCCGCCCATCCAGTCCCGCATGGCCTCCAGGCACCTAGACATAGCCCCCACAGCATCGTTGGGGTGGTCCGGGGTGGAGATGTACAACTGAGTGTCATCTGCATACAGATGACACTTCACCCCAAGACCACGGATGATCTCGCCCAGCGGCTTCATATAAATGTTGAACAAGAGAGGGGAGAGGACCGACCCCTGAGGCACCCCACAAACCAGGGGCCTAGAGGTGGACCTCTCCCCTCCCGCCAACACAAATTGCAAACGGTCGGAGAGGAAGGAGGAGAACCATCGAAAGACGGTTCCCCCAATTCCCAACCCCCCCAACCGTCGCAACAAGATACTATGGTCAATAGTATCAAAAGCCGCCGAGAGATCTAATAGGACCAGGACAGAGGAGAACCCTCTGTCACGAGCCCTCCAGAGATCATCAACCAATGCGACCAATGCCGTCTCAGTGCTATGCCCAGGCCTGAAGCCCGATTGGAACGGATCGAGGTAAGTTGTTTCCTCCAGGTACCGAGGGAGCTGACGTGCCACCACACTCTCAACAACCTTCGCCAGAAAGGGAAGGTTGGAGACTGGACGGTAGTTGTTTAAAACAGCTGGATCCAGGGAAGGCTTCTTGAGGAGGGGCCGCACCACCGCCGTCTTCAGGGCGGTAGGAAGCGACCCCTCTCTCAAAGAAGCGTTGATAATCCCCTGGAGCCAGCCTCGTGTCGTCTCCTTGGCGGCCGAAACCAGCCAGGAAGGGCACGGGTCCAATAAACAGGTGGTGGCATTCAGACCCCCCAGCAACCTGTCCACACCCTCGGCGGTCACAGGGTCGAACTCCCCCCAAACAACATCCACAAGACCTGCCCCGGACACCTCCCCCGGGACCATCCAATTGGAGTCAAGCCCCTCCCGAATCTGAGCGATTTTGTCATGCAGGAATCGAGAAAACTCCTCCGCTCCTCCTGTTATCTTTTAATCTGTCACGAGGCCATATACCTGATGACACTCCAAAACCATCATGATTGGAAACAACGCCATGAAATGTGGATTTATTGATATGAATTTCTATCCCACCTTTTGAGGCAGAATGTTTTTCCTTTCTCCCTTCAGAGATATGTTGGGATGATCGATAAATTGGGCTGAGAGATAAATTGGACTGAACCAAAGGTGATTTTTGTGGGATGCGGTGGCTCAGCGGCTAAGACGCTGAGCTTGTCGATCAGAAAGGTCAGCAGTTCGGCAGTTCGAATCCTTAGCGCCACGACACGGAGTGAGCTCCCGTCACTTGTCCCAGCTTCTGCCAACCTAGCAGTTCGAAAGCATATAAAAATGCAAGTAGAAAAATAGGGACCCCTTTGATGGGAAAGGAACAGCGTTCCATGCTCCTTCGGTGTTTAGTCACACTGGCCACATGACCATGGAGACATCTTCGGACAGTGCTGGCTCTTTGGCTTTGTAATGGAGATGAGCAACGCCCCCTAGAGCTGGAAAACGACTAGCATGTATGTGCAAGGGGGACCTTTACCTTTACAGGTGATTTAGAATTCTTTTCCTTGCTCAGTGCTTATACATCTACCCCAAACTGGCTCTTTCATGGCTTATTATTCATGAAGTGACCACTGAGATGAATGTCATCAGCCCGTTGATGCCGTGATGCAAACAGTACAAATGGCGTCGAATATCTTTATCGCATCCCCCGTAGAACCATGGTGGAAATTCCGCCTGTCGGATGCTGAATTAAAGGCAGATAAATCAAACTTTCCTTCCCTTCATTATGCGATGGTAAGAGCACCATCTGTGCCGTTGCGTTTCAGTGAAACTAGGAGTGAGCCAAAGATAGAAAAAACTCCAAGAAATAGCAATTGGCTAATGAAACGGAGATACTGGGGAGACAAGATTAAAACAAGATCACGTGAAGTGTTAATGCCACTTTAATAATGCTTTGGTAAGGCCACATTTAGAATATTTGCATCCAGTTTTGGTTGCCACGATGTAAAAAAAGATGTTGAGACGCCAGAAAGAGTGCAGAGAACAGCAACGAAGAGGATTAGGGGGACTGGAGGCTAAAACACATAAAGAACAGTTGCAGGAACTGGGTTTGCTTAGTTTAATGAAGAGAGGACCAGGGGAGACATGAGAGCAGTCTTCCAATATCTCAGGGGCTGCCACAAAGAGGGAGTGAAGCTATTCTCTAAAGCACCTGAGGGCAGGACAAGAAGCAACGTGTGGAAATTAATCAAGGAGAGAAGCAACCTAGAACTAAGGAGGAAAATTCCTGTCAGTTAAAGCAATTAATCAGCAGAACAACTTGCCTCCTGAAGTTATAAATGCTCCAACACTGGCAGTTTTAAAGAAGATGTTGGATAACTATTTGTCTGAAGTGGTGTAAGGTTTCCTGCCTAGACAGGGGGTTGGACTAGAAGACCTTCAAGGTCCCTTCCAACTCTGTTGTTCTATTCTAACAGTCTGTTCTCCTTGCCCTTCTGATCTGTGGTAAGGCTGCATCAGGAGAGCTTGGAACCATAGATATTAATAAATGTAGTTTATTGGCATATAGCATGTAGAATATAGAGTCATAGGGCTGGAAGGGACCTCGGAGGTGTTCTGTCCCAATCCTCTGCTCAAGGCCGGAGACTGTTTTGCATCCTGCACATATCTCTTCTTGAAAACCACCACTGATGGAGTACACAACGTTTGGAGGCAAGCCATTTCTCTAATTCAGGGGTTGGCAACCTGCATCTCCGGAGCCGCATGTGGCTCTTTCATCCCTCTGCTGCAGCTCCCTGTTACTGGTCAGTGCCACAATTTTGAGAGGAGCTTCCAGTTGGAGGGGGAGAGAAACATGGGATGCCAGAAGGAGACTCTATGGCAAGGGGCAGGTTTTCTGGTCAGCACCACAATTGATAGGGCTTTCAGTTAGAACAGGTAGAGGAAAAAAGACACAGCACTAGGAGGGGGCTTTATGGTGGGGGAACTGGACTTCCAGCCAGCTCCAGAATTTAATGGGTGGGGGACTTCTGGTTAGGACTGTTGTGGGTGTTAGACTTCCAGAAGAAGAGAGAGGGATCTTCCCCACTTTACATCAAGGAGGGGGCTGTGTGGAGAGAGTTTCCTCCTTTAAATTCCTGGGAGTCTACCTCAGTGAAGATCTCACCTGGAAGATCAACACAATCCAGTTGGCCAGTGCCACAATTTTGGGAGGAGCTTCCAGTTGGAGGGGGAGAGAAACATGGGATGCCAGAAGAAGACTCTATGGCAAGGGCGGGTTTTCTGGTTGGCACCACAATTGATAGGGCTTTCGGTTAGGACAGGTAGAGGAAAAAAGACACAGCACTAGGAGGGGACTTTATGGTGGGGGAACTGGACTTCCGGCCAGTTCCAGAATTTAATGGGTGGGGAGCTTCTGGTTAGGACCGTTGTGGATGTTAGACTTCCAGAAGAAGAGAGAGGGACCTTCCCCACTTTACATCAAGGAGGGGGCTGTGTGGAGAGAGTTTCCTCCTTTAAATTCCTGGGAGTCTGCCTCAGCGAAGATCTCACCTGGAAGATTAACACAAACCAGATGGCCAGAAAGGCCCCACAGAGACTTCATTTTCTCTGGGTCTTGTGAAACAATAAAGTGGAATAATGACTGATGGCCTCCTTTTACCGGTCCACTCTAGAAAGCGTCCTCTCATAATGCTTTACAGTGTGATATGTTGGCTTGACGGCCGTGGATAGAAAGACACCACAGAGGATGGTGAGTACAGCACAAAACATCGTGGGCTGTTCCCTGATACCACTAAATGACCTCGCTAGGACTCGCTGCCTTAAAAGAGTGAGGAAAATCCTCACAACCTGGACAGCCTTTTTTCACTTTCCTACCATCGGGTAGGAGATAGAGAAGCACAGCCAGCTGCACCAATAGACTGAAGAACAGTTTCTACTCGTGGCTGTCAGACTCCTGAATGGAAAATAACTTCATTGTTAACATAGTACGATAGACTTGCGGGGCCAGCGAATTGTGCAACAAGGTCACATGGTGTAATAAGATTGGGACTGGGTTAGGGACTTCTGTCCTCACCAGGAGTTGTGTTGTGTGTGTGTGTATGTGTGTGTGTGTGTGTGTGTGTGTGTGTGTGTGCACGAAGGGAGGCTCAATCAATCTCTGTCACTGTGTTGTTTTGGTTTGTCTGGTGAGCTTCCAGAATATATCGGACTGGTTATCACATTACCATAGTAACAAGATATGAGTGTCTTGTGATGTTTGAATTACTGCACATGTGTGCAGGGGAGGAGTTTTATTTTACTATTACTTTCTTTTTTTTATTGCACACATGTTGTATTCTGACAATAAAGGAAATAATTTTAAGGTTGCCGATCCCTGCTCTAACTAATTAACAGAAAAACAGAATAACAGAAGGGACCTTGAAGGTCTTCTAGTCCAACCCTTGCTCAGGGCAGGAGAATTTATACCATGCCAATCCAATGGTTGTCCAGGTCTATTTTTGAAATCCTCCAGTGATGGAGAGCCTACAATTCAAAGAAGGCAAGCCATTCCATATCGATTCATTGTTCTCCGTGTCAGAAAAAGTTCCTTACTTCTAGGTCAGTTCTCTCTTTAATAAGCTTTCACTTATCCCTTCTTATCCTGCCCTGAGGTGTCTTTTGACAGGTAATGGACTTTGACCAGGAGAGAACTTTGACAGTAATGAATCCCTTGCTTGGTTCTCAGGCAGAAAGCAGTTAAATGAGAAACTGCACAGGCGGTTCAGACACTGAGGCTTCAAGTTTACTTTGTGTAAAATCTACACTGGACGTAGAGACGCCCATCGTGAGTGTAACTACAATTCAGGAAAGGAGAATGGTGTACTTTTAGATGATCAGCTTATAAACATCTGTCAGACATCAGATAAGAATGATTAAGTCAATATTGGATTACAGGAAATATGAAATGCAAACTGTTACTGAAGCCAGAATGAACATCTCTACATATTATTTCCTGTATGAGTCTCCAATAGGCTTGTTAAAAGTAATTATTCTACAGTTTTGATGCAGAAAGAGCATCAAAACTGTAGCTTTGTTTAACTACTAATTTGGGAACAATTTTGAGGCTACTTCCCCTTTTTTTAATTTGTGCTAGATTTTAGTATCAGAGTGTGTTACTACAACTATTACTACTAATAATAATATCATCATCATCTAATGCTCTGATGGTCATTTCAAAAAATCCTTTCTTAGTGAGCACCTAGAAGCCAAGAGGAACATATGGGCCAAATTTCAAGTTTGTAGGCTTTACAGTTCTAGTGATGATGTATGAGGGGTATTTTGCTTTTATATATATAGATTCTACTATCTTAAGGTCTGTCTGTCTGTCTATCTATCTATCTATCTATCTATCTATCTATCTATCTATCTATCTATCTATCTATCATCTATCTATCTATCTATCTATCTATCTATCTATCTATCTATCTATCTATCTATCTATCTATCTATCTATCATTTATCTATCTATCTATCTATCTATCTATCTATCTATCTATCTATCTATCTATCTATCTATCTATCTATCATCTATCATCTATCTATCTATCTTATCTTTCTCCCTCCCTCTCTCTCTCTCTCTCTCTCTCTCTCTCAATATTCCACCTGTAGATCTTTTTATAGTCATTGTTCAATGTACTTTCCATTCTATGATTACGGAGGCCTTCCTGGACAAATGGCTATCCAAATATACTTTTTGCTTTATTTTTGTTGTATATTGTAAAAAAAAATAGTTCTTAGAGGACGACAACAATGTCTTGACCTTGTCCCTTCCAAAGGTTGGGTGTAGCTTAAGGAAGGGAAATAACTTCTTTGAGGCGTCCTTCTTCAAAGTCCCATCAGTGCCACCAGGTCAAAAAATAGCCAGGAGGACAACAGTTCCCTGGCCTACATCCTTTAAAGACTTACTCTCTGAAGTCCTTTCTTGAGGTTTCTTTTGACCTAGATTAGAACATCAAACATAGAATCCTAAAGCCTGGAAAGACTTCTAGTCCAATGCTCTCACGGATGGAAAATTTCCCAGGAGGCCTTCTAGTTCTCCTCAACTGGTTTAGGTCCTTGGGGTTCCATCTTGACTTCGAAATTCCTTCCCTCAAGTAGTTTCAAACTTAAGCATGCTTTCCGAGGGCGGTTTCCGATTTGCAAGGAGGCCGGTTTGACTTGTTGGCTGTCCTTCAGACCTTGAGGTATTCTCAAAAGATGGGAGAGAGAAGAGATGCAGAACGCCTAAACCTCTCACTCTCGTCACAGAATAACAGAATTGGAAGGGACCTTGGAGGTCTTCTAGTCCAGTGGTCACCAACTGGTGGACCACAGCCCACTGGTGGGCCATGAGAAAATTTTGGTGGGCCGCAGAGAAATCTCACCTCCAGAGCACTCCCCCCACAAAGCAATTAATCCAGGCTGCGCAGAAACACAAGGCTGTGCCGCCCATATGGCCCACGGGAACCCTCCCCACTCACTCATTCCTTACCTGGCAAACTTGTCTGCTAAATTGCTATTTTTCCTTCTCCCCCCCCTCCCCCCATCATCTGTTCTGCTGTGCCGGGAGATTTAGATTAGCTAGGAAGCAGGAAATGGTTGGATTTCTTGTTTTCTAGCTAGTCTTTTAGATCTTCGGCTCTGCTTTTAAGCACAGCTGAACCTCCCTTAGAACTGAAAGTTCTATTATTCAGTGCAGACTCACGGCAAGCAAATTTGAGAGACTGAGCTAGCCGATAGCAGATCAATAGATCACTGAATGATTCTGTGAGCAACTCAATCTGCCTGCCTCCTTTGCCTGATTTTGGGTAAAAGTTGCTTTTTTTAAAAAAAAATCAATATTTACATACCTGGTGTGTTGTGAGTTAATTTTGTGAGTTTGCTTGCAAGCAAATTTTATGTGACAGACTGAGCTAGCCAATGGCAGATAGATAGATCTCTGAATGAATCTGTGATTCTGTGAGCAACTCAATCTGCCTGCCTACTTTGCCTGTTTTTGGGTAAAAGTTGCTCTTTTTTAAAGAAAAAGTTCAATATTTACATAAATATATATAATATTTACATACAAGCCATGCCCAGCCAGTCACATGACCACCCAGCCACACCCACAAATTAGGCCACAGCCACAGAACTGGTTAGTGGTCCCTGGGATTTAAAATTATGAGTTTGGTGGTCCCTGAGGTCCAAAAGGTTGGCGATCCCTGGACTAGTCCAATCGTCTGCTCAAGCAGGAGACCCTACACCCAGGGGTGGGCTTCAAAAATTTCAGCAACAGGTTCTCTGCCCCAGTTGCTGGTTGGGCGTGGCCATGGTGGGTGTGACCTTGTTGGCCTCTTGCACCATGGCGGGGAGTCCATTTTTGCCTTCCCCACGCTCCAGAGGCTTTCATCGAGCCTCTGAGAGGTTGAAAACTGCCTCCCCCGGGCTCCGGAGTCCCTCCGGAGGCTGGAAACAGAACTTCCAGAACTTCCAGGAGACTCAATTTTTTCCCCTCCCTGAACCATCGTGCAGGTACTGCACTTACCTCACATCCAAAATGGGCCACGTGGAGACTCCTGGGAGGGGAGAGATGATGTGAGCGGGGTCAGCCAGGGGAGGGATTTGACAGCTGAACCAGCCTGTCATGCCCCTGTTGCAATCTGATTCCGAGGGAGAGGTGGAACAGTCGATAGGGAGTGGGAGTGTGGCTCCGGTGGCTGTGGAGGAAACTGGGGAAGGGCACAGGCTGGTTGGGCATTCAAAGGAAGACCCAGGCCCACCCCCTCTTCATCCTAGAGCACACAGGGAGGAACAGAGAAGGGAGCAATGTGGGTTACAGGGAGAAAAGGGCCCTGATTCCCTTCATTAGCTGCAGCTGGGAAAACAGGATTTAAAAATGGTGTTTGCTCACAGCACCTTGCTGGAAGCAAAGCATGCATTATCTTTGTTTGTCAAGTCTTATCTGGGTTCTGGCATCCTCCCAACTGTGTGTGTTTCATTATCTTTTGAAGTCTGCAATTCCTTATCCTGCCCTGTCTCATTAATCATTGCAGTCTGATTTGTGTTGATTTTTATTTATAATTTATATGTACTTTGGGTTCAGATGGAATTTCTTCCCTTTAAAAACTTTCTTGGCAGAGTTTT
This sequence comes from Bungarus multicinctus, assembly GCA_023653725.1. NCBI lineage: Eukaryota > Metazoa > Chordata > Lepidosauria > Squamata > Elapidae > Bungarus > Bungarus multicinctus. The sequence goes on along the minus strand of CM042851.1, from coordinate 52,727,847 downwards.
TTCTCCAGCCGATAATAATTGGACATTAGGGGCCAAGTTGGAGGAATTAAAGGGACTTTACCTACTGTTGTGACTTTGTTGCTTTTGTGCCAACACCCCTTTGGGTCATCACACAGCCATAACGTTAGCTACAAGTCCACCCAAACCCGGATGAACCCTTAGTAGCCTACCCTAGTCTACCTCATTCCAGACAAATGGTTGTCCAATCTCTTCTTAGAAACCTCCATTGTTGGCGCACCCACAACTACTGGGGGCAAATTATTCTACGGGTTGATTGTTCTCACAGTCAGGAAATTTCTCCTTATTTTCAGTTTGCTTCTCTCCTTGATTAGTTTCCATCCATTGCTTCTTATATGCTCATTAGGTCAGTTTTTAGCTGATTGGGATTTTTTTTTTTTGAAACAAAAGCTCATGTTTCGTGCAAAGCAAACATCTGGAAAGATCTTCCAAGCCAGTGGTTGGGTAGGAAGGAAGATTTCATCATGCTCCGATTTCTAATCCATCCTTCCAGTCCAATTTCATTCGCGCCTCACATTCTGACTGCCTCGCATGAAACATTACCGGGAGATGTTCTACTAATGGCCATTTACTCTGAAATCTACCTTCTGTCTTGCCTTCCAAGCCATTTATTATGAAAAAGATTAGAATAAATTAAGTGCTTCCACCAGCGCCCTGCCAGCTTATTATATTATTTTATGGTGGGGGAGGTTCTTTTTGAGTAGGATCAAAATGTTTGCACTGACTGTTTAAACGTCCCTTTTATTATAATGGAAACAATAACATCAGGACAATAATAATAAGAATCATGTTAATTAAATACGGATCTAGGAAGCCGGAGTCATCCAGCAGCGATCCCATAATGAATTTGGACTGGTAGATTCAACCTGCTCCTGCTTCCCCCCACCCCCCCCCGCATTAGGAAAATGAGCATTTACATCTTGAGACCCTGTAGCTATTAGTTATTTTTAAGGAACAGCGCTGCCATTTCAAAGCTGAAACTATCATATTGTATAGCGGAGATATGCCAGGTCAGGAAAGAACTTCTAATTAAATTTTGGTTGAAGCGCACTGGGCGCCAATAATTGATTAGAATTGTTCCACGGACCACAATCTGTTGTGCAACTACGGTAAACAACATAAAAAATATGGAGCCTTACTTATTGACGGAAACTATTAAAAATTTCCACTACCAGTTCTCCAGAACCAGTCAGAACCTGATGAATACCACCTCTGCCTTAGTCCATTTATAACTTTTTAGGATCAAAACCTTATTTAGTGTTTTGCTGTTTACCTCCTAGTCTTTAAATGCTTAAGCTTATGATTGAATTTTTCTTCCGTTCAGTATTAAAGGCAGAGTCACCCAACACTTTCAAACTTGCCTTTTCAAAAGTTTTAAATAGGTTAGAAGTAGTTAAAGAGCAATTTCTGAAAGTCATTGGACAGGGACACTTACAAACTGAATGTCCTTTAAAAGACTCAGTCATGGTTGTGAGTAAAATGACCAATCCCATTGTCTTGCGGCACTCAAACCCATAGAAAACTATTGTCCTGCAGTCTCTTCATGAGGAGCTGCCATCCGGAGTACATGTGGGCAATCTCCCTTCTTCTCTTTACTCAAGAGGTTCCAAAGAACCAATCCACTCTCCAGTTCCTTGGTCTTTGCCATGGTTGTTGGCTCCCAGAGCCATTTTAAGATCTCTATATCTCCCCCAGAAGATTTCCGTGTGACATTATTTCAGCCTTCTCAGCACATCCCTAATAGCCTTTATGCTGAGCATTATACTATTTATAATTAAATTGCTTTTTAAAATGAATACTGCTGCAGTTTAATCTAACAGAGACTTCAGAAAACTCCACAGACGTCCCTTGGAATTTTCAACCAGGTTACTAGAGGTGGCACAGTGGTTAGAAGGCAGTACAGCAGGCTACTTCTGCTGACTGCTGGCTGCCAGCTGTTTGGCAGTTTGAGTTTCATGGCTCAAGGTTGACTCAGCCTTCTATCCTTCCGAGGTCGGTAAAATGAGGACCCAGATTGTTGGGGGCAAGATGCTGACTCTGTAAACTGCTTAGAAAGGGCTGTAAAAGCACTGTGAAGCAGTCTATAAGTCAAAGTGCTAATTGCTATTCTACTAGATTTGACAACAGTGTCCAAAATTCCTAGGAATAGTAAATTGCAGTGCTAGCACATCTAGAGGGCAACAGATCGAGTGGGCAAGCCAATCAAAGAAAGAAGGTTGAGAGCTAGCCATGATGGCCACAGTTGCATTGTAAAACACTAGGTGGCAGCAAAGAGTGTTCACTTTTTGTACCTCTCTGCTGCCATCTAATGGTCATCTCAAATTTTGCAGCTCAGATATGTTCATCCTACAATAGGCAGAGTAGTTAAGAGTGGTTTTCCTTGATGCTGAAAGAGAGAAGAACTCAAATTTTCCAAGGCCTTCTTGTTAAGAAACAATTTCCCATTGAGAGGCAAGCAAGTCTTTCCCTGCGTTGATTTAAAGTAGCCCTGTTTAGGTTCAAAGAGCTGCCACTCACCCCCACAGCATCCACCAAGACTGTTCAGCAGGGACGCAGATTGGAGGCAGGGAACAGATTCCCTATGTGAGATCCTTCAAGTTGGAGGTTTTAAAAAGACCTGCCTGGCAAGCAACCAAGGAAGGAGAGAGGATGCTTGTTTGCAAAACAGGAAAAGATAAAAACTTTACACCAGGAGCCAGCAGGGTTTCTGGGTAAAACAGGAAGATGGCTGGGAAGGTACGAAGTGCAGACCTTTTGCAGGCAAAGAACTGCCTGTTTTTCTCCCCAAGTGGTATAATAAGGCCTTTGATAACCATTGCTTGAAAACAAGATGACTTGCTGTGAACTCAGTTATCCTAGCGCGCTTCGAGATGGAAGTTTCCCATCTCTGTATCCTATCCAGCCCTGTATGCATCCAAGACTGATCTGGTTTGTTTGGTTTGTGACTCTTCTGTCTCACAAAGCTTCCCATGTGTAGAGCAGCTGAGCGAAGACAGTGGGTGGGAAATTGAACAGAGTTAATTAGCAACGGATCAACTGGAGAAGTCAGTTTTCTTTCAAGAGGGCTAGAGAGAGAGAGAGAAAACAAGGGACCCGGAGAGAATAATTGCGTTGAAATAAAAGGGATCCATCCCCAGAAACAATGAGAAGGGAGCACTTCAGAGGTGGTATTCAACCGGTTCAGACTGGTACTGGCATACCGGTAGCGGTAATTTTGACCAGTTTAGAGAACTGGCAAATATCACCTCTGGCTGATTTGCATGGCAGAACAGATTTCCATGCCTCAACTGAGCTAAAATAGAATAGGAATCGAATTCTTTTATTGGCCAAGTGTGATTGGACACACAAGGAATTTGTTTTGGTGCAAATGCTCTCAGTGTACATAAAAGAAAAGAGACATTCATCAAGAGTCGAGAATCATCAGGTACAACACTTAATGATAGTCATAGGGTACAATAAGCAATCAAATCATACTAGGAAACAGTCCACATAAATTGTTAGGATGCATACAAGCGACAAAGTTACAGTCATACAGTCACAAGTGGGAGGGGATGGATGATAATGAGTGATGAGAAGATTAATAGTAATAATGATGTGGGAATTATTTATTTAGCAGAGTGATGGCATGTGGGAAAAACTGTTCTTGTGTCTAGTTGTTCTGGTGTGCAGTGCTCTATAGCGTCATTTTGAGGGAAGGAGTTGAAACAGTTTACGTCCGGGATGTGAGGGGTCTGTAAATATTTTCAGAGCCCTCTTTTGGACTCATGTAGTATACAAGTCCTCGATGGAAGGCAGGTGAGTAGTAATTATTTTTTCTGCAGTCCTAATTACTCTCTGAAGTCTGTGTCTGTCCTGTTGGGTTGCAGAACCAAACCAGACAGTGATAGAGGTGCAGATGATAGACTCCATCACTCCTCTGTAGAACTGGATCAAAAACAGCTCAACTCACCGAGGACAATCTTTGAGTCCTGTATGTGCACACGCAAAGCACGCGTTAGGCATGCACGTTCTTCATTCCATTGATTTTTAGCTCAGCTGATTTGCATGGCAGAATGGATTGCCATGCCTCAGCTGAGCTAAATAAAACAGCCCAGGCAATCTTTGAGTGTTGCATGAGGGAGAGAACCAGTAGTGTGGAGAACCGGTGGGGCACAATTTAGAATCTCACCGCTGGAGCACTTCAAGATTTTGCCCAATTGCAAGATGCTGGTTGCAGATCTTTGATAATCAGAAGTCCCATAGTATCCGAATGCAGAGCTGAGCCTCCATTTAAATAACTTCTAGAGACTTCACTGTTGTTTACTGATGGGGGAATTTAAGCCATAGTAGCAGCACTCAGACTTACATACTGCCCCGTAGTGTCTGTGGAGATTCTCAGTCATCTGGGTCATGTCCCAAAGGTGCTTTTTCTGGTGAGAGTCCAATTGCCCCTTGAAAAAGAACCTTTTCACCTATTCTAAGCAGCTAATCTAGGGATGCGGTGGCTCAGTGGCTAAGATGCTGAGCTTGTCGATCAGAAAAGTCAGCAGTTTGGTGGTTCGAATTCCTAGCGCCACGTAACAGAGTGAACTCCCATTACTTTTCCCAGCTTCTGCCAACTTAGCAGTTCGAATGCATGTAAAAATGCAAGTAGAAAAATAGGGACCGTTTTGGTGGGAAGGGAACAGCGTTCTGTGCACCTTCAATGTTTAGTCATGCCGGCCACATGACCATGGAGACGTCTTCGGACAGCGCTGGCTCTTCTTTGGCTTTGTAATAGAGATGAGCACCGTCCCCTAGAGCCAGAAACAACTAGCACATATGTGCCAGGGGAACCTTTACTTTTACTTTTAACCTTGGAAAATGTTCCTGTTACTAGGAGACCTCACCCCAACTGCTACAGGACTTAATCTCAGCTCTCTTCAAGGTGATTGAAAGGATCTTGCAAATGATAAAAGAAGTCTACAGTTGGCACCAAGTAATTCCACGATATAAACAAAGGGGACAACAATGGCTCCGGAGTTTTATTGAACTGTACATTTGTTAAACCACACACACACACACACACATACACACCCCTGTATAGTAGTAATGAAAGAAGCTGTCAACAAGATCAAAATCATGGCCCAAAGATACATTTTCCTGGGTTATTTTATTCCTAGACTGTAATGTACAAAACAGCGTTAAACCTTGATTTTTATAGCTTCTACGTACATGTTGGTATTACAGAGTTCTGGAAGGAAAAAATCAGTTCATTATCAAAGGAAAAGCTCGAGGCTGGTTTGCGATTCAGTGTCGGTGGCGGGGAAAAAAAAAATGATTTTGCTTTTGCAAAGCCGGAGACCCAGGAGGAACAAGGTTGTTGGGATTTATTTCTGAAATGAGAATTTCTTGTTCATTGCTGGAAAATAATGCAAACGCAGCTTAGATTTTTGGGTGATTTTTTTTCCCTAAACAGTAAGCATGGATGCTATCCCTTGTCACTGACTCTCTGGAATGCAGTCTGCCTCCAAAACTATGTTTGCCCTACAAGTTTGGGAGAGAAAAAGAGGGTTTTTCTCAGTGAAACAGACCTATCACTAAGTGTTGTATCTGTATTGATGAATGTATCTTTATGTACACTGAGAGCTTCTGCACCAAAGACAAATGTCCAATCACATTTGGCCAATAAAGAATTCTATTCTATTCTATTCTATTCTATTCTATTCTATTCTATTCTATTCTATTCTATTCTATTCTATTCTATTCTATTCTATTCTATTCTATTCTATTCTATTCTATTCTATTCTACTCTACTCTACTCTACTCTACTCCATTCCATTCCATTCCATTCCATTCCATTCCATTATTCTATTCTATTCTATTCTATTCTATTCTATTCTATTCTATTCTATTCTATTCTATTCTATTCTATTCTATTCTATTCCTTGTTCTGTTCTGCTCTGTTCTGCTCTGTTCTACTCTACTCTACTCTACTCTACTCTACTCTACTCTACTCTACTCTATTCTATTCTATTCTATTCTATTCTATTCTATTCTATTCTATTCTATTCTATTCTATTCTATTCTATTCTATTCTAAACAATCCTTTAGATAGCCAAATTCTGATCACGAATAAATGAGTTCCAAAGGTGCTTTTTCTCCCCCCAAGAGGCAACTAGACTTTTTGGTTTTTCTTTGAAGAGGTTTCGCTTCTCATCCAGAAAGCTTCTTCAGCTCTTGCATAGATCTCTGGAGGATTCTCAGTCACTCAGGTCATGGCTATCTCAAAAGTGCTTTTTTTCAAGAGGCAACTGGACAAAATGTCTTCAAAAGAAAAACCAGCAAGTCCAGTTGGCTCTTTAAAAAAATCCATGACCTAGATGGTTGAGAATCTCCATAGGCAAATGAATGCAGAGAAGAGCAACCAGGATGATTAGGGGACCGGAGGCTCAAACATATGAAGAACGGTTACAGGAACTGGGCTTGGCTAGTCTAGGGAAGAGAAGAGGGGAGACAGGATAGCAGTGTTTCAATATTTGAGGGGCTGCCACAGAGAAGAGGAAGGGGGTCAAGCTATTCTCCAAGGCACCTGAAGGCCAGACAAGGAACAGTGGATGGAAACTGAACAAGGAGAGATTCAACCTGGAAATAATGAGAAATTTCCTGACAGTGAGAATAATCAACCCATGGAACAGAAGTTTCCTTCAGAAGTTGCGGAAGCTTCATCACTAGAGACTTTTAATAAGAGACTGGACTGCCATCTGTCAGAAATGGTGCAGGGTTTCCTGTTTGGGCAGGGGAGGGTTGGTCTAGATGACCACCAGGGTCCTGTCCAACTCTGCTAATCTCTCTGAATGAGTTGTTTCTTTGCATCCAGAATTGCTCATTAAAATTTCCCATTTGTCTGAGCCGATCATTCTCTTCATCGTGGCCATCTGCTCCTTTTCTGTTCCAGATCCCCAGACAATATCTCCTCGACATTTTAAGTTCCAGCGAGGTTTCCATCTTTCCATTGAAGGTCAAGTAATATCTATCAAAACTCTCTCTCTCTCTCTCTGTCTCTGTCTCTCTCTCTTTCTCTCTGTGTCTGTCTGTCTGTCTCACTCACTCTCCCTCCCTCCCTCCCTCTCTCTTTCTGTTGAGAGAGCATTTTCCAGCTTTGTTGTAGTGATAGCAGACGTGTAATAGTTTCTCATCAAAAGTTGGCATGATTTCAGTCAGGGTTGGATAGCGTTAGCCAAGTGACTTAATTTTTGGTCCAACCTCCTCAACCTGTTACTATACAGATTTCTGGCTCTTCCCTGAGGTTAGTGATTAATTCCTAGCAACTTCAACTATGCAGAAGTAGGTTGGTTATCTCTATTCCGTTCACTCTTGAACATCTCTAAGGGTTTAGAGCTACCGATCTATGTTAGGACCCCAGGATTTAAGGAAGAATGTGATGAGGTTGACAGATGGAACAATTCAGCCTGTATGGGGTACCAAAAAAAGGAGAATATTTGTACTTGTAGCTCCGTGTTGAAATGGTGCTCTCTGAGGTTGGTTGCTTTCTTGCGGACGTTTCATTACCCAACTAGGTAACACCATCAGTGCTAGTAATCTATTGGGTAATGAATTGTGTGCAAGAAAACAACCAAACTTGGAAACATCAAACACAATCCTCCTCCTCCTTCTCCTCCCAACCCCCCTTCCCTTCTAGACTGATGATGTTACCTAGTTTGGTAATGAAATGTCTGCCAAACTCAGAGAGCACCAAGACCTCTCAATTCAGCCATCTCTATCTCTCTGATGGTTTAATCAGAGATGATGGTTTGGGTTTTCAAGTCTTACTCTGACTTTACTCTAACCTTTTCTGAGGAATTCTGATTTCCAGTTCACCATCACCCCCATAATCTAAATCCAAATTCTATGCAAGTATGTATTAGTCTACTTTTTTTTTAAATTTCATGTGCAGAATAACGTTAGGTGGGAAAGACTCATCAAGTTCCAATTGAATTGATTTGTTGCTCATTTATGTACAAGAATCTAACACTATTAACCATCAGCATTCTTTCAAGACTTAGAATGCTTTTTGGAATGTAGAGATTCTAGGCCGATTTCTCTCTTGACTCCTCCCCCAGGCTTGGCCTCTCCTTCTCCTACAAGTAATTTACAATTAATCTCAAAAACACAAGTGACAATGTTCTCAGCCATATTGGCCAGCCAGAAGACAATACATGAGCAGGTTCATTCTTACTGGGACTTGTCATAGTCAGAACTTTTTCTATGGGATCCAACCCTCTACTGAAAATTGCACTCAAGGGAAGTATCTACATTTTCAAGCTACTGACAGGTGGTTGACTTGAGAGTCTTCTCAACAAGTAATGTCTGATTGGTTTGTAATTTCCTGGTACCTTTCCCCGGCTTCTTTTTGAAGATAGCATCATTCCCCATCCTCCAGGGATAAGACATGGATGGCTATTCTTTCAGGATATAAATCAAATGGTCCTGCCAATTAGAACTCATTCAATATTCCTCATCCAAAATAGTGTTCTGCTCAAGTTGGAGCTAAGATTTAGCCAACCTTTCACGACACTCTGATTGTGTGTATCTCTTATTATCTGTTTGTCTATCATCCATCCATCCGTCTATCTCTCTCTCTCTCTCTCTCTCTCTCTCTCTATCTATCTATCTATCTATCTATCTATCTATCCATCCATCCATCCATCATCTATCTCATCTATCATCTATCCTATCTATCTATCTATCTATCTATCTATCTATCTATCTATCTATCTATCTATCTATCTATCTATCTATCTATCATCTATCTATCTATCATCTATCTAACCATCTATCATCTATCTATCCATCTATCTTATCATCTATCCATCCATCCATCCATCCATCCATCCATCATCTATCTATGGGCCACTAGTCAAACATAGTCAGCCAGCGTGAATGGTTAAGGTGAGGAACATAGAATAATAGAGTTGGAAGGACCTTGGAGGTCTTCTAGTGATCTAGTCCAACATCCTACTTTAGCAGGACATCTTATACCATTTCAGATAAATGATTGTCCAATCTCTTTTTGAAAGCCTCCAGTGATGGAGCAACCATAACTTCTAAAGGAAAGTTGGTCCATTGTGGTTGATTGCTCTCACTGTTAGGAAGTTTCTCCTCAATTCCAGGTTGCTTCTCTCTTTGGTTAGCTTCCATCCATTGTTTCTCATCTTGCCTTCAGGTATTTGGGAAAATAGTTTAACCCGCCCCCCTCTTCTTGGTAGGAACCCCTCAAATACTGGAACACTGTTATCACGTCTCCTCCATTTCTTCCTAAGATGAGTAATTTCCTGATTTGAGTAACATCAAATCAGAATGATCAGGGGAACAGTTGGTTATTTCTAATCATGAGCTACCTTTTTTCGAATGGCCTGTAGGATGTTGTCATTCATTGTGTGGCCTCTGAGAATGCAAGAGGTGAATTCATTGAAGGTTTTGAGGCTATTATTTCAGTGATGGCTTTCACGACTCTCAGTTTTCCTAGTCAGAAATTGTTATATGTGAAAATTTACCTTATACACCTAAGACTATAAAGAGCAAGACAGACTCCATGTAAGTTCTTAATCTGAACTTTTAGAGATCAGGACATTTATATAACTTATTTATTCTGCTAAAGTTCTGTGGAATTGCAAAATATGTCCTTGGCTTGGTTTGAGATTCATAAAAGGTCACCTTGACATTATAGAAATTATTAATGATCTCTTGTGAAATCTTTTAAGTAAAAAACAGGAAATCTGATGATAATAAGAGGAGAAAAGTTGGGGGATTTCCATGGATGCATGGGGGGAGCTATGAAAAACACCCAGGACTTTCTTATGAGATTCTCTGTAATTTCTATGTGTGCAAAACAAGGAGGGATATGTAATCTTTTAAATGTGATAATCCTATATAAGGTTGTATTTACTGAAAGAAGGCATCTCCTTTCTCTCAAATTACAGTCTGGGAGATTGGGGGTCGATATTGCAACATCTAATAAAGCCTGTTACGGATTCTGATTATCACAGTCTGTTTTATTTTTATCGTATCCTCACAGAAATAATTTTATCTGCTGACTCCAGTGAATCATGATATTCAAAACCCTCTGACACATAACCTTTATTAGTGCTTTATACAAAGTGACACAGAATAATTAATCCACATTTAGTTCGAATCTCACCATGGACTTCAGAAACACAAATGGCAAAGCAGTTCTTTCTTACAACAAGCAATTGCTTAACTAACATTAACATGGATTCCTTAAAAAGTTTGCGGTTTTCTCTGTCTCTCTTTTTTTCCTTTCCCCGAACGTATCTTTTTAAATATTTCCCTTGGAAAGAATATTTGACCTTCCAGGTTTTATTATATATAAAAATAGAATATTTCTCTATGTACAAACAGTACATTACATGATATACAGAAGTTCAAAGAAAAAAAGATGAATGCAGACCGTGAGGGAAAACTAAGGAGGAATATCAGTTAAATACTGCACATTTCATAAAAATTACATTAACAAGAAATTTTTATTTGCAAATATCAAACAGTACCAATGCAATTGGAAACTTTTCACCCCCAACAACTTAATCTATACGTCATTGTTTATCTGTACAGACACATACATGTTTATGCATGTAATTCTGGGTGTATGCATGTACAAATATACACAGACACATCATTATTTTTTTCTCTCTCTCCCCATAGGTGATATGCATGTACAGTATATTTGTACATATAGACATTATTGTATTCTAAGGCACGTTTTACTTAAAACTTATGTACATCATCAAACCCCGGTAACAAGATCTTGGGGAAGTTTGAACTTTTCTACAACCATTCGCAGATGGGGAAGGGAAAGAATGAAAGCAATGGTTCATTTATCAAAAAGAGATATAAAAAGTCTCCTCCCTCCCCTGGAATTCTTGGGAGAGACGAAGCCAGTCACCAAGTGGTGGGAAGAGGCACTCTGCACATGCTCAGAGCCACTGTCCTGCGGCAAAAGGAGGAAGAGAACAAACATCCCCACCGATGCAGCCTTTTGCAAAGAGAAGTTCAGGTCTGTGTTTCCTTAAAGAGAGCTTGATACGTTCACCTGTGTATCAAGGGCTGGAGGAAAGTCACACCTTCTTGCTGGTCTCGGAAGGAGAACCTAAATAATGGTGAGAAGGAGACTCGTACAAAGGGACCGAGATCTCCTGGAGGTCGGGCAATCTGCCTGGATGAGGAGGAGACCTCAGGGTCACTGTCCTGTCGTAATCCCGGTGGAGAACCTTCTCGTAGACGCTCTGCAGGCCCACCGTCTTGGGCAGCTGGGCGGGGTAGAAGTGGTCGCGATGGAGCGTGTCTCGGGGCAAGGAGGTCGTCCGGCAGAAAGTGGAGAGCTGGGTTTTGGGGTGAGGGGACGTGTGGGAGTTGGTCTGGGCGCAGGAGGGGCTCCAACATCGGTCCGAATGGCCCAGGAGTTTGCATTCAGCGGTGCAAGCCCACAAACCTAGGGAGAAAAAAAAGGCAAGCGATAGAGTAGAGGTGAGAATGCAAGAGACCCAAAGGCCGCGCAGCAGAAGGAATTCCAGGATAGGAATTGCAAGGAAGGGTCCTTGATGCGCTCTGAAATGGGGTTTTTTTTCCATGCAGACGTTTCAGGACCCAACTAGGTGACATTATCAGTGCTAGAAGGGAGGGACTTTGTGGAGAGGAGGAGAAGGAGGAAGGAGAAGGAGGAGAATCATCCTGGAGTAAGGAGGAGGAGGAGGAAGGAGAAGGAGAAGGAGAAAGAGAAGGGGAAGGGGAAGGGGAAGGGGAAGGGGAAGAGGAAGAAGAAGAAGAAGAAGAAGAAGAAGAAGAAGAAGAAGAAGAAGAAGAAGAAGAAGAAGAAGAAGAAGAAGAAGAAGAAGAAGAAGAAGAAGAAGAAGAAGAAGAAGAAGAAGAAGACAACGACTGCTTTCTGTTGTTGTTTTTTCATGTAGACATTTCATGACCCAACTAAGTGACATCATCAGTGCTAGAAGGGAGGGACTTTGTGGAGAGGACTGTTGGGTCCCTGGCACTCTCCGAGCTGGTTGTTTTCTTGCAGACATTTCATGACCCACTAAGTAACATAATCAGTGCTAGATGGGAGGGGAGTACATAGAGAGGAGGAGGAGGAGGAGGAAGAGGAGGAGGATGATTACTGTGGGCTTCTTGGTGCTCTCTGAGCTCGATTGTTTTCTTGCAGACATTTTGTGACCCAACTAGGTGACATCATCAGTGTTAGAAGGGAGGGACTTTGTGGAGAGGAGGAGGAAAAAGAGGAGGACTGTGGGGTCCTCGGTGCTCCTTGAGCTTGGTTGTTTTCTTGCAGACATTTCATGACCCAACTAGGTAACATAATCAATGCTAGGAAGGAGGGGAGTACATAGAAAAAGGAGGAGGAGGAGGAGAAGGAGGAAGAGGAGAAGGAAGAGGAGAGGAGGACTGTGGGGGTCTTTGGTACTCTCTGAGCTGGATTGTTTTCTTGCAGACATTTTATGACCCAACTAGGTAACATCATGAGTGTTAGCACTACATAACATCATCGCTAGCACTGATGGTGTTACCTAGTTGGGTCATGAAACGTCTGCAAGAAAACAATCCAGCTCAGAGAGCATCAAGGACCCCTCATTTCAACCCTGGGCAATGAATCCAGGTAGTCCTCAACTTACAACAGTTCATTTAGTGACCAAAGTTACAACGGCATTGAAAATAAAGTGACTGAGGACTGTTTTTTCACAGTTACAACCTTTGTAGCATCCCCACGGAAATGTGGTCAAACTTCAGGCACTTGACAACTGGGCTCATACTTATGACCGTTGCAGTGTCCCGGGTGTGTATGTGTGTGTCACGTGGTTCTCTCTTGCGACCTTCCGACAAGTGAAATCAATGGGGAAGCCAGATTCCCTTAACAAACTACAGTGACTCGCTTAATGATGGCAGCAGGAAAGGTTGTAAAAGGGGACAGAAGCTCACTTGGCAAATGTCTCCCTTTGCGACATAAATTTCGGGCTCCATTATGGTCGTATATCGAAGACTACCTGTATTCTCCTTTATTAATTCCAAGTAGGATGAAGCACTCCCACTCCCATCTAATAGCAAATTTGTCCCCTGTTCACACAAGCGCATATACACATCCGCAAAGCACACAATCAATTATATTCCGGCATTTTGCAATGGAGGAGCCGCCATTTTGATTCAGAAGAAGTTGGCTAGGAATGGAGATGAACTCCATTCCTGCTGGGTTTCTGGCAACGGAGGTCCTTCTGCAAGCTTCATTTGGATGGATCTAAAACCCCTGCAAGGAGTTGGGTTGCTATTTTATGGATGAAGCATGAGACATCAAAAACTCCAGCAGGATTCAATTCTGGAATACAGCTTGTCCGCCTAGAACCCGCTGTCAACTCATAAAACATGTTGTATACACGTTTTATAGTTGTCAACAGAAAGAAGGTGGGGGGAGTTTCAAAGAGCAGATGGCAGTGTGGAATCGAAAGTACCTTCCATTCATATTTTCGTCGAAGACTGATTAGATGACTGAAGCTTCTGCTGTGTAAAAATCTAATTGGAGAACATGATTGATGACTCTTGGCTATGGACATTTTTCATTGGATGATACACCCAAAGGGGTGGGGGGGGGGTGGGGAAAGCAGGATCAAGGGTGACAGTGAATTACGTATCTCAGAGTCAGCTACGCCCAGGCTAATGCCGGACGTAAAATGTTCACTTCGAATAAATCCTTTTTAGTTTTGGGAGTGTGGCTTGAGACTCATGATTTAATTGCAGCAACTGCTGGAATCCTTGACACCCGGACTGTATATCGGACATTAGCACAATTGAGCGGGGTCCAGAGGCATTTCTCAAGAAGAGTCCTCCACTCCTCTACTCATCGTAGAATTCCCTGTGCTTCCAAGCTCGAAATTTTGGGCCTGGATAATCTGGAACTCTGCCCCCTTAGATCCAATCTAAGCATAGTACATAAAATTGTCTGCTACAATATCTTGCCCGTCAATGACTTCTTCAGCTTCAACCGCAATGACACACAGGCAAACAACCGATACAAACTCAAGGTAAACTCGATGGCGGAAAATACAACTTCAGCCACAGAGTGGTCAATGCCTGGAACGCCCTACCAGACTCTGTTGTTACAGCCTCAACCCCTCACAGCTTCAACCTCAAACTGTCTACCGTGGACCTCACCCCATTCCTAAGAGGTCCTTAAAGAGAGTGCGCATAAGTGCACCAGCGTGCCTACGGTCCCTGTCCTATTGTCCCCATTTCTCTGTATTGTCTCCCTTCGGTCTCGTTTATGTTCATACCTATTCTGACCCAAACCTGGTTCCAAGGAAACAAACACAAAACGGAGGTAACAGCAAAACCTTTTAATGCTTCTCTGCGAATTCTGTTCCTTCTCGGTTAAAAGGCTGTTTCAAATTGATTGTCTCTGATAAGAAAGAGCCTTGCCAAAGTGGTGCGAGGCTGCCAAGAACATCAGATAAAGTTGCCAAGAAAGATTTCAAACACAAAGAGTCTCCAAACACCAACCAAGATATTGTGAACGTCCACAAGGCTTGAGTGCAAGAACTTCTTTGCTTCCTGCAAAGAACTCCGGTTTCTCAGCTGGCTTTTATCCCTTAAGGGAGAGGCCATCACCTTGCAGCCTTACTCCTGAGTCACTCGTGCTGCTGCAGCTGCTCTTTCCTTTGAGCAGCCCTGCGCGCATGCGCTCTGGGCACAGGCTCCTTGGGGGCCTCTTCATTACTGCTGCCAGCCTCCACCATCTCCTAAGGCAGCCCTCTACTCCCTGATGGTCCTGGCCCCATCCCTGCATCCCACACAGGCCCCTCATCCGAGTCCTCGCTCTCCGAGACCTCAGCCATCTTCACCGGATGCCGATGAACCCACAACAATACCTATACTTCTTATCTTGTACGTGTTTGACAAATAAAATAAATAAATAAATAAATGGATTGATTGGTCTCCAAATTGCAAGAAACCATAGCTTTTGTCACGCCATTGCCCATCGTTCTCAACATACAACCATTCATTGAATGACTGTTCAAAGTTACAACAGCCCTGAAAAAAAAGGGGTATATACTGTATATGACCATTTCTCACACCACCCATCCCCATGGTCACATGATAAAAATCCGGACTGGCTTGACTTTACGACGGTTGCACTGTCCCGGGGTCACGCGATAAAGTCAGTGGGGAAGCTGGATTTGCTTAACGATCGTGCGATTCACTTAGCAACTTCGGTGACCCGCTTAACAACGGTGGCAAGAAAGACCGTAAAAAACGGGACAAAGCTCACTTCAGAGCGGTCTCCCTTAGCAGTGGAAATGGCGGCCTCAATTGTGGTTCGTAAGTTGAGGACCTCCTGTAATGAAGACTTCAGCTGTCCATGTTGAGAAAAGCTATGGGTAGGTACTGGATGTGATCTTTCACGCATGAAAACATCTGTAACATTATCAAAATTCTACCATCCTTTGGCTGCCATCTTAGACCAGGGGTCTCCAACCTTGGCAACTTTAAGCCTGGAGGACTTCAACTCCCAGAATTCCCCAGCCAGCTGTTGAAGTTCTCCAGGCTTAAAGTTGCCAAGGTTGGAGACCCCTGGTCTAGACAAAGACCGCTAAATTCCCAGGAAACGATATTGATCAATTCTGTGTTATTAAATGTGTTATAAAACCCTATATTTTGGGAGGAGGGAGAGAAGGAAGCATGTAGCCTAGAGTTGAGAGTGCAAATATCCAAAATTAGCTTCTCAAAGTCAATCATCTACTTCCCCCCAAATCTACCGTCCTCAACATATTATCACCATCATCAGCATCATCCTCTTTTAATGACCCCATAATCTCTTGTGGGTTGGAGTCTGGGCAACTGAATAGAGCTGAATGTTTACTGGCCGGATGCCCTTCCTATTGCCAATGCGGAGTTATATTCAGCAGATACAATCATCTATCTATCTATCTATCTATCTATCTATCTATCTATCTATCTATCTATCTATCTATCTATCTATCTATTTATCTATCTCTTTTAATGATTCCATAATTCTTTGTGGGGTGGAGTCTGAGCATTTGAATGGAGCTGAGTGTTTACTGGCCGGATGCCCTTCCTGTCACCAGGGCGGAAGTTTTGTTCAGCAGATATATTCTCATTGTGCCCAGAGAGAGAGAAATATCTGCCTGTACCTAGAATTGAACTCACAGCCTCCTGATTATGAGGTAAAAGCTCCACCTCTAAACCACCACCCTACTTCCTACTCATCGCTTCTAGGAGCTCTTGACTGGGGAAGCCAATCCAAAGCAATTAAAAAAAGTAAATATAGTTAAAATAACTTGTATTTTTTTTTGCTTCGGGGCAGTGTTGTGTATCTCTCTGTGTTTGTCCCATCTAGGTTCCCCAATGGGGAGACACAATAAGCAGGGGTGTGAGTAACAACGGACCAATAAAAAATCAAAAAGAATCAGGAACTAAAACAGAGCTGAGTTTTGAAAACTGAGTCAATTACCTAGGGATATACTTTACAAGCAATGTTCAGTGCACAACCACCATTCTCATCACTAAGCAACGTGGGGGCTGTTAAGGAAATGGGGCTCGGTTTTGCAAGCTTTTTTTGTCATGTCTTTAAGTGAATCGTGTGGTCATTAAGTGAACCTTGTGATCATTAAGCAAATCCATCTTTCATCACTGATTTTGCTCGTCAGAGGCCTCCTGGGAAAGTTGTAACTAGCCATCAAAAGGCCCCAGGGTGTAATAACTGCGTAATGGTTTCCAAGTGCTCAAATTTTGATCTCGTAACCACGGAGACGGTCGTGACTGCAATGCTGATGATTGCAATGTTGGCGCTGGGAAGGTCGCAAGTGCAAGGACCCGTTGTAAGTCACCTTTTTCCAGCAACACAAGTTTGGACGACCCTAAAAATGAATTGTTGTAAGTTGATGGCTACCTGGATGCTTATTAAAACTCAGAATGAAGTGGAATAATACCTGGTTGTCCTAATTTTAGTGTAATATCCACAAATTGTACAAGTCGGGGACGCCAAGCAATGATAACTGGCTCAGGTGATCTTGTGGCCTTCATCAGATTAAACCACATCTCCTTGGTCCACGTTCCTCGTTTCAGCTCTTACATCACAACAGCTTTCAGAGAAGTTGTAAAGCAGAAGTGGACAATCTGTGGCCCTTTAGCTCTTGTTGGGATTCCAGCTTTTGTTCAACTAAGTCAGCACTGCTGTCAATCAAGGACTACACCAAGTGAAATCCAACAATTGCAGAAAACCAGATTCCTCCAACCTACAGTTTCTCACTGTTGCAATTTCTAGACGTGTGGGTCAATTCCCACCAAATAGTTATGCTCTGGGAGCAGAAAGACAACGCATCTGGAATGGCCAACGTTGAGAGACACATGTGTTAAACTAGAGCAATGTTAGAGTAGACTAGCACATGGGTGGTTCTTTTTCACCATGCATGTTTCCAGTTGCAATTTCCCCCTTTTAGTTACGAAGAAAAAACTGGCCTCTACTCTAAGGCCTTCCATTTTCAATGGTGACCAAACAATGGAGAAATCAGCAATTGCAATGAATCCATCTGCTAATCTGACTTGGTAATGAAACCATCTATGAACGAAGGTGAATATATGTCTCCCAAGATAAAATTGGGAAATTGGGCTCATATCTCTACTCAAACCATGTATTTTACTAGAGCCAAGCAAATCAGGCTTACATCTCTACGCAAACCATGTATTTTACTAGAGCCAAGTAAATCAGGCTCATATCTCTACTCAAACCATGTATTTACTAGAGCCAAGCAAACTGGGCTCACATCTCTACTCAAACCATGTATTTTACTAGAACTAGAGCCAAGCAAACTGGGCTCGCATCTCTACTCAAACCATTTATTTTACTAGAGCCAAGCAAACTGGGCTCACATCTCTACGCAAACCATGTATTTTACTAGAGCCAAGTAAATCAGGCTCACATCTCTACTCAAACCATGTATTTTACTAGAACTAGAGCCAAGCAAACCGGGCTCACATCTCTACTCAAACCATCTATTTTACTAGAGCCAAGTAAATCAGGCTCACATCTCTACTCAAACCATGTATTTTACTAGAACTAGAGCCAAGCAAACCAGGCTCACATCTCTACTCAAACCATCTATTTTACTAGAGCCAAGTAAATCAGGCTCACATCTCTACTCAAACCATGTATTTTACTAGAACTAGAGCCAAGCAAACCGGGCTCACATCTCTACTCAAACCATCTATTTTACTAGAGCCAAGTAAATCAGGCTCACATCTCTACTCAAACCATGTATTTTACTAGTACTAGAGCCAAGCAAATTGTGCTCACATCTCTACTCAACCATGAAGCTTTCTTAGTAACCTTTTATGAGTCACCTTCTCCAAGCCTCAAAGGAGCACCGGTCGCGGGAGAACGAGCCTCCTTCTCTCGTGAGCAGGATAACGCAATATTTAATTAAAGTGAATCTGTTTCAGTGGGGCGGACGCACGTAGTATCTTCTGTCCCACAGGTACTCCGGGCCCCAAGAGGCCTCGCTAGCGGCTATGAAGAACAGCACAGGCCGCAGCTCTGCCTGTTGCTAGCTTCCAAGGAGCGTTCCCCGAACGGCAGATGAACATTTAGGTCATTAGAAGTGATTTGCAACAAACACGCTGCTCTCGGGTTTGTAAAAGAAATCCCTCTGATCCCTCCCAGCGACAGAGTTGATCCGCTAAGGGGAGGGGGGGAGGGAGGGGGCATTTGAAAGAAACCTTTACCATTTTGCATATGGGTGATGAGGTCCTTCTTCAGAGCATCTCCGCTGATGTCGGAATCGCTGTCGTTGAAGTCACTGTCCCCTTTGCCGCTGTCCTTCCCGCTGAATTTTTCTCCTTCCCGCCCAGATAAAGTGTTGAAGGAGTGGCCCTTCCAAATAGGGACCGGGGCCGTTGGTTCTTTGCTGTAACTAGGGGTGGAAGTGTAAGACTGGAAAAGAGGGGAGGTTGGAGAAAGAGACACACACACACACACAAAGGAAAGGCACAGTTATTGTCAGAGGAAAGGACGTTAACAACGGGTAGTGTATTGACTAAGACTGTATTACTAGTCTTCTTCTCCTCTTTCCTATTGCCTGTCTCCTTTTCTACTACTTCGTTGCTATCATCTTTACGTTTTGCATTGTTTTATTTGGTTCCCGAGTCGGATTTATGTTGATTGCTTATTTAGTATCCTACGGCTATCACTAAGTGTTGCATCTTCATGATTTACGATGAATATATTTTTACGATGACTACTTGGATCATGATTGATCGCTTACAGCTTTTATGCACAGTGTGTGAACTTATGCACCAGAGACAAATTCGTTGTGTGTCCATTCACGCTTGGCCAATAAAGAATTCTTGTACCCTCACCTTATTAAGATGGGCAGCCCGTGCATTTCATAAATAAATAATAATAATTGAAAATAATAATAATAATTAAAAAAAACACAGATTAATCCATCCCCCCTGAATACAGGCAGTTTTTGACTTACAATGGTTTCATTTAGCGACCATTCGGTGCCAATAAAAGGGACTTATGACCGTTTTTCACACTTACAACCGTTGCAGCATCTCTGGGGGGAGGTCTCACACGATCCAAATTCAGAGGCTGGGCAAACTGGTTCACATTTATGACAGTCGCAGTGCCCTGGTCCCCTTTTGTGACCTTCTCATCACAGGGAAATCAAATCCACTTAACAATCGTGTTATTAAATTAACAGCTGCAAAGATTCATTTAACCACGGCGACAAAAGAGGTCGTAGGAAGGGGCCAAAAAAAAAAAAAGAATCAATGTTTCACGGAAATTTGGGGCTCAGCTGCAGTTCATATGTCGAGGACTAGCTGCATGTGACTTTCCACCCCCTTGAAGCTAGATAACCCACCTGGATGGCTAAAGGCTGAAATTCTAACCCACTTTACTTGCATTCAAGGAATCTCTCAAACAGGCTGATGAGTAACTACGTTCCTGCCTCGTTATTAATTACTTGTTGGACATGCGGAGGTAAGTTAAGCTGCAACCAGCTAGGTTAGTCTCCTTCTCTCCCCCTGGCAAAGGAAAGTGTAGAAGGTTACCTCTGCGTTTGCTCCTCGGAGTCGGCTCTGGCTGTCGTAGAGGCTGTTGGTTTCCCGGCTGTGTTCGGACGCCGGGATATCTTCACTGGCCGGAGAAGGCTCGGGACTCGCGAAAGAAGATTTGCTGGGGAAGGAGTGGACATCGAAGCGAGGACTGGAGGGGTTGAGGGCCCCGTCGCTGGGGCTCCCTTCCTCGTGGCCCTTCTCCAGGTGAGAGGCGTCGAGCGGCTCCTCCAAGACCACCTTCTTCTCCTTCTTGCGCCGATTGCACGTGGTGGCGATGGTGATGATGGCCGCCAGGAGCAAGGTACAACTTCCCGCCAGGATGATGATGACGATTAAGGGGACGTCCCATTGCAGAGGTTGGTCTTCCCAAGAGCTGGGCTTGGCCACGGATTCCTGGCCGCTAGAGGGAGGCAGCGATGCCGTCACCAGGAAGTTGACCGCCACGGTGGTGGAGAGAGGTGGCAGCCCATTGTCGGCCACGGTGAGAAGCAACGGGTAGACTTGGCCTAGCTGCTCTTCAGATAGGCTCCTCCGTAGAGTAACCTCTCCAGTTTTCTGGTGGATGGCAAAGAGATCCAGGGATCTTTCCTGCTGTTGGGGATCCTGTGAGAAAGCAAAGCTCAGTTCTGCGCTGGAGCCCTCGTCGGCATCTCGGGCTTTGATGTGGACCACCAGGGAGTCTCGGGAAGCTCTGCTGGAGACCCCGATTTCGAGAGACCCATTGGTGAGCGCGGGAGAAGTGATGACCGGAGCGTTGTCGTTTTGGTCCATCACCCGTACCTTAACCAAGGCCGTGCTGGACAGCGAAGGAGATCCCCCGTCTGTAGCCTGGATGGACAGCTCCATCTCCTTCAGGATCTCATAGTTGAAAGTCCGGAGGGCGTAGATAGCTCCCGTGCCCGGATCGACCGAAACATAGGTGGAGATCGAGGCACCCATGATTTGGTTGTCCAGCAGGTGGTAGGTCACCTTGCCGTTGGGCCCCAGGTCGGGGTCGGAGGCTGCCACGGTGGTCAGGTAGGCCCCCGGGGGGTTGTTCTCCGGCAGGGCCACCTCATAGCGTGCCTTGGCGAAGCGCGGGGCATTGTCATTCTCATCGGCCACGCGGACGGTGAAGGAGCGGACAGTCTTGGCCGGGGGAGAGCCCAGATCCTCGGCCACTAGGGTGAGGTTGTACTCAGCCACCCGCTCGCGGTCCAGGGCGCCGGTGGTCAGCACCAGGTAGCTGGCGGCGTCGTAGGCGCGCTGCAGGGCGAAGGGCTGGTGGGGCGCCGGCAGGAGGGCGCAGCGCACCTGGCCGTTGGCGCCCGCGTCGCTGTCCGAGGTGCTGATCAGCGCCACCAGGCTCTGGGCCGGCGCAGCCTCGCTCACCGCCGCCCAGCCGGCCTCGTCCTCCTCCTCCTGCTGCTGCTCCTGGCCCCGCGCAGCCTCCGGTCCCGCGGGGGCGCCCAGGGCGCTGATGGCCACGGCGGGCGCGTTGTCGTTCACGTCCAGCAGGCGCACCACCACTTTGCAGGCGGCGGCCAGAGGGCTGGCGCCCCGGTCGCTCACCTGCACGTCCAGCTCGTAGGTGCGCTGCAGCTCGTAGTCGACGGCGGCGCGCAGGGCCAGGCGCCCCGAGAGCGGGTCGAGGCTGAAGAGGCGGCGGGCCTCGGGGGCCACCTGGCTGCCCCAGGCGTAGAGCAGCTGCCCGTTGGCGCCCTCGTCGGCGTCGGCCGCGTCCAGCTCCAGCAGCAGCGCGCCCGGCGGCGCGTCCTCGGGCAGCTCCAGGGTCAGGAGCGCGCCCCGGGGGAAGGCGGGCGCGTTGTCGTTGGCGTCCAGCACGCGCACGCTGAGCGTGGCCGTCCCCGAGCGCGGGGGGCTCCCGCCGTCCTTGGCCACCAGCTCCAGCCGGTAGCTCGCCTGCGCCTCCCGGTCCAGCTCGCGCAGCAGCACCAGCTCGGCGCAGCGGAGCCCGTCGGCGCGCCTCTGCGCCTCCAAGCCGAAGGGGCTGCCCGGCGAGAGGGCGAAGCTCTGCAGCCCGTTGGAGCCGGTGTCCGGGTCGTGCGCCAGGGGCAGCGGCAGGCGGGTGCCGGGCGCTGCGCTCTCCGACACCTCCAGGGCCACGGCGGGCTGCGGGAAGCGCGGCGCGTGGTCATTCAGGTCCCGCACCTCCAGCTCCACGTGCACCAGGCGGAAAGGCGAAGCTCCCGCGCCCGCCGCCCCCGCCGGGCCGCCCACGCTCAGCACGTCGAAGGCCAGCAGGCAGGGCGACTCCGCCTGGCCGCACAGCTGCTCCCGGTCCAGCCGCTCCGGCCCCAGGCTCAGCTGCCCGTCCCGCTCCCGGACTCGAACCAGCGACCCGTTGCCCGGCGCCTTCAGCAGCCGGAAAGTTCTCTCCGCTCCCGTCGCTCCTTTCAGGGGCAGCTCGTCGGCTAAGGTCCCGATCACCGTGCCGGGAGGCTCTTCCTCGTAGGTGTGGTAGCGAATCGTCTTGCCCAAAGCCGAGGCCAACAGCAGCAGCAGCAGCAGCCAAGCCAGGCAAAGGATACCCACCGGGTGGCTTGGCACGGACGGGCAGCCGCGGTCTTTGCGGGCGCCCATGCTCCGCTCGCTGCCAAGCAGAGAAAAGAGAGAAAGAGAAGGAAAAAAAAAGGCAGGCAGGCAGGCAAGGGAGAGGGGGGGGTCCGCGATCCAGCCAAGCCCCCTTCCCGGCTGTCAATCCTCCCCACAGCCGGCCCGCCGTGCGCCCCCGCTTGGCATTGAACCCGTTTCCAGGAGCGCCGGCTTTCCAACCCCCTCCACACGCCAGCGCCTGCTCCGCAACGCTTCTTCGGCTACTAAGACTGACCCTCCCCTCCCGGGCTCTTTAAATAGGCGAGGGTATGCAAATGAACGTCGCCAAGGCAGCCAATCGCGGCTCGGCTTTCCTCCCGGGACCCCCCCCCCCCCACACACACACACCCCGCCCCAACCCGGTCGAAAATTCTTTAGAGCAGGAATAGCGCGATCAATGGGGTAGAAAAGACCCCACCAAAAAAAAAAACAAAAAAAACACTCGCCTCCTGCGGGAGGGTCGCCTCTGCGTCCCGGGAAAAAAACCAACCACGGTCTTGGGGGGGGGGGAGGGGGGTCTTTGGGTTTTCGGGTCCTTCCTGCCTTCTCGAGATGCCCCTTCTTGGCTCCAGCGGGGTGGGTGTGGGTGGGGGGCTGCTACGGGAAGACCCCTCTGCCTTGGCCGTCCGTGGGAGCCGGCTCAGCCCTTCGTTAAGCGGGTGGGAATCTTCGTAACCTGGACTCTTGCAGCGGTTCTAAGGGCGAGGGGTGCAGGCTCCTTGCCCAACGCACTTCCAACCGATGGGGGGAAAAGGGGAGTGGGTCGTCGTCCCCCTCCCCCAGATAGCCAAGCGCCCTGTCTCTAAGTGAAGCGGGGAAAATAGAGGGAGGGGGCTGCTAGCGGGCAGGGAAAAGGAAGAACGGAGGAGAAACGAGCCGGGCGAGCGCGGAGCCGGGCTATAGAAGACGCCCCCTCCCCAAAATCTGCCCTGGGATGGAGGAGGCGAAAGGGAAGAAGCTCGGTCCCCTTCGAAAGAGAGACCCCCCCCCCACCCAACCAGCCCTCTGCCCCTGCTTCTCGCTCCTTCGCTGCCCGGGCGCTCCAAGCTACGGTGGGAAGAAAAAGGGGGTCTGGGGACTGGTCTTATGGGGGAGTCCCGGGGAAGGAGGGGGCTCCTTTTTATTCCCCCCCCCCAACGCCACCCCACCCCGCCTTCCTCTGTGGAAACTCGGCCGGGGGGGTTTAGAGGGGAGAGGTGGGGGGGAAACCCTCAAACCTCGCCCCGATCGCACCTGGAAGGTTGTAAGCGGCTCCGCTTGGCAGGACGCGGGGAAGAAGGACGCAGAGCGAGGCGGCTTCTTGGCTTCTTGCAACGCGGAGGAGAAGCGGGAGCAAGCAGAGCTGCGCGGAAAAAAGCAGAAGCGAAGAATGGGGGGGGGGGGGGGAGAGAGAGAGCGCCGCCTCCCTTCGCGCGCCTTGCCCAGCCTAGTTGGAGGCGCGGATGCCGGAGCGCAGCGCCCGCCCCGCTTTCCCTGCGCGCGTTCCGACGAGACGCTCTTCTTCTGGTCCCGCTTGGCTGGGCAAGGAATCTACAAACCTCCCTCCCCCGCCCCACACTTTTCTTTTCTTTTCTTTTTTTTTGGTAATTTCTCCCCGCGCCCCGCCGAGATACGCCGCAGCCTCTGCTCGGCGAGGAGGGTGGTCAGCGCAGGGAAAGGGGCAAAACCCCCTCCCCAAAAGAACCCCCCCCCCACCCGAGTTACAAGGGTGAATGTCTGTGGAGCTGAGCGGTTGGGGTGAGGGGTGTAGAGGGCAGAAGTGCCGGTCATTCCAGAGAATCCCGGGTTATGAGGACTGAAGCCCGGAGGGGCCCTCTGGAGTCCCTCATCGTCATAATTCAGAATTAAATTGAATTAAATTTGGGAAGGGAAGGGAAAGCGGGGAGAAGAGGGCCTTCCTTCCCCTCCCCTCCCTCTCCCTTTTTCCTCCTCTCCCTTCCCCTCCTCTCTCTTTCTCCTCTCTTCCTTTCCCTATCTCTCCCTTTACTCTCCCTCTTTCCTCCTCTCCCCTCTCTCCCCGTCCCTCCTTTCCTCCTCCCCTCCTCTCTACTTCCCTCCCCTCCCCTCCCTTCCTCTCGTCTCCTCCCCTCCCCCTCCCCTGCCTTCCTCTCCCCTTCTCCCCTCCCCTCCCCCTCTCCTCTCTCCTCATCTGTTCTCTACTCCTCGCCTCCTCCCCTCCCCTCTCCTCTAGTCCTCTCCCCTCCTCTCTTCTCTCCTCTCTATTCCCCTGTTCTCCCCTCCCCTTCTGAGCTCCTTGCCCTCCTCACTTAATGTCCACTCTCGCTGTTTCTCCAAAACAAGGACCAGCTCCTCCTGCTTCTGCCAAAGGGCCAACTGCCCCAATCCGCCCTGCTCCCCACCCTGAGATTTCAGCAAGAACCTGGTAGGACTCTGTAGCCCCCCCTGCCCTCTCCCCTCACCAAGCGTCTCTCTGTCTCTCTCTGTCTGTCTGTGTCTTTGTCTCTCTCCCTCTCTCTCTCTCCCAGGTCAGGAGAAGCAAAAGCGATTGAAACCGGCACGGACAGGGAAACTGGCAGAGAAGTCACCAAAGTCCCCCCCTCCCTTCTGGACTCCTCCTTAAATTTTAGACGCTGCCTGGAGAAGCAAAAACTCAGCAGCCACATGGCTTAAATGATTGTGCATTGGTTATTTTATATAGTCCAACCTCCCACCCAAGCGGGAGACCCTACACCTTCCTTCCTTCCTTCCTTCCTTCCTCCCTCCCTCCCTCCCTCCCTCTTTTTTCTCCATCCCCCTCCCTTCTTGTTCCCTCGCTCTTTCTCTTTCCTTGCCCCTTCTTTCCTTCCTTCCTTCCTTCCTTCCTTCCTTCCTTCCTTCCTTCCTTCCTTCCTCCCTCCCTCCCTCCCTCCTTTTTCTCCCTCCCCTCCCCCTCCCTTCTTGTTCCCTCACTCCTTCTCTTTCCTTGCCCCTTCCTTCCTTTCTTTCTTTCTTTTTTCCTTCCTTCCTTCCTTCCTTCCTTCCTTCCTTCCTTCCTTCCTTCCTTCCTTCCTTCCTTCCTTCCTTCCTTCCTTCCTTCTTCCCTCCCTCCCTCCCTCCCTCCCTCTCACAGAAGGCCAGATCCCTGCTTATTCCCAATACAATATTCAAAACAGCCTCATGACTTTGGTGCCATAATTAAATATGGTTCTGTATCGTCCCATTGTTTGTAGTGTGTTACATCTGCATCAAAATCCAGACTTCTGGGCAGGGGGACTCACTGGTTATATGACTGGGCTGGATCTGGAACAGTTGGGGTCCCTATAGATGGTCTCCCCCACCCCCTCTGGCTGCTGATTTTGAAAGCGTTGGGAACTTTTTGCGCATGAAAACACAACCCACCAGCGAAACAGAAACAGGAACAGAATTTAACTTCATATTTGCTTGGGCGAATGCCTAAAATTAGACCTGATTCCAACATGTATTTAAGCATCAAAAGCGCTTCAAGAAGGATTTCTTCTTCCATTAGGTGATCCTCAGTGAGTGACAGATCCTAACAAGCTAGCCAGAGAAGGATGACAACATTTTCTTCTTTTTTTATCTGCCTTGAAGGAAATTTGTGGTTCTTTTTAAAACAACCA
Source organism: Bungarus multicinctus (assembly GCA_023653725.1). Taxonomy (NCBI): domain Eukaryota; kingdom Metazoa; phylum Chordata; class Lepidosauria; order Squamata; family Elapidae; genus Bungarus; species Bungarus multicinctus. The sequence goes on along the minus strand of CM042851.1, from coordinate 52,701,544 downwards.
ACTGTCCATCTCTGACAAGTGGAGAATGCTAGGAGGGGAGCTGTCATTGCACAGTTGTCAGAAATCAGCCAAGCGCCTGACTTTTAATAAAAATTGGTATCCTGAAAAGAAGCCAACAGATTCGTCTTGATCTTTGACACACTGAGAAGCATCTTTATGGATGGGGCCTGTAGAGAAAAAGGGAAGACTAGCCTAACTCCACTCCAGAGTCTTCTGGTGATGTGATGAAGATGGACGCAACCATTTCTCCAGGTTTCTATAAGATCTTCCGACTTATAAGATCTCTTGATTCCTGACTGGGCAAGAGGAAGGAAGATCTCAGAGATGAAGAGAAGATCTCAAACATGAAGATCTCAAAGATGAAGAGAAGATCTCAAACATCAAGATCTCAAACATGAAGAGAAGATCTCAAACATCAAGATCTCAAACATGAAGAGTTCTTCACTAGAAGATCTCAAAGATGAAGAGAAGATCTCAAACATGAAGATCTCAAACATGAAGAGAAGATCTCAAACATCAAGATCTCAAACATGAAGAGAAGATCTCAAACATGATCTCAAACATGAAGAGAAGATCTCAAACATGAAGAGATCTTCACTAGAAGATCTCAAAGATGAAATGAAGAACCAGGGGAGACATGAGAGCAGTCTTCCAGTATTTGAGACATGAGAGCAGTCTTCCACAGAGCAGAGGAAAGGGTCAAACTATTTCCCAAGGCACCTTTGAAGGCCAGACAAGGAACAATGGATGGAAACTGAACAAGGAGAGATTCAACCTGGAAATATGGAGAAACTTTCTGATTGTGAGAACAATCAACCAATGGAACAGAAGTTGCCCTCGGAAGTTGTGGGAGCTTCATTGCTTGAGGCTTTCAAGAAGAGACCGGACTGCCATTTGACCACCAGCAGAAAGGGGCTAGGGTCTCCTGCTGGGGCAGGGGAGTTGGACTTGATGACCTCCAAGGTCCCTTTCCAACTCTGTTAATCTGTAATCCATTCCATTCCACCCGAAAGAGTCCAAAGTCAAGAAAAAACACACAGGGGTGAAATCTGCTTGTGGATTCTACTCTTTCCTTCCTACTACAACCTGTCTGTTATTGGCTACAAGGCGATCAGAGGTCTCCTGCCTATGGAAATCAAGAAGCATCTAACCTAGTGGTGGGATTAAAAAAATGTTACTACTGGTTCTGTGGGGTGGCTTGGTGGAGGTGGCAGGGGGTTGAACTAGATGACCTCCAAGATCCCTCCCAACTCTATTATTCTACTCTACTCTGCTCTGCTCCTATTCCATTCCATTCCAGAATAGAATAGAATAGAACAGAGTAGAAATTAAAGAATAAAGTAGAGTAGAATAAATGGAATAGAATAGAATAGAGGAATGAAGAATAGAATAGAAATTAAAGAATAGAAATTAAAGAATAGAGTAGAATAGAATAAATGGAATAGAATAGAGGAATAAAGAATAGAATAGAAATTAAAGAATAGAGTAGAACAGAATAGGAAAGAACAGAACAGAACATTGCAATGGGTCTGAGAGAAGAAGAGCACTTCCAATCCCCCCCCTCACCCCGCCCCCAAGAAATCTCGCAAGCAAAATTTAGCTCCTCCCGTTCAGTTCATTGGAAGAAGCATCTTTCTCCAGATCAGACAGTCCCAGTCTAGCAAGCAGCTTCCTTGGGGATTTCCTGGTGGCCTCCCATCCCATTCCCAACCAGCTCTTTCCTGGACAGAGAAGCGAGCCCGGAGGGGAAAAAAAAATCAGCTTTGAGTCCCGTTCCTGCTGCCTTTGCAGCTGTCTTCTCCGGCATCCAGCCCCACGGAAGGGGGTCCTGGTAGTTGCACGCGAGAGGAGGCCTGGCTACAAGGAGACGGCGGGGTGGGGGCTTGAAGGGGGGGAGAAAGAGAGAGAGAGAGAGACGGCTGTGTTAAGAGAGATTCTTCCGCCACCATCCAACGCCCGGCGGTTTTTTATGCCCTGTACAGGCACGCGAGAGAACTGTGCCCGGGGCACGGCTAGAAGCCCCTCCGCTGCCCCCCACTCTGGGGGTGGGGGCGTCTAAGCTTCACTGTCTGGGATGGAAGCAGCCGCTTCCCTTTCAGATGGTGGAAATCGGATTTAAGCCAAGACACAAAGGGGCCTGCGGGGGTCCCAAAAAGCCAGATCCCCCTCTTGCAATGCCCCCTCCCTCCCTCCCTCTCTCGCCAAGCCCGTCCACAAAGGCATCCTTCCGGGGGGGGGGGGGGAGGCTTTGTTCGCTTCCAAAGCCTCGTAGCCACCCAACCCAACTCAACCCAACTCAACCCAACCCAACTCAACCCAATCCCACCCACGCCGGCTTAAGCAACCGGCCGGCTGGAGAACAAACGGCGACTTTGCGCAGCGAGATCCCCCTCTTTTCTCCTTCTCCCCAGCCAGCCCTTAGCCGGGCCACCCCCTCCCCTCTCGCCCGCGCCCCCTCCCACCCCACCCGGGGGTCCTTAATGCGGTCTTTGTGGACCCACTCGCGTGCAGCAGCCTCCTTCTCTCTCTCTCCCCCCCACCCCGGCAAGATTGACACGGGCGTCACGTGACGGATTAAAGGATTTCAAACAGATTCCCCCTCCCCTCCTGCAGTTGCCCCCCCCCCACACAGTGGCTTTAGGAAGGGGGCGCACAATGGGTGCACAATGTGGCTAAACAGACCCCTTCCCGCCGCCGCCGCCAGCAGCCCCTTTGCCCCCCCACCCCAACCCAGAGGCTTTGGGAAGGGGGCGCACAATGGGGCCGGATCAGAGGGCTCTCCTTCCCCCCATCCCACGGCTGCCGCCCCCGCCCCAAGTTCTCAGGGCTGGCTAATAGGATTAGCGCTCCCATTTCAAGTTCGCTCCCGCATGTAATTTCTTTTTAATTAGGATTAGGCGGCAGAGAAAGGCAAGCGAGGGTCTGGGAGGGGGGGAGGGGTTGGGGGGGAGAGAGCCAGCCCCCTCCCTGTTTAAGAAGAAAAGCCTCTCTCTCTCTTATTTTCTCTCTCTCTTTCTCTCTTTCTGTTTCTTTCTCTCTCTTCTCTCTTTCTCTCTCTCTCTTTCTGTCTCTTTCTGTCTCTTTCTCTCTCTCTTATTTTCTTCTCTCTGTCTCTTTCTCTCTTGTTGTCTCTCTCTCTCATTCTCTCTCTCTCTCGTTCTCTCTCTCTTATTCTTTCTCTCTCTCTCTTTCTGTCTCTTTTCTCATTCTCTCTCTCTCTTATTCTCTCTTATTCTCTCTCTCTATTCTCTCTCTCTTTCTGTCTCTTTCTCATTCTCTCTCTCTCTTATTCTCTCTTTATTTCTCTCTCTCTTATTCTCTCTCTCTTTCTGTCTCTTTCTCGGTCTCATTCTCTCTCTCTCATTCTCTCTCTTATTCTCTCTCTTATTTCTCTCTCTCTCTTTCTGTCTCTTTCTCTCCTCTCTCTCTGATTCTCTCTTCCTCTCTCTTATTCTCTCTCTCTCTTGTCTCTTTCTCATTCTCCGGCCTCTCTTTTATTCTCTCTTTATTTCTCTCTCTCTCTCTCTCTCTCTTCTTTCTCTTCTCTCTCTCTCTCCTCTCTCCTCTCTCTCTCTTTCTTGTTCTCTCTCTCTCTTACCTCCTCTTTCTCTCTCTCTCTCTCTCATTCTCTCTCTTTCTCTCTCACCCTCGGCTAGAAGTCTTTCCTCTCCAATCCTTTCTCTGTATTCATGTTTAGTTTTTTTATCCGTCTCCCTCCCCAGGAAGGTGTCTCCATTAAACAACTGGATTTTCTGGGTTTTTTGGGGGGTGGGTGGGTGGGTGGGGGAGTTTGAAGACATTTTGCTTCTCAACCAAGAAGCTTCTTCAAAGCTGAATGAGAAGCCAAAGGTCTTCAAAGGAAAAACCAAGAAAGTCCAGTTGCCTCTTGAAAAAAAATCAGCTTTGGGACAACCAGGACCTGGAGAACTGAGAATCTCCATAGATATTGCTTTGAAAATGTTTTGCTTCTCATCCAGGCAGCTTCTTCCATTCTGGAGAAGAGGAACTGAAGAAACTTCTTGAAAGAGAAGCGAAATATCTTCAAGGACAAACCAAAAAAGTCCAGTTGCCTCTTGAAAAAAACCCACCTTTGGGACAACCATGATCTAAATGACGGAGAAGCTCCACAATTCGCTTCCTGAATGACTCAGGTGCAGAGGTGGCGTTCAGCCGGTTCTGACCGGTTCTACAGAACCAGTACCGGAATTTTTGAGTAGTTTGGAGAACTGGCAAATACCGCCTCCAACTGGCCCTGTCTGCATTTATTTTTTGGCTCCCATTGGGTCCCAGCTGATTGGCTGGTCTTCTTTGGTTGTCCTGCACAGGAGAATGGAACTGGAAAGCAGGTAAGTGGGGTGGGGAAGGAAGGGGGATGTTGCTGTATCCTCCCCCTGCCACGCCCATCAAGCCACGCCCATAGAAACAGTAGTAAAACATTTTGAATCCCATCACTGGTCAGGCGGGTCTTTGGAGCAACCGTTCAAAGAGGAGAAATGAAGAAATTTAAAATAAAGAAACCTCCAAAGTTAGCAAAAGACAGCCCCCTTCACACAGTTTTATTGCATTTATTATTAGCGTTTGTTTGTATCCCGACTTTATTGTTTTTATAAATAAATCAAGGCGGTGAACATATCAATATGTTTTCCTCCTCCTATTTTCCCCACAACAGCAACATGTGAGGTGGGTTGGGCAGAGAGAGAGAGAGGGAGAGAGAGTGCAAGAGAGAGATATGGAGGGAGGGAGAGACAGAGAGGGATGGAGGGAGAGAGGGATGGAGGGAGAGAGAAAGAGGGAGGGAGGGCAGGAGGGAGGGAGAGAGAGGGAGAGATAGAGGAAGACGGGAGAGGGAGGGAGAGAGAGAGGGATGGAGGGAGAGAGGGATGGAGGGAGAGAGAAAGAGGGAGGGAGAGTAAGAGGGAGGGAGAGAAAAGGAGAGATATGGAGAGAGGGAGAGAGAGAGAGAAAGAGGGTGGGAGGGAGGGAGAGGGAGGGAGAGAGAGAGTAGGAGAGGCAGAGAGAGAGAAAGAGGGAGGGAGGGTAGGAGGGAGAAAGAGAGAGGAGAGATATGGAGGGAGACGGGAGAGAGAGAAGTGGGAATGGAGGGAGAGAGGGATGGAGGGAGAGAGAAAGAGGGAGGGAGAGTAAAGAGGGAGGGAGAAAGAGAGAGGGAGAGATATGGAGGGAGACAGGGAGAGAGAGAACGGGATGGAGGGAGAGAGGGATGGAGGGAGGGAGTGATGGAGGGAGAGAGAAAGAGGAAGGGAGAGCAAGAGGGGAGGGGAGGAGAACTGGAGAGAGCTAGAGGGGGGGAAGTGATGGAGCCCAGGGAGAGAGAGGGAGGGAGAGATAGGAGGAAGGAGAGATTCTATGATGGAAAAAGAGGGCAGGCGGGAGACAGAGAGAGTAGTAGGGAGAGAGAAAGAGGGGAGGGGGGGGAAGGGTAGGAGGGAGGAGACATGGGAGAGATATGGAGTGAGATAGGGAGAGAGGTAGGGAGGGATAGGAGAGTGAAGATAGGGGAGGAGGGAATCAGGGAGAGAGGGACAGGGAGGGATGAGGAGAGAGAGGGATGGAGGGAGAAAAGGGATGGAGGAGAGAGGAAAGAGGAGGAGGGCAAAAGGGAGGAAAAGAGAAAAGAGAGATCTATGGACGAGAGATGAGAGGGTGGGGGAGGGAGATAGGGAGGGAGGGAGGGAGAGGGAGTGGAGAGGGAGAAAGAGAGAAGAGGAGGAGGGAGAGGAGAGGGAGAGAGGATGGGAGAGAG